>JAPPVO010000059.1:140894324-141440646 GCA_030407325.1 Camellia japonica | reverse complement strand
TTTACAAGTTGAAGTTAAAAAACAAAATTATTGTTTAACACTTGTTGAAATTTGTAGCAATTTACAAGTTTAAGTTAAACCAATCATTGTTAACCGAGGTAATTCACCCCGAGAAGGTTGCATAAAGAAGGAAGAGTATATTAAAAGACTTGCAAAATATTATAAGTATAGGATCATGCAGAAACAGTCAAGAGAAGACAAAGGTACAAGCATTCAACAGAAGGAAAGTTGATATTCAAAGAACAAAGAGGCACGTCGACCATTTGCAGAGCTTAATTGTCTGAAAAACAAAAAGTACAAGAGACAAAAGAAGACGAACATGAAAATTAAGGGTCCTTAACATCAGCAGTAACTTGGGGCAAGACCTCGGAAGGCTGTTGAGAAGCCACCTCGGCCGCCTTTTTCGCCTCAAGCTCGGCGTCGATTTCTGCCAGAGTTTCATCTACACTCTTGTCGGCAAGAGGAGCAACGGCCGATGTCTTCTCAGTAATAACATTGTCAGGAACCTCCTTGGCATCCTCATCTTGAGTCAAGTCTAGGACTTGCTCATTTTGTGGAGAAGATTTGGTCACTATGGCCTCTTTTTGTTTTCTTACTAAAACTTCCTCCTCGGCCTCATCCTCAGTATCAGATTCGCTAGGAGGTGGAGTTGGAGGAAATGGCAGGGGAATGGCATCAACGTTCCTCAAGGAGGAGTCTTCAGGGACATCAAGTTTTTTTAGCAAAGTCATCCAAGCAAGGGAGAAACCCTTGTTGCATGCTTGTCTGACTTGCATTTCATAAGCCTTTGTCACATCGGCGATACCCTGAGCATAGGCCTTTTCATCGGCATCTTTTATTTCGGCCTCTTTAGTGGCCAAGGCATCTTTAAGCTCCTTCTGGGCCTGGGCCACCTTGTCCTCGGCCTCTTTTAGCTGAGATTAAAGAACTTCTCCTTGATGGCAACCTCGGCCTGGTCCTCCAGCATTTTCATCTTTGACTGCAGGCTCTTATTAGTTTTCTGAAGTGTGGAGACCTCCCTCGTCTTCTCGGCAAGCTTCTCATGATTTTCAAAAGATTGCATCGAGAAAGAATGGGCATGCTGGATGGCCTGAAAGGAAACAGAAGTATCAGAAAATATTCTAAGTATGAAATGAAGAGAAAGAAAGAAAAAGTCCCGAGCAACAACACTTACCTGAACGGAGCGTTGAAGCATGAGAGCGTAGTTCTCATACTCACTGAATTCGGCGTTTCGCTCCAGGTCGCCTGGAAGAAGCAGTGCAGTGCTAAGTGCAACGCCGACATTTATATCGTCGGCGCTATCACTAGCCATTACAGGCTTATCTTCCAAAGTTATTTCAGGGGCCCAGGGGGCATCAGGCTTCTTTGACCCCGAGGTCGTTGCAGATGACCTCGGCCTCTTGGACTTGGTGGATTTAGAGGGAAGGGTTTCAGCAGACCTCTTCGTAGGGACAGAGGCAGCCTTTTCAGTTGGAGCCAGCTTGGAGATTGGCAAAGTGTCTTCAGTCTCAACCTGAGTCACTTTGGCCTTTGGTTAAGCCCTCTTAACCCTTTTTGCTTCTGTGGAGGCAAGGCTTGTGTTGATTGAGCATCAACAGCGGTTGGGATATTGGCTAAGAGATCTTTAGCCACTGGTTTTGCGCGACCCATCTCGGCTGCAAGAACAAGACGTCGGCGACGTTTGTGTTGAGATGGTGGGATCAGGTATTGAGCCGAAGTAGACGGCTGTTCTGGTGGATCAGATGTTGATCCTTGGTCTGTCCGAGATGTGGATGCGGCTTGTGGAGTTGTGGCAGAGGGAGGAGATAAGCTCTTCTTTTTTCTCTTGGGAACGTCGGGAAGAGTTGATTTGTATGTCGGAATGAAGTTAAGAAGCAGAGGCGCCTTCCTTTTTTGGACTGGCAAGTCCAAGAGTTTCTTCAAATCTTTGCTGAGAATGAAGGATTGACGAAAGTTCTTTGGTGGCTGACGGAGAGCTGCAAGGGAAAACAGACATTAGAAACAGGTAAAGTATTAAAAGACTTGAAAAGAAACAATCAAGTATTAACACTGGGCTCTTACCCTTGCCCTCTAAAACTGATCGGGGAAGAGGGAAGAGATGGAGATCCTCATCTGGAGCAAACTCCCAATTTCCTGAGGTAATGAAGTAATCGTCTCCAGCCCCCTTGTTGGAGTCTAAGAGGTCAACTACGATTTTAAACTCTGTGGATCTGGCTTAAGATAATAAATATAGCCTTTTCTTTCAAGTTAAGGTTGCACATGGTATAACAGTATTGAACGTCGGCTAAGGTATCCTAATTTCCTGTTTAGCTAAAGCTATGATACCGTTGATGACTTGATAAGAATTGATAGCAAGTTGCATGGGGTTCAACTTATAATAATGGAGAATCTCGCGAAACAGGGTGTTGAGTGGAAACCGAAGTCCACACTCAATAAAGGCAACTACAGGAAAGGGCATGGAGTCGTCAGTAGGCATGATGAAGTCATCATCCCCAGCCAACCTCAGATGGACGTCGGCTGGGATTTCAAACTCCTGTCTAAAGAATTCTAGTTTAGTTGGGGTGTTTACCCTATGCCTCCACATACCCATAACGTCGGCCTAAATTAAAAGGACTGGGTTTCAGAAGAGAGATGATCTAAAAAGGGTTTTGTGAACCTCGACTAAGACCTAGATGTATATTGATGCAAGAATTTGTGAAGATTGTTTTAGTTTTGATAGGTTCTACAGTCAAATCCCAAACCTAAATCTATGAAGACGAAGATTGAAGGCACAAATCTGGAAAACAGAAAAGCAAGAATGAAGTTTCAGAATCAAGAACAGAGGTGGGGCTATCAAAAGCACAGAAAATACAAGGAGTATAAGGTCAAGAACAATGACAAAAGCGCAAGAAAGTGGTGAAACAGTGCGTGTGTTCAGGATTTGGGCAAAAGCAGAATCATGGAATAAATACATTTAGAAATATGGTTCGCAAGATAAATGTTTGAACAAAACAGTAAAGAAGTAATGAGGAATATCAAAGGAATTGAAAAACAAGAGGAACAGTTGCTTACCAGAAAAATAGAGCCGATATGAAGATTGCCGAAGTCAGACGACAGTTACAGATGTAACAAAACGACGAAAGCTTCACAGGAAGGGAGAAAGGAAGGCAGTTATAGAGCTTGATGACTGGAACAATGGCGTGTTCAAGAGCTAGAGAGAGAAAAGACAAAGAGAAATCGAATGCAAAAGTGAAAGAATGAGAAAGGGGGAAAGGTTTTGTCAAAAATTTGAAACGGCGGCAAAACGGAGCATTTAATGCGCCTGGAGCAACGCATACGTCAGACGGCGCACGAAGAGAAGACGGTTTTTCAGGCGCGTCAGAAACACGATCCAATGAGGATCAAACGCGTAGGTGAAACGGTTGAAAAGCGATGCTTGACAGCTCACACGTATGAAGAAGTTCATAAGGGAGCTTTTGGAGTTCTTGATCTTTTAGAAGACATGTCGGCCTATGATTATGATCTCGGCTAAGATACTTTAAGCCGACGTACTGGAAGGAAGTACCGATGTAGGTTCCATCACCTCAAAATGCCGAGGTAATAGAACCTAGGGGTTAGTTGTGGGGATATATTTTTTGAGTACCGACACGTGGCAAGGTGACGCCGACGTGTCAGCCGAGGTGCCACGTGTCCTGGTCATTATGTCGATGTGATCTCGGTGTTGCCGAGGTGACCTCCGAAGATATCGGAATTCGAGATGAGAAGATAGGGGACAAGAGTCCAAGAATGAAGAAAGACTTCAAGATGGATAAGGATAGTATTCCTAGGGAGTCTATCCTTATCTCTTGTAGAGTCCAAAGTAAGCACTAAATGGGAGTCCATAGAAGTCAGGCTTCTAGTGGGACTAGGATTGAGTAAAAACTATAAAAGGGAGGCACCCCCATGGGTCTAAGGTACGCAATTTATGCTTTGAGCAATGAATTTAGCACTTGATTATCTTTGAGATATACTGACTTGATCGTTGGAGTACCCCCGGGTGGAAGAACCACCGCCGGAATCTTCTCTTTCTGTTGCAGGTTAGCCAGGTGTCATCTATTCTGCCAGTTCTCTCCAGCTGATCACTGAGTTGGCAGTGTGATCCGAAAATTACTCACACACTTCCAATATTGTCCGCCATTTGCATTGTTCTAACCCGTGCCTATAAAACAAAGTGCATATTACAAATATTGTCCACAAACATATTGACCAATCTAAAATTTAATTCATCATTAAAATATGTGTACTTATATATTGAATACGTACTGGTACATACATACTGTCTTGTGTGCCCACTATAGAAGGAAAATAGTAAGGTTGATCGTGCGGCACCTTATCATTATATAGGGGGACAATGTTATTAGTAATTTGAAGCATTAAAATAAAACCCCACAACAAACAAAGTGCAATATATTAAGTCCATTCAACACATACCGGTACATACATACTGTCTTGTGTGGCAACCTTAGAAGGAAAATAGTAAGGTTGATCTTGCGGCACCTTATCATCAAATAGTAACACAATTTCATTACTAATTTCAAGCATTAAACTATCAATACACAAAAACCTTACGAAACAACCTACCCCAAGCATTTACCTATGCAGGAGTAGTCTTCTTATTCTTTCCCTTTAACTGATTCACTATTTGATCAACTTGGTATAGACACCCCATTTTTTACGGCCCTTAAGACTTGGGAACCATTGATTGATCACTTAATGATGAATGTGTACGCTTGTCAAATGCTTGACTTTCTCAGCAGGAAACCTTAGTTTTGAACCTACAAACCTTGTGCCTTGTTTTGGACCAAAACAGTGGTTTTTCAGGCCTGAGCATCCTGAGCATCTAGGGACCTGCAGACCCACTAGTGTGGCATGTTGCTCACTAATGTGGCCTGTGGTCCACTATTAGTGGCCGGCAGCCCACTAGTGCAAAAAACCAGATATTTTCTGCTAGCTATCTCCACAGATGCATGCACCATTCCAGTTGTATTTGTATAGATATTTCCGAGGGTCTCTCATATATTTCTATATATAGATGACCCTCTCTTATGTTTTAGAGGTTAGAAAAAATTTTGATTTTAGAAAATTTTGGAGAGCAAAATTTTGGAAAATTTTTCTCTCTACAATCTCTTGCAACTTACATAACCTTTGCCTATACACTCTAAACCAAACTTAGAGAGTTCCTTGCTAAGGTGATTTGAGCTTGCATTTTAGCTCTTGAGGCACTTGAGAGTTTGAAATAGTGGTTTGGAAATTCAAGGGATCATTCCTCTTCAAGAAGTATGCATTCTAGTTTTTTTGTACCATCTTTTTTCTCATATTTTATTACTGTTTTTGAGCTATTTATTAACTGTATTTTTGGGCTGAAACTTGTGGTTTAAGGCCATTAAAGGTAGAGAGGTTGACTACCTTTCTTTGAATCTTACTTCTTAGGCTTTTACCCTTGTGTTTCCCATCTTTTTTTGAGATTTTTACCACTGATTTTTAGAGGTTTTTCAGAGGCTAAAATTATGTTTTGGAGTCCTAAAAATGGAGGGTTAGCCTCCCATCCTTGTGCTTGTGTGATAGTTTTAATCTCTCAATATTTTAGCTAGTTGTTGTAGTTGTTTTTGTCCTAATTCCAGCACTCTTTTGGACTATTTTAGGACTGTTTTTGTGAGTTAGCTTCATACATGCTTTGTATAGTATGCTTGTAGTGTAATGGTCCTCATAGGCTTGGTGATTTAGGCCTTAATCACCAACCTATTTGAGTTGATAGCATTTATTTCTTGCTTTCCATACTTGTGTTCACCTCTAAGAATCTTTGCAACCTCCCTTCTTTTTTGGCTTTTTCTCTTTGTTTTGAGAGTCGCTCCAAAAGGAGTGTTGTTTAAGCTTGAAGGGGTGATATTGTGCTTAATGGTTTAATCCCTTTAGGGGTTCATTACCAATGGCATGATCTCCCTCTCATGCCTAAAACAATATTTGGTTTGGTACTTCTCTCCATTAGTGGACTTAAAGCTCATTATTAGACTCAATTGACTAATGAATGGAAGGTAATTAAAATGGAGTAATAAAATTGGGGTTAAAATGAAGCAAGATAATAACATGATTTGGTATTCAATCGGACGTTAATTGAACACATGGAAACTTGAGTCATTTCATACTTGTTAGTGATGAAATGGTTCAAGTTTCCAAGGTCAACCGCTTCCCTTGATCAATCCATGATAGGGAGAAGGTTTTGAGAGTCTTTTAATTGTGCATTTATTGAAATTGTATCCCTTGGTTCATAAGTCATCACGCAATGAATTTGCACCGATTGATGGCTTGCGAATCGAGTCTACCGCTCCTTTGAGCTGTTTGATGATAAGGAGGGGTAGGGTGGACAAACATCCCCTGAGGATGCTCTGTTTGTTCTCTGTTGCAGTAGGAAAGAACCAACATTAGTAGCCGGTATGCCACTTTTACTGGGCGGCAGGCCACTACTTCTGGGTTGTCGGCCACTTTTTCAGCTAGGCAGTATCCCTTTTCCAATAGAGCAGAGGCTGAGGTAAAAAAAAAATAGTGCAATTTTCTAACTGTGCAACAGAGGCATTCCAGTAGCAAAACGGAGAGCATTATCGGGTGGAATTTCACATCCATGCATGAACCATCCCTTGATTCTCGGGATCCGTTAAAATGATATTGTAATATTAGTATGTTGTACTTAGAGTAGTGGACTCGTAACTAATTAGTTAAATTAGTAGAATAGCTAGTTAATTTTGTATTGTACTTATTTAATTAACTAAAGTAGTTAGTTAATTTGTGGTGTTGTAATAATTAGCTAGCGTAGTTAGTTTATTTCATTTGTGTTGTAATAGATTAGTTAATTCGTAGTAATTAGCTAGGGTATTTATTCGGACACTCTTGTGCGAGGGCCAAACTTGTAATAATGTGTATGTCTTCCAACCCCACGTCTTTCTCCCTTTTATTTACTCGCTTATGATGGGTAGTTTAGAACTTCATGTTTCTTTTAGCATTTCCCATGTTTGCATCCATTTGTCTTGCATGAATCGAGGCTCGGTTCATCATTCTAATACGCATTATCGTTTATTACTTCGTTGAAAACGTGTTTAAATTGCATGCTATTAGGTTGTTTCAAATGCCATATTAGCAGCTGAGCCTTCTAAATGCATTTTTGCGTGAGTTGCATTAGGCATCTTTCATTAGTTAGGACCATGCATTTTTCTAACTAGTTTCTCTTTTGGCTCGCCTCGGGAATTAGGGTAAGCATTTATTGCTTTAGCATATTGCATGAATGTGATTGTTGTCATGTCTAGCATGCTTGCCATGAGGCTAAGTGCTTAAATGACATACCTATTTGAATGCCTGTGGATGAAGGCTATTTGCTTGAATTGGAATACATTGATTAATGTACATACAAACTCACTTTTTTCAAGTGGCGCGTAGTCAAAACAATTTTCAAACAAAACATGAAATCAAATGTTCCAATTTTTGCAAATTAGTTGTAACGCCCCAACCCTTCACATGTCATCAATATTGTCTGCTTTGGGCCATGCCCGCACGGATTTGTTCTTCCCAGTGGGTCACCCATCCCAGAACTACTCCAGCTTAAGCACGCTTAACTAGGGAGTTCTGTTAAGGATTTCACTACCCGGGAAAAGGCCTCGATGCTATATAAGGGTCTAGGTTTTTTACTTTTATAGCCTAGAAACTCTCCCTCCATTCTCGATGTGGGACACCAAGACCTTACAATCCACCTCCCTTAAGCCTGCACGTCCCCGTGCAGTAGCTTGCCAGCTTACAAGCCCGCCTACATTCACCAAGAGACGCTAGGGGCCCACACTCAGTACTCCGGAGAGTTGGCTCTGATACCATTTGTAACGCCCCACCCTTCACAGGTCATTGATATTGTCCGCTTTGGGCCACGCTCGCACGAATTTGTTCTTTCCAGTGGGTCACCCATCCCAAAACTATTCCAGCCTAGGCACGCTTAACTGGGGAGTTCTGTTAGGGATTTCACCACCCGAGAAAAGGCCTCGATGCTATATAAGGGTGTAGGTTTTTACTTTAGCCCAGAAACTCTCCTTTTATTCTCGATGTGGGACACTAGGACCTTATAATCCACCCACCTTAAGCCTGCACGTCCCTGTGCAGTAGCCTGCCAGCTCACAAGCCCGCCCACATGCACCGAGAGACGCCAGGGACCCACAATCAGTACTCCGGAGAGTCCGCTCTGATACCATTTGTAACGCTCCAACCCTTCACATGTCATCGAAATTTTGGGGCGTGACATTCGTCTATACTTGTGTGCAACACATAGTAATGCTAGTCTAATAATCGGAACAAGAGCATATAATGTAAATAAGAATCACATCATGATTAGTAGAGGCCGATCTTTGATCGGGTGAGTGGGGTGCTTAATTCATGACCCTTCCCTCTCATACCTAAGTTCCTAAGCCGAGACACTTTGGTGATGACGGATGAGTGGCCTTTAGAACGAGTCTTGGATTTCCTAAATTTTCCAAAAAACATTTACGTGGTGACTTTGTATCTGGCAAAGCAGTCCATTTTTGGCATTTTGATTCAAAATCGATTTTTCAAAAGAATTACTGGATTTGGACTCATTTGTGTTTATCTATTTCACATTGCACTTGTGGAATCAGATTCAGAACCACGGGAGTCCGAACTATAGGGCTAGTCGTATTGAAAGGAGCACGAAAAGTCGAGCTATAGTTTTTGGCGACTCTGCTGGAGACTTAGAGAACTTGACTTGAAATTCATGATGTGAAGTTTTATCTACACTTATATGATCTTTGTATTGCATTTGCATTGGTTCTTTAAGTCACTATGTTTGCCATCTGCTATTCTTGGACGGTTTGCTGGAGGCTTGCCCAAAAGCTTGCCAAAAGGCTGACCGGTTGTGGGCTCTGCCATGTTGGGAACACAACCCTTGGATCTGGACTATTGCTGTACCGTTTGATCCTCTTTTCATTTCTCGGTGTTGGGTGTGGGAGGTATATTAGGTAGTCTTGCTGAGGTACCCCCTTTGACCATTCGACCTAGCTACATCTAGTAAAGCCCTAGTGACTATTCCAAACTAGGATAGGGTGCTTACCTGTATGCAGGATTGCATGAAACCGCTTGATTGAAATAGTGACACCCAGTTCATGACAAAACTAGGACAAGGTAACCTTACCCTTCATAGAGGTGTTTTGGCTCTTTCTTAATTGGTATGTGCTTTACAGCAAAACTGTACATGAATGTGCATAGTAGTTGCAAATTTGGTATCTATTTTGGGGGTAGAATTCAGTGTAGAGTATAGTCTTACAGCTCTAATCATGTCTGTGTTGATAACATCTTAGCTGAGGCGCTGTGTGGTTTCTGATTACTGCTCTTTTGCTTTATTTTTTTTGCTAGATAGTTTAAAACCATAGCTTCAGAAAGTTCGGATATCCCCCAAGTACTCTGGACCCGAGTCGGAAGACTTTGCAAAGCCGGGGATCTTGTTCAGGGATAACCCATGTTTACCTTACTCTCACCGGTTACAAGACGGAGGAGAATCAGGCAAAGTTCACCAATCCAGTTCCTACAATAGTCACCCCTCAACACATCTGTGTCCAATTCGGTTTGGGAACAGCCATCTACTTCTAGCCCATCATGAGATCAATCACCTATTTCAATGGCACAGTATCCCCTAGCCAGTATGGAAGAACTGATACACCATCTGTAATAGACAGTTGAGACCTTACAGCAGGATGCAGCCCGTCAGGCCGAGGTTATAACCAGGCTACAACAACAATAACCACAGCCGACTGCGGCCTCTGCATCCCATGCACCTACCACGGCTATCCCAGCACCCGGAGCCATTGCTCATACTGCCAATGTTCAAGAAAACCAGGGCAATCCAGTATAGCCAATCCTAGCACAAACCTCCAAAGCCCCAGTTTATCAGATCGAGGCTCCATTCGAGTTCGAGGTTAATCCAACTGCGCTCAAGGTCAATTAACTAGAAAAGTTGTTCAAAAGAGCGCAAGGGGTTAACTCCATCCCAGACATAGATGATGGGTACACCGATTCTGCAGTTACATTACTGGATTGGTTTAAAATGCTGCACATTGACCTTTTTGACAGTTCCGGAGATTCGATCACCTACGACTATTTTCGGATATCTTGCGGCTGATGGGCTTAACTAGACTACAGAAGCTGTCTCTCTTTGGCTGCACCATGTCAGGTATAGCAGCCATTTGGTATGCTAAGTTAGAAGATTCTGTCAAATAGAGTTGGGAGGAGATGACCGAGGCCTTTATGGCTCAGTACTCTTATAATACTCAAATCGAGGTTACAACTCGTGATCTCGAGGCAACATGCCAAGAGCCGAAGGAGGGTTTCTCTGAATTTGTGACAAGATGGAGAGCTAAAGCCTCGATGATGACCACGAGGCCTTCTGAAAAGGACTAGATTAGGATGGTCATCCGGAATCTGCATGGAAGCTGCTGCGAAAGATAATTGTCCTACCTCTATTTACATTTATAGAACTTCATGAAATAGGAGTGCAAATCAAAGATGCCATGAAGCAGGGGCTTATTACAGATGAGAAAGAGTGGGCAAAAAGGTCGTTTGTTCACAGTTCCATTGCTGCAAGTGGTAGCACAGCTGCGAGGCCGTCAGACGTAAGTGTTGTCACCACAACCAAGACTGCTGACTCCTTTGCCAACACAAGCTCATAAACATCATCCAACCCTACCCAACCCCAGAGGACTTTTAACCAACTGTACATGACTCTCTCTCTCAAGCCATGAAGGTGCTAGTCAAGAAAGGGCACCTCAAACCCTTAGAACCTCACGCACTTCTTGATCCTCTCCCACGCAAACACAACCCCGCAAAATACTATGCGTTTCACCAACAGCATGGTCATGACACCGACCAGTGCTTTCGATTGCGTCATAAGATTCAGGATCTCATTGGCAACAAGGTCATCGCACCACCTCAGAAACCGAATGTAACCACAAATCTGCTCCAAGCCCATAATCAAGTCCCCCCACCTCAAAATCTTAACCTGATCCATACACTGGCCACTTCTTATGACCCCAGTGTTTATATTACTCCCTCTCACCTACCAAAACCGATGTTGTTCATTCCGGAAGGCGCAAATCTATGCATGATGGACACGTTCAAACCTCAACCCAAGCCTATGGTGATGAAACTTACAATGGAAGGGGAGTCAACCTTGGAGGAAGGTACTAGTCTGTTGCCAGAGTGTCCTGAGGATTTATCTGACAGGGTGTATGATCCAAGTTGCTATATTGTGTCAACTGGTCAAATTAAGCCTGAATTGGTGCTGCCAACCTTGGTAGACATCAATGTGGTCAGGGAAGATGGCCCGAGCCAAGGGTTGGATGATTTGGCAGACCTCGAAGAGGATTTGGACAACTTGCAATTCTTTAATGAGCAGGATTATGAAGATGTGCAGATTGGGTGGTTTAACTTGCATGGATCGACTGACAACACCAGATGGCTGAGTGATAAGCCTGACAAGGAAGAAAAAATTGGAATGAAACCAGAGGGAAAAAAAGCAGAGATAACTGTAGTAGCCGAAAGGGCTGATGAGAAAGGAAAGCTGCCGGAGAGCGCTAGTGTAGAAAACCTAGCCCAGGAAGTGGGCGTTGTGAATACCGTAGATACCAAATAGGAAGCTGCACTGAGGAAGTTTGAACGAGAAAGAATTGAAGACAGTTAGGAAATCGTAATTTCACAACACCCTGTGGGGGATACCTATGATGTAAAGGTGATACAAGCAAAGCTAGATAACTGTTTGTCGGCCGCTAAAGGCGAATGGTGGAACGATAATGATCTACATCTGGCCCATACTGATGAAGACTGGGGCGATTGCATTTCGGACAATACATGGTATGCCGAGGAAATAGATCATCTCATCCGCAATGGACGGTATTTTAAGCTGCTGCACCTGGATCAGGCAGAGGCGTCTGGAAAGGACAAAGAGGCCGAGAAACAGAAGGAGAAACAACTAGAAGAAGAAGTAGTATTGAAACAGCTCAAGAAAATCCAAGCTGATATCTCCATCTGGGGTCTTCTTATGGCCTCACGAGTACACCGACAGGCAGTGTTGTTGGCAATGGACAAGGCTAAATTGTCCATTGACACCACGCCCGAGCAACTTGTGGATTTGGTCTTTCCAGGTGGTGCCAGACCAATGCTTACTTTCTCTGACAAAGAGCTGCCACTGGAGGGCTCGGCTCACAATAAACCGTTGTACATATCTATGGAATGCATGGAGAAATGGGTGTCGGTGGTGGTGGTGGTGGATACCGGTTCGGCCATTAATGTTTGTCCTTCCCATACTGCCTACGTAATTGGCCTCAAACTGGCGGACTTTGTTCCTACAGCCCAAGTAATATGGGCGTATGATAACACAAGTACAGAGGTCATGGGTATAGTGCAAGTAAGAGTCCAGGTGGGCCCAACTGAGCAAGAGATCGAGTTTCACATCTTGGATGTGCCAGCTACCTTTAATTTGCTGTTAGGGAGGCCCTGGTTGCACCATGTGAAGGTTGTCTCCTCTACTCTCCATCAGATGTTAAAGTATCCTCATGGGAGAGGAGTGACAATTATTTTTGGGAACTCCTCCATCCATCCACCGCCAGAGGTGACCACGCTAGTGCTTGAGATTAAACATAGCGATGAGGATGTATTTCTCTCGGGATTTACTCTGGCTGAAGCCCGGATAGTGCAAACAATTCTGGCCACAGACGAAGGCATATACGTCAGCGCCCAGTCCATTTATTTTATGAACAAACTGCAACACGTTCTAGGAATGGGACTTGGAAAGAGTGGTCGGAAAGGTGTTGCAGCACTGGCGGAGGTGCCACACAACCCGCATGCTTTTGGACTGAACTAGGCTATGTGCCTACCAGAGAGGACTGGATCAGAAAGAAGGAAGAAATGAGAGGCAGAGCCAAGGCCAAGCAAGCCGGAAAACATTATGAACTCATCCACAGGCCAATCCAAGGGACATTGAATGGCCGTTTTGTTCAGGAAGGAGAGGATTTCCCTTTTTGTGGCTTTTCTGAGCCTTGGGTAAATTCCTCGAAGCAACGTGTCCTCGGGTTCGCGATCTTTTTTCACCATCAGCTGAAGGACAATGATGAGAAGGAAAGGGTTGAACTAAGCATCAAAGCTGAACAGAGCACGGAAGATAACTCAAATGACAGCGAACCTGCAGTAGGGACAACACTGACTAGTCTCCTGACAGATCCTGCGGCCGACCTGGAAAACTTGGGGGATAACTTTACTGTCTCCATGATCGGGGAAGAACAGGGTGTGAACCCAACCAGCGGCATTTTGGATGCTTTAAATGCACCACATCTTACTTGGTAACTGGAGGAAGGCTATCTTTCCAGTTTTGAATTGGGTGATAAGCCAAAATTTGATTCCACTGAGTCTGTGAGGTCGGGATCAGATTCAAGTTCCTCTGAGTCTGAGTCTGGTATTTCTGGGGGTGGTAACCCGGATACTAAAGTCCTGTCTAGGTCTTCATTCAGCTTTTCTTTTGAGTCTGTAACCGAAGATCTGGACCTTTTGAATAAAAACTCTGCAGATTCTGTGTACTTTTCTGTGTCGTTGGTTTATTGTATTGACCAAGATTTTCACAACTTTAATGAAAACGAAGGGGAAGAAATTCCTTTGGTTTTGAAAATTTTGATTAATCGAGAGGAGGAAAGGTTTGTTAAACCCTGTGCTGATGAAATCATTGCCATTAATGTGGGTACTGAGAAGGATCTGCACCTGGTCCAAATCAGGTCCACGTTGTCTTCGGAGGAGCGCGAGTGTTTAATCGCTTTATTTAAAGATTTCAAAGATATTTTTACGTGGTCCTACGAAGACATGCCTGGAATCGATCCTAAGATTGTACAGCACCGGATCCCTCTTGACCCTGAGGCTAGACCAGTCAAGCAGAAATTGCGTAGAATTCATCCAAATTGGGCACTGAAAATCAAGGAAGAGGTCACCAAGCAAATTGATGTAGGATTCTTGTTAGTATCTACGTATCCGACCTGGTTGGCCAACATCGTCCCAGTGTCAAAGAAGGATGGTAGAATTCGGGTTTGCGTTAACTTTTGGGACTTGAATAGAGCCAGTCTGAAGGATGACTTTCCTCTACTGTACATTGATGAGTTGGTAGACTTCACTGCGGGCCATGCGTTGCTATCATTTATGGATGGGTTTTTCGAGTACAACCAGATTCTGATGGCACCTGAGGACAGAGAGAAGACTGCATTCATTACTCCGTGGGGTACCTACTGCTATCGGGTTATGCCGTTTGGGTTGAAAAATGCTAGAGCTACCTATCAGAAAGCTGCAACCACTATTCTGCACGACATGATCCACAAAGAGGTTGAGGTGTACGTGGATGACATGATTGTCAAGTCCAAAGAACGAGAGGGCCACTACACCGCGCTGGAAAAATTCTTTCAACGGATCAGAGAATATAGATTGAGGTTGAATCTGCAGAAATGCACCTTCGGCGTAATGGAAGGAAAATACTGGGCTTTCTGATCACACAGAGGGGAATTGAAGCAGATCCTTCCAAAATCAAGCCATCTTAGAAATGCCACCACCAAGGATTGAAAAGGAGGTGCGTGGCTTTTGGGTAAAGTGCAATTTATAAGACGATTTATTTCCAAATTAACCTTGACTTGTGAACCACTATTTGGTCTCCTGAAGAAAGGGAAGAAATTTCGATGGACGTCAGTTTGACTTTGAATAGGTTAAGCAATACCTCCAGAATCTGCCTGTGTCGTCGCCGCTAGAGTCGGGGAAGCCTTTGATTCTGTACTTGTTAGTAACAGACACGACCATGGGATGCATGCTCACTCAGGAATCTGAAGATAGGGTGTAGAAGGCCATCTACTACTTGAGCAAGAAAATACTAGACTATGAGACTCGCTACACTTCCTTAGAGAAAGCTTGCCTAGCCTTGATATGGGCTACCAAGAAGTTGAGGCACTACTTGTTAGCTTACTCTGTAATCCTGGTTTCGAGATTAAATCCCATCAAATATCTCTTTGAGAAACCAGCACTTACGGGCAGGCTGGCTCGATGGTTGCTTCTTCTCTCCGAATTTGATCTCAAGTGTGTTGCGTGCAAGTCAGTTAAAGGAAGAGTTGTGGTGGAATTCCTGGCAAACCACCCGGTAGAAGGAGATGAGGCAGTGGAATACTTGTTTCCAGATGAAGATATTCTGCATTATGAAAGAGGAGACCTGGACAATGTACTTTGATGGAGCGTCCAATCAGTACGGTTATTGGATATTGTAGACGTCCCCGAACGTCCAGGGAGGGAATCCCCTGTTTTGTTCATTGGGCTCACTACAATTCAGGACTCAAAGTCACGGTCCTGTATCTAATCTCGCAGAGTGCAATGCAAGACCGATGAATCATCAAAGAGTCCAAATCCGGCTAATCGTTTTTGAAAACAGATTTTTTTGAAAGAAGTGCCAAACATGGACTGCTTTGCCAGATACAGAGTCGCCACCTAAATATTTTATTTTGGGGGAATTTAGGAAACCCTGACTCGTTGCCTAAGGCCACGTGTCCGTCATCACCAAAGTTGCCTCGGCTTGGGAACTTGGGTACGATTGGGGAATGTCAACTATGAGCACCCCCTCACGCCCGATCCGAAGATCGGCCTCTACTAACCATGATATCTCGTTTTGAAAACGTTATGCGTTCTTATTCCGATTAGTTAGCTAATCTTACTATGTGATGCGCACAATACAAAAGTATAGACTAGATCGCCCCATTTGGAACAAAGCATTGCATATCCGCTCGTTTGAAAGATGGTTTGAAATTTGCTACTCGCAAGTAGGCTAAAACACGGATTTCAACGAGTTGTTCCAACTCAAACAATCCAACCTTCACTCACAGGCATTCAGGAAGTTATATCATTTAAGTACATAGCCTCATGGTAAAGCATGCTAACATGGCGACACTCACACGCATGCAAGGATGCTAAAGCATAAAAGCTTACCGAGTACTCCGAGCCAAAACAGAAACTAGTTAGTAATCATATGCATGATCCTAGTTCATGTTGAGGTGGCTAATGCAACACATGCAAGATGCAACTACTATAGGCTCGGCTATTCTAAGATGGCATATGATGATGCTACAGTTAACACGTATTCAACTTAGAATTGAAATACAAATGCAGTTAGTATGATGCGCCGAGCCCGGTGCGTGCAATACGAATGAATGTATGCAAACATGCTATCATAAGTATGCTAATAGAAACATGCCCTAAACTAACCATCGAAAGCTAGTAAATAAAAGGGAAGAAAGACGTGGGGTTGGAAGACATACACACACTCACGCACACTTATTACACAATTGCCCTCACTCGGAGGGTCCGAATAAATATTACAAAACAAATAAATAATTGACTATTCTCGCTAATTAAATATTACAAAAACTTCTAATTAATTAACAAATTAATTACAGAAAGAAGGTGGCCGCAGCCCCGCCTCGGAATACGTGAATGATGCATGCTTGACTCACCTTGCTCGAAAACCCGTACCATGCCGCTGTTGCCTCTGTTTACACTGCCTTGCTCCTCTGAAAATTATGAAAGTTTCCAGAACTGCTTTGAACTTCATCCTGAGTGTTTTGGAGTTCCACCGGCCAAAACAAAAGGCCACCGGCCATGGGAAAGGGATTATCAGCCAAAGCTTGTGTCATTGGCTGGACACTGATGGCCGGTTGGCACTGTAAGTGGCCGGTCGGCCATTTCTTCCTGCAGAGCCCTGTTTTGACAGCAGCAGAGGACAGGCAGTGCATGGTATGGAATTTTCAAAGCAATGTGTGCGTGGCCACTCTCCCAATCATGCTATAGACTCAAGGGAGTATGGCCCTCGGTACTCGGGCCATCAATCACGCATTTCGATGCATGATGGCCAAAGACACCAAGTTTGCAATTCAATGTAAATGCATGCAACAAAACAAATGAGTGCTAACGCCCTATCATATTGAGATCAAAGGGATCGGCGACCGAGGAGTGAGACGTGTTTCGTCACTTTAAGTACGAACACGCCTCATTCCTCATGCTTGGTTTGACACCCCAAACCGAGCAAAAATGCAATGCATGTGTGAGATGTGACTCAAGTATGCACATGAGGCTAAGGTACCAAAACATGCCAAATGTAATGTGACCTATAATGCAAGTATGTAATGTGCCAAACATGCGATGCAAACATGATGTGCAACTAGCTAAGCAACAATGCAAACATGCAAAGATGATACGATGCAAACATGAGACCAAAGTAATGCAACATGTCAAAACATGCAATGGTGGACTTAAACTGAAATGGGAGGCCTCAGCTATGCCCCAAAACAGTGGCTATAGATGATGCACAAGGACACAAATCATGCATGCAAGCATGCACATACCAAGGCCTATCACCTAAGCATGAAAGGGGACAACTCTAAGAATACTTAGAGACGATATACATGGACATTAAACACTCATGTTAAACTTTGAAAAGCATGAGAAGGATGATGCCAAAACATGCTAGGGAATGGATGCGAAATGGAAGGCATTCAAGGCCACAAAAGAGAGCATTACTTAGCACCTACCCTAAGCAAACATGTGTAGACACCCCATTTTTGACCGACCTTAAGACTCAGACGTCGCCGATTGAGCGCTCGGTGATGTTGCATGTTGTGCTCGTTCAGAAGTCTCAGAGTCGCGGCCGTGCGCCTTGCCTCCGGACTTCCGAACTCTCTTCTGTGCCTCGTCTCGGTTTGCGAATCGGACTCGGTTTTCTCTATTTTCTTTCCTGAGGGAAGGGAGTAGTCCTGTAGATTATCTCCCAGTGGCCGTGGGCTACTTTTTGTGGCCGTAGGCCATTTTGCTCATTTCGGAGCCCGGTTCCCGGTTTTCGGAGCCGCCAGGCCGTGTGCCTCGGTTCGGGACCGCCCAACCATCTCCGATTCCTCCGATTCTTGGCAGGTACCTCTGTTTTGTCATAACGAGGAACCCTGGGGTCTTAGATACCCACTTCGTGGCTGAATGCCACTTTCGGTGCTTACAGCCGGTTTTCGGGCCCCGAACCTCGCGGTTTGGCCCCCGAGCATTCATTTCGCATCGGTTTCTGTTCATTTTGGCAAGTGCCTCTGTTTTATCATAACGAGGAACACTGGGGTCTCAGATACCCACTTCGTGGCTGAATGCCACTTTCGGTGCTTACAGCCGGTTTTCGGGCCCCGAACCTCGCGGTTTGGCCCCCGAGCATTCGTTTTGCATCAGTTTTTTGTTCAATTTTGGCAGGTACCTCTGTTTTAGCACCAGGAAGATCACTGGAGGGTGGGAGGCCAGCAATTATCTCAGATAACCAGTTATGCTCTTTCGGCGCCCGTTTTGCTCACTTCCGGGCTAATGTTGAACACCCTAGGGCCATTTTCTTCCAACCACAACTACATATTTGTGATGAGGGCACCTGGGAGGACCCTAAAAAGTGATGGCCGGCCAGTAATTGTGATTTTCATTTTTGAGCCTCTCTTTCAGATGCAATGTTGTGACTCCTGTTCCAGAGTTGTCAAATTCCAACCATGGGACCTTGTTCTACACACCTGGGAGGACACCAAAAGTTGGTGGCCGGCCATTAATTGTTGACTTCATTTTTGGCCATGGCCGGCCGGCCATGTGGAGTGGCTGGCCGACCAGTGGGGTGGCCGGCCGGCCATCTTCAAGAAATCCACCTGGCCGGCCAGCTTTCTGTTTTTGAACCCTTTACAGCTGTCCAGCTGCTTTTCAAAATATCCCTGTCCTCCGGGGGATATTTTGGGAGGGAAAGCTTGGATGCATTTCCCTCCCCTTTTACACCCTTTTTGGTCCTCTTAAGGGGCTGGACAGCTCCTTTGTTGAGGTTACAAAAATTCATCTCAAGAGCCTCTCTTCCAAAACCTCCATTTCCATAGCCAAAAACCCTAAAAAGCTTCAAGTTTCTAGCTCCTCTCTTCATCAACCCTAAGCACCACCATCACCACCTCCATTTCAGCAGCAAAGGAGTGATTTTCAAAGGCTAGGGATCAACAAATTGAAGCCAAGAAGCCATCAAAGTTAGATCTTCAAGGGTAAGACTCTATTTCCTTTTTTTGAGCACAACTTTGAGTCAATTCTTTACCCTACTTGCTCTCTATTTTGGGCTCTGAACCCTACTGGTTTTAGGTTTATTTTGAGCCCCTCTACAACATTGTAGAAGGGCTCAATCCTATTTGGTAGCTCTATCATGCTCTTCCTTCAATATCACCTCTTATGCCAATATTTTGCATGCTTTGTTTGGATTATGAGTGATCCATTTTCGAGCCTGATATAAATTGTGAGTGGGCCTATTTTGAGTTTCTCTACAACATTGTAGAAGGGCTCAACCATGTTTGGCCTCTCTATCATGCACTTTCTTTGTAATTTTCCATATTTACCGTAAAATTGTATGATTTATTTGGCCTATTTGTGATCTGATTTGGAGCATCTCATGAACTGATATTGTGCTTATTTTGAGCCCCTCTCCAACATTTAAGAAGGGATCAACCTTGTTTTCATGCTCTGCATGCCACTTGCTTTGAATTCATGTTCTACTCTTACTCTTGCATGCTATTTTTAGCTCATGAGTGATCTGTTTTCGAGCATACAATATATTTTGAGTGGGCCTATTTTGAGCCCCTCTTCAACATTGAAGAAGGGCTCAACCATGTTTGGTAACTCCATCTTACACTTGCTTCACAATTCCTCCAATTTACCGTAAAATTGCATGCTTTGTTAGGCTTGCTTAGCTTCTGTTTTGAGCCTTCATCAGGCTAGGAAAGAGTCTTATTTTGGCCTTCTTGTCATATTTTGTTAAGGGTACAAGACTGTTTGATGCATCCTTTTGATACCTCATGTTATAGCTCTCTTTTGGCTCATATTTTGCATGCTATGTTGAGCATATCTACATACTGAATTGGGGGATGTCATCTACTGTATATGTGCATATTTTTGGTCCCTCTTTAATGTTGTAGAACTGTATTTTTCAGTTTGAGCAATGTACATATCACTTGCTTCATTATTCCCCTCTTTTCCCCCATTTTTGCATGCTATTTTTGCCATACTTGTGATTGTTGTTTGGCCATTCTTTGTACTGTAAAAATGCTATTTTAGGGGCTGCCTAGCATCTGTCTTTACATGTCATGTCCATATTGTGCATGTTTGGCATAGCTGTAGGCCATTTCGGGTGCATAACATTGCATTTCGGGCATTGGGTGTAATTTTGCTATAATTCGGGGACTGTTTTTGCATCATTTTGGCTGCTGAAATTTACATTTTCCATATGCCATATGCTACATTTCATGCTTTAATGCATCGCCTCGGTTTGCGCGCCTGTGGGCACGCATTTCGAGGCACTTCATTTTTATCCGACGGCCTCTTGTATGAGTGCGGCTGAGGCCCTCTCATGTTAGTATAAGTCCATTTCGCATTTCGTATGTCATCTCATGCTTTAACGCATCGCCTCGGTTTGCGCGCCTGTGGGCACGTATTTCGAGGCACTTCATTTTTATCCGACGGCCTCCCGTGTGAGAGTGGCTGAGGTCCTCTCATGTTAGTATAAGTCCATTCTGCATTCCGTATGCCATCTTCGCATCATTGCATTCCGTATGCCATTCTCTCGGTTTGCGTGCCCGCGGGCACGCACTTCGAGGCATTTCATTTCAGCCTCATTATATATCATTTCCATGTCATTTTGAATTCTGTATGCATCGCCTCGGTTTGCGTGCCCGTGGGCACGCCTTTCGAGGCACTTCATTTTCATCCATCGGCCTCTTGTGTGAGTGCGGCTGAGGTCCTCTCATGTTAGTATAAGTCCATTTCGCATTTCGTATGTCATCTCATGCTTTAATGCATCGCCTCGGTTTGCGTGCCCGTGTGCACGCATTTCGAGGCATATCATTTTCATAGCATTGTGCATGCTAGGATTGCATTTTAGTTGCATTTCATGCATATCATGCATATTGCATCGTGTTCGGGATAGGAGTTAGCCCGGGCACCGGAAACGAGACGCGTTTCGTACTCCGAGTGACGGAACGGGTCTCAATTCCCAAGTCACCAACACTCCGGATTACCCATGATGGAGTTAGGTTTTGTTATAGCATTCATCTGCATTCATCCTATATTGAGTTGTGCAATCCGACTCTTCGGCCATCATGCATCGAGATGCGTGATTGGTGGTACGAGGATCGAGGCATGCATATATCTGTGAAATACATTGCTGTGCCCCTTTCCTGCTCTCTGTTGCAGTAAAACAGAAAATCAGCAACTTTTCAGAGTCTGGCACGCATTTTGAGAAACATTGCAAACAGAGGCTAATTGGGGCATCCCAGTGGATTTCCGCGCAAGGCAGCCCAGCATACATCATTCAGCAGAAGTGAGGCAGCCCCTGGCTTGCATGCCAGTTTACCGTTTTCTTAGTTTAATCTGTTAATTAATTAGGAATTTGTATATTATTCGGACTGTATTATTTCGGACTGTATTATTCTTTCATTTCGGACTGTATTATTTATTCGGACCCTCTGCGCGAGGGCATAACTGTAATAAGTGTGGGTGAGTGTGATGTATGTCTTCCAACCCCACGTCTTTCTTCCCTTTTATTTACCCGCTTATGATGGTTAGATATAGGGCATATTTCGATTAGCATACAGTATGACAGCATGTTTGCATCATTCATCTGTTTTGCATGCACCGGGCTCGGCGCATCATACAAACTGCATTTGTATTTCAATTCCAAATTGAGTACATGTTAGCTGTAGCATTTCACATACCATGTTTAGAATAGCCGAGCCTGCTATAGTTGCATTATTGCATGTGTTGCATTAGGCAATTCTGTATCTAGGATCATGCATGATTTCTAATCGGTTTTCTGTTTTGGCTTGGAGTACTCGGTGAGTTTTATGCTTTAGCATCCTTGCATGCGTGTGAGTGTTGCCATGGATAGCATGCTTGCCATGAGCTATATGCTTATGTGATATAACTGCCTGAATGCCTGTGGGTGGAGGTTGAGTTACTTGGATTGGGACAATGCGTTGACTGTTTGTTTTAAGCCCACTAGATAGTGGCAAAATCTTGTTTTCTACGCCCACCTGAGGGTGGCAAATCCGCGTCTTAGCCTACCTGCGGGTAGCACCATCAAACCATTTTCAAAAAACAAACATGAAATGTTTTGTTCCAATTCAGGCGACTCAGTCTATACTTGTTTGCTGCGAGCATCACATAGTAACCTAGGCTAATAATCGGAATAAGAGCATACAAGGTTTTCAAAAACAGACATCATGGTTAGTAGAGGCCGGTCTTTGACCGGGCGAGCGGGGGTGCTCACGAAGTGACCTTCCCCAATCGTACCCAAGTTCCCGAGCCGAGGCAACTTTGGTGATGACGGACACGTGGCCTTTGGCACCGAGTCAGGGTTTCCTAAATTTCCCATTAAAAAACATTTAGGTGGCGACTCTGTATCTGGCGAAGCAGTCCATGTTTGGCACTTCTTTCAAAAAAATCTGTTTTCAAAACGATTTGCCGGATTTGGACTCTTTGGTTCAAGATTAAGAACCGTGACATTTGAGTCCTTCGAACTGTAGTGACCCCAATATGAACAGAACGGGACTTAACCCTCCCGGGGCGTTCGGGGACGTCTACAACATGGCATGGATTTTTCAATGCAAAACAGAGTTTTATCATGCAAAAATGAGCCCCAAAACCCACTGATATGGCAACCCAAAGCCTCAAACACATAGGCATGCACAATGCTTCATTTCAAGGCACAAAAGGACACCTCTTCAAGGCATGGAAAGATTGACGAATGCAAGCATTTAAGCACAAAACATGGACTGACATGGTACAATAAGTGATTCCAAATCACTGAAATAGCCAAGGTAATGCATGCTAATGACTCACACACCCGATGCCAACATGCTAGAATGCAAAGGGGCTATATAAAGCATGAAAGGTATGACCAAACCAATACCCAACAGACCTCAAGCATGATGAAACATGACCAAAAGCTTCAAAAAGCTAGGCAAAAAGATGCAAGCATGATGGTCTAATGGCAAGGTGCATTTCTAGGTAACATAGAGGAATGCAAGGCAAGTATGATATGCATGCAAAGGGTCAACAAACCAATATGCAACAGGGGTAAGACATGCTAAATGAACACCAAATAACCTCTGAAATAAGGCCAAACAAGGCTAGGCATGCATGTTAGCATATTAGGCCAAAAACATGAACAAAAGAGAGACTAAGAGAGAGGGGTGTCCCTCCCCTATGTAAGACCTCAAAACCTCTTCTTCACCACTGAAATTCCTCTGGATTTCAGTGGTGAGAAGACCAATACACAAAAGGTTCCAAAGCTTAGCAAAGAGAGCACAAAAGGGGCCAAACAAGGCCTAAGAGGGGGAGGTCGACCTCCAACACCAAAATGATCTTAATGAAAGATCTTAAGCATGCAAATACAAGACTTTTTTCAGTTATATACAAAGTCTAAAACAGCATGAAAAGTATGTTAAAAGCTAGTGCAAGATTGGGGAATATAAAGCAAAAGTGTTTACCCTTGAAGAACTCCTCAAGAACAGTAAGTCCAGCCCCTTCCTTCTGATTAAAACCAGCTCAAAACTTGAAGAACAAACCCTCAACACCGCCAAAGTCGAAGTATGGTGTAATAGTAGGTGACTTAGTGCAAAACTAAGAACAAAATGCACTTTTGAGCCCTCTAACCCACAAAATGAGGAGAGAGAGGGAGGAGATATAGAGGAGAAAGTGTATATATCGGATATAATGTATTAGGTCTGGCTTTGCTCAACCTCTTCAAAGGAGAAGAGAGGTCTCCTTATATAGACAAGGTAAAGGTCTAAGTTTCCAAGAGAAGCTAATCAAAAGAGGTCAAGGCTTCTTAAAGAAGCTAAGGCAAAGGGGCCAAGGCTTCCTGAGGAAGCTGAGACAGGGGTTCAAGCTTCTTGAGGAAGCTAAGACAAAGGTCCAAGCTTCCTCAAGAAGCTAGGCCAAAAGGGTGCAAAGGGTGCAACTCTGGAGGACAAGTCCGTGCACTCCAGCTAGCACAATTGGCATGCATTATGCCTGAAAAAGGCAAAAAGGAGGTATCGGCCAGAAAAGGGGTCCATCGACCAACCAAATGGCCGACCGGCCAAACAAATGGTCGGCAGAGAGAAATAAAGGCCGGTGGCTTCATGCCACGGCCGGTGGGTTTAAGGGATGGCTGACAAGCCACCTCCTACCCTCAGGTGCAAAAACAAACAAGTTCTTAGTGCAAAACCACGCACAAAACAGTCCAGTCAAGAGATCCTGAGGCAAGGCACGCGGCCGAGACCTCCGGGAACTCAAGACGAACACAAACATGGATGATCACCGAGCGTTCAAACGGTGACGTCAAAGTCTTGAGGACGGTCAAAAATGGGGTGTCTACAGTTGCCTCTCTTTGACAGAACTCGAAAGTCATAACAATGACGGGAGTGAGTGTCAAAGCCTAGAGACGACCCATTTTTGACAAGGCCGAAGACTTAGACAAACATGCAAGACAAACAAAGATATGCGCCCGAAGGCAGGGGCAAAATGCAACTGACAATGCAAGAAGCCGAACATGACTTATGATCATGCAAAGAAAGCTGTAACGAAGCATGACAATGCAACAGTTTTAAGCTAGCAAACACAAATCCAACTACATTATAATGCAAAAAGGATGCAAGAGAATTATGTGATTCTCGCTGCGTTTCGCGCGGAGAATACAATACCTGTGCGGTTCGTCTGGTCGCTCCAGCTTCAAATGAACCGTACATACAATATCGTGCCTGAAAGAAGAAGAAACTTAACAGGTACGATATCGTTAGCAACATGCATAACAATGCAATTGAAAGTGCGTGACAACGTAAGTGAAGGAGTGCATGACAATGCGGGCGAAAGGGGTGCATAACAACACAACCCGAGTGTGTTCATAACAATGCATGGAGGGCATGCGTGACAACGCAATGCCGAGTGGTGCATAACAATGCGATTTGAAACGTAAGCACATATAAGTAAAGCACACGCGACAGTGCATGCGATGTGTGAAAAAGGAACTTGAACACATATAAGTAAAGCGTAACGCGACAACGCATGCAATGTGTATAGGAACTTGAACACATATAAGTAAAGCATAACGCGACAACGCATGCAATGTGTATAGGAACTTGAACACATATAAGTAAAGTATAACGCGACAACGCATGCAATGTGTATAGGAACTTGAACACATATAAGTAAAGCATAACGCGACAACGCATGCAATGTGTACAGAAACTTGAACACATATAAGTAAAGCATAACGTGACAATGCATGCAATGTGTGAAAAAGGAACTTGAACACATATAAGTAAAGCGTAACGCGACAACACATGCAATGTGTATAGGAACTTGAACACATATAAGTAAAGCATAACGCGACAACGCATGCAATGTGTATAGGAACTTAAACACATATAAGTAAAGCATAACGCGACAAGGTATGCAATGTGTATAGGAAAAGGAGGGCATATTCAACTGAAGCATGGTAAAGGCATGTTATCCATGATATTGAGATGCAAATTCAGGACAAGACGAAGCATTGTGTAATGCGAGACACGTAACGAGCGTGCTTTTAAAGCCAAAACGAAACAACGTAATACGACATGTTTGAAACGATTTGTGGAATTCGCAGTATACAAAAAGGATACGGGAAGAGATGGTCCTCGCACGTACCGAGCATCGCTCATAGAAGACATAGCTTGTGGTCAACTTGAAGGTCTACTAATGTTCCAAAAGTGCGCTTTCTTGCACTGTCTTAGCTAATGAAGGTGCCGAACCACATCGTTGACTCGAACAAGGGTGCGGGATGCATCGACCGCAAGGGGAGGTTACTGGCATCAATCCCAATACTCTGCTGCCCTGCCCTCTTTTTGCTTTACTTTCCTTTTTTACCGTTAGTTTTAAGCACATTGCACTGCCTTAGGCAGGTTTTACTTTTCAAGACTGTGTATTTTTACAAAAGTCATAATGGAAATGAAACAGCTATTTTGTTCACAAAAGTGTTACATTTGTATCTCCCATGCATCGCATCGTGTGGCATTACATAACAATGTGAATGAAATTGAACTTTGTTTGAAAATTAAGCATTTGCCTCGTAATAATCAGGTAGTAAGCTGACTAACAACTCGATAAGCAAAACAAAGAACTCGATGAGCTAACCAAGTGCGAGTACAACTCGATAAGCAAAACAAAGACTCGAAGGAATGAAATACAACTCGACAAGCAAATGTACAACAACTCGATAAGGAAATGGGCGTGACTTCGTAAAAATCATCATCGGAGGGCATTGGAAGTGGTGCCAGTCCCCAAATTCTCAGCATGTTCAACACATAAACAGCTCAGGGACAAGAAGGGAGACCACCGGCCACAAGGGAAAGCCATCGGCCTCAAGAAATGGCCATCGGCCGAAAGTGGTGGTCGGTCGGCACCATTTTTGGCCGGTCGGCCATGTATGGCAAGAACCACCAAAATGTTGACAGCTATCTCCCACTCACACCTTATCCCCTACAAAAGGCCTCAACTTCGTAGTTTTTTTCAATTCAACACTGATTTGCTCCAAATGGAAGAGTTCCTTGCCCAAAACCTCATAGCTTGGATTGCCAACTTGGATGGCTCGGAAAGGTTGAATTTCCGGGGCTTCGGCATAAACGCACTATTCACTCTGAGTCGTACTCCACTGCACTTTCCGTTCCTCCATGCCGCGGCAAGGTTTTGAAACTCGGTAACACATATCTTTAGCTTTGGCGGGCAAGAGGTATGTCCTACCTTCGAAGATTTCCAAGCTTTGATGGAATCTGAGCACAACGAAGAAATCTTGCCCCAAGTTCGCTTGGCCACGCCCAAGCTTTAGGGCAAATGTGTGGGCTCACGATGCATGACGCTCGATCTTTGATTGGTGACGGAATGCTGGATATTCCGAGTTTGATTTGCCAGTTTTCTGATGCCGGCGACCGTGGTGACCATCATTGGCAAGGTTTTCGGCGACATGCCCTCTGTTTATGCATGCTATCTCATTTCTTGCTTGCCTCAGGCTCCGGAGGATCTAGCGTTCGGTTGATCGAGGTTGCCCAAAGCTTAAGGGAGGGCAAAAGCTGCATTGTCATGACATTGGCCGAGACGTTGATGGGCTTGGACGCTTTCCATCGCCGGGAGACGACTAGATTCGCGGGGAGTCCACTATTGTTGTAGGTAATATTTCCCACCCAATCTCACATATGTATTGCTCACATCACTAGGCTCTCGGGCTCGATTTTCTCACAAAACCCCTTTTCTCACTTTTCTCTCATCGTACATCTCTCTATTCTTTAATCTCTCATTTTTCATCCCTCCCCAAGTGTGGTTGATGGACAAGTTGCAGGTTGTGGACTCTTGCCCGGTGTACTCAGTTCGCGGCTACTTCTTCCGGCAATGCCTAGTCGACGCCCTTGATGAGGGATGGTGGTTCGATTGGATGTGCTGCTCAGCCGCAGATCGTATTGCTTGGCGGTGCCCTTGGCTCAACCTACCGGCAATGAGTTACAGCATGTCTGGGCAGATTGGGATTCAGTTGATTGGCTTGACACACTGCGTGTTCTACTCTCCTTTTCGGTTCCAGTGCCAGTTCGACCATGATCAGACTTGCCCGCCAGAGGGGATAGAGTACCCTGCTGCATTCCCGATCCGAGGCGCACAGCTTGCTCGGTATGCCACGGCATAGAGGACGAGAGAACTCCTGGCCTCCGCTCCCACTTTTAGTTGCACTTTGTCTGATGAGTGCATAGATTGGCTCAATGAAGAGGCACAGATTGGACCCACTTTAGCGTTAGCAGCTTCGACCAACTCTAGGAGGAGGCGCAGGAACACTTGACTTAGCTATGCCCCGGATTTATTGCTTTATTAGTACTTTCAAGTTTTCTTTATGAATGTAACCAAAAGCAACTTCAATTTGTATGCAAGAGCAGGAGGACTTTGTATTGAAATCAATAAAATTGAAGGTTGTGGGTACTGAAAATTTTCCGCTTTGGTCCAAAAATGGTCTAAGTTGTAAAAAGATTAATTTGAACAAAGTCAACTTTTATTAAAACTTTTCAAAACCATTTTCGACATGGATCAGAACTGGACACGCCTGAGATCTGTCACTGAGATGCACAACCCCGGATCCCAGCAACTGGAAAGTTGCCCCTAGTCTGAATAGTACCGCGGCACTGCACAGCAACGGAAAGTTGCCCCTAGTCTGAAAAGCACTGCACCAGAGATTATAACCGAACTCTTGAATGCTGAATAGACAAAGATGGTCGAGATGATCAAATGGACCAAGTTGATCAGGGAAGAGTTTATGGCTGAACTTGAGGATGAAGTTGCCTACGTATCCCATTGATGGGAATCAAGCCTTACGTAGTTCAGGCTCGGGTTCACTCGAGTATTTTTACTCTCCTTTTGCGCTCTAACTTTTGCCAAGGCTGCCCTTTGTGGGTTTTCAACCTTGCGAGCTCAGTTTTTATAATTTCCAATTTTTCATGCTCTAACTTTTGCCTAGGTCGCCCTTTCGGGTTTTCGGCCTAGCGAGCCTCTCAGGGGTAATATTTCTTCAACTTGTCCATATTGATTGGCTATGAAAACTCTAGGCCATCTAGGTCCATCAGAACCACAGCTCCACCTGACCAGATAGACTTAATGATGTAGGGACCAGTCCAATTGGGTCTGAACTTTCTTGTTAAAAGCCCTGGCAATTCTACGCTGATAACCTTGAACATGGTACAGTGCTTTCAGTCTGTGCTCGTCAAAGAGCATGAGTTCTTCAAATCTGCTCTGTTGCCAATCTGCTTCGGCTATCTGACACTCAGCCAGCACTCGCAAAGATGGAACCTCAATTTCAATAGGTAGAACGGCCTCCATCCCATAAACTAATGAATATGGAGTCGCCCCAGTAGACGTTCTAATTGAAGTCCGATAACCCCACAGAGCAAACGGCAGCTTATCTGGCCAATCCCGGTAGGTTTCCACCATCTTCTGTAGTATGTGTTTGATATTCTTGTTGGCGGCCTCGACCGCTCCATTGGTCTGCGGCCGATAGGTGGATGACTTATGAAAAGCCACATTGTATTTCTCCAACAAGTCAATCACTTCCTTCTTGAAGTGGGAACCATTATCTGAAATGACCTCGTTTGGGACCCCATAACGACAGATGATGTTGTTTCTGATAAACTTTGCGACATGCGAAGCCTTCAACACCGCATAAGATTGGGCCTCAACCCACTTTGTGAAATAATCTATCGCGACCAGGATGAACTCATGCCCATTCGACCCCTTCGGAGTGACAGCCCCGATCACATCGATTCCCCAAACTAAAAATGGCCATGGCGAAGTCATATTGTATAGCTTCGACAGCGGGATGTTCATGCGGTTTGCATGGATCTGACATTTATGGCATCGCCGAACAAAGCTGATACAATCCTCTTCTATGGTGGACCAATAATAACCTTGTCTGAGGATATTCCGCGCTAGCATTACCCCGTTCATATGCGCACCGCATTTCCCTCCATGGATGGCCTCCATCAGGCGTTTTGATTCTTCAGCTTCAACGCACAGCTTATGCATTCCCAGATGACCTCTCTTATACAATTTACCTCCGCAGATGATGAACTGAACGGCCATTCTTCTGATTGCCCTTTTATCTTTGGTATTTACCCCTGGTGGATATGCTTCCTTCTCCAAGAAATTCCAAATATCGTAATACCAGGGGTTCTCATCTTGAACCTCATTTATAGCAGCAATCGACTCGTAATCCAGCACAAATTTTTGGTCGATAATGACTGGACGCATCTGGACTCCAAACGGGATGTCTATCATGGAAGATAGAGTTGCTAGTGAATCTACGAACCTGTTATTCTCCCTTAATAGATGAGCAAAGTTCAGCTTGTCAAACCGAGGAATTAACAAATCCAAGGTCTGGTGATATATAATCATCTTTTCTTCTTTGACTTTCCAATCTCCTTTCGCTTGAAATACAACAAGGTTCGAGTCCCCGATGACGTCCAATCGTTTTGCCCCTAATTCCAGGGTTGCTTCTAGACCGACAATGCATGCCTCATATTCTGCTTCGTTGTTCGAGACTTTGAACCGGAGTTTGAATGCTAGAGGGATACGGGAGTTGTCGGGTGCTATCAGCAACACTCCTATCCCATACCCGTGCTGGTTTGACGCTCCGTCAAAGTACATCGTCCAAAACTCATCGTCGATATGCAAAATGGCCTCATCTGGGAATAAATACTCAACTGCTTCACCTCCTTCCACTGGATGATCGGCTAGGAATTCTGCTACTACTCTTCCCTTGACTGACTTGCGAGTCACATATTTCAAATCGAATTCGGAAAGCAACAGCAACTAACGAGCTAGCCTACCCGTAAGCGCCGGTTTCTCGAAAAGATATTTGATGGGATCTAATCTCGAAACCAACATTACGGAGTGAGCTAACAGGTAGTGCCGCAGCTTCTTGGTAGCCCATACCAAGGCTAAGCAAGCCTTTTCCAACGGTGTGTAGCGAGTCTCATACTCCAGCATCTTCTTGCTCAGGTAGTAGATGGCTCTCTCCACTTTGTCCTCTGATTCTTGCGCGAGCATGCAGCCCATTGTAGTCTCAGTTACCGAAAGGTACAATATCAACGGCTTCCCCGGTTCAGGTGGTGACAACACGGGTGGGTTCTGTAAGTATTCCTTGATCTGTTCAAAAGCAGCTTGGCATCGACCGTCCCATTGGAATTTCTTTCCTTTCTTCAGGAGACCAAAAAGTGGTTCACAAGACAAGGTTAATTTTGAGATAAACCATCTTATGAATTGCACTTTACCCAGAAAGCCTCGCACCTCCTTTTCAGTCCTTGGTGGTGGCATTTCTAGGATGGCCTTGATTTTGGAAGGGTCGACTTCGATACCTCTCTGTGTAATCAGAAACCCTAGCATTTTTCCCGCTGTAACACCAAACGTACACTTCTGAGGATTCAGCCGTAACCGAAATTCTCTCATCCTTTGGAAGAACTTTTGCAAGGCGGTGTAGTGGCCCTCTCTTTCTTTGGACTTGACAATCATGTCGTCCACGTACACCTCAACCTCTTTGTGGATCATGTCGTGCAATATTGTGGTCGCGGCCCGTTGATATGTAGCTCCAGCATTCTTCAACCCAAATGGCATCACTCTATAACAGTAAGTCCCCCACGGGGTGGTGAAAGCAGTCTTCTCCCGGTCTTCAGGTGCCATTACTATCTGATTGTAGCCTGAGAAGCCATCCATGAACGAAAGCAAAGCATGCCCCGCTGTGAAGTCCACTAACTCATCAATATGCGGCAAGGGAAAGTCGTCCTTCGGACTAACTCTGTTCAAATCCCTGAAATCCACGCATACCCGGATCCTGCCATCCTTCTTTGGCACCGAAACAATGTTGGCCAACCAAGTCGGGTATTCGGATACCAGCAGGAAACCTGCATCAATTTGCTTGGTGACCTCTTCTTTAATCTTGAGGGCCCAGTCCGGGCGGATCCTTCTGAGTTTCTGTTTAACGGGTCGGGCCTCGGGGTCAAGAGGGAACCGGTGCTGTACAATCTCAGGATCGATCCCAGGCATGTCTTCGTAGGACCACACGAAAACATCTTTGAAATCTTTTAATAAAGCGACTAAGCGCTCGCGTTCCTCCGAAGACAATGTGGACCCGATCTGGACCAGCCGCGGGTCCTCCTCAGTACCAATATTCACAGTAGTGATTTCATCCATTAAGGGTTTAACAAATCTTTCCTGCTCTTGTTCAATTAAGCGTTGCAAAACCGGAGGAATTTCTTCCTCGTCGTTTTCATCAAAATTTTGAAAGTCCTGATTCAAGCAATAAATCAAAGGCACAGAAAAGTACTCAAAAACCACATCCACATCATTCTCATTAAGCACATCCAAACCGTCCAATTCTTCTGTTACAACAGACTCAAAAGAGAAAGAAAAAGACGACCTGGATAGGACTGTGGTATCCGGGTTATCACCCCCTGGAATACTGTACTCAGACTCAGTCGAGCTGGAACCTGATTCCGACTCAACAGATTCGGAGGAATCAGATTCTGGCTCACTACCTGACCCGGTGCTGCTTGACAAAAATCCCTCCTCGTACTGCCAAATGAGGGAGGGTGCGATGGATGCATCCAAAATGTTTGCTGGTAGGCCTACAGCCGTTTCATTCCCGATCATGGACACCGAGAAGTTATCCCCCAAGCACTTCTGTTCGACCGGAGGATCTGAAAGTAGACATGCCAGTGCTACCCCCATTTCACTTTTGGCGTCCTCAGAATCCACTTTCTCATTCTGTTCAACCCCAACTGTTGGGTCTGTCTGCTCTTCGACAACACCATCCTCGGATAATTGCAGGTCAAAGAAGATCTCAAAACCTGGCACGCGCTTCTACTCTGCGTTCAGCCACGGCTCTGGGAAGCCACAAAACGGGAAGTCCTCCCCCTCCCAGATGAAGCGTCCGTTTAGGGTACCCTGAATGGGTCTATGCATCAGCTCAAAAGGCTTCCCCGCTTGCTTCGCTCTGGCTCTCCCAGCCATCTCCTTACCTTTCCTTACCCAATCCTCTTTGGTGGGCAGATAACCCAAGCCAAAGGTGTGGGGGTTGTGTGGCACTTCGGCCAATGCTGCAACGCCCTTCCGACCGCTCTTTCCCAATCCCATCCCGGGGATGTGTTGAAGCTTGTTCATGAGGTATACTGATTGAGCACTGACATACAACCCCTCATTAACAGCCATGATGTTCTGCACGACCAGGGCCTCAGCCAGGGTAAAGCCGGATAAGAACACATCCTCCATACCGTGCTTATTTTTCAAAACCGGCGTGGATACTTCTGGCGGCGGGTGGATCGATGAATTTCCAAAAACAATGGCTACTCCCTTCCCATGGGGGTATTTCACCATCTGATGCAAGGTGGGTGAAACTGCCTTCACCTGATGCAGCCACGGCCGCCCCAAAAGTAGATTGAAGGTCGCAGGAACTTCCAACACGTGAAAGTCAATTTCATGCTATCCCGGTCCAACCTTGGTCTGAATTTTCACTGTCCCCATTACTTCTCTGCTTGTGTTATCATATGCCCGAATCACCTGGGCTGTTGGCACAAAGTCTGCGGTCTTCAAACCGATTGCATATGCAGTCCTTGCCGGGCACACATTGATGACAGACCCTGTGTCGACAAGCACCACAGGTATCCATTTGTTCCTGCACTCTATGGAGATGTAGAGTGGCTTGTTATGGTTCGCACCCTCAGGCGGCAATTCTTTGTCGGAGAAAGTCAACATCGGGATAGCCTCTCCCGGAAAAACTAAGCCCACCAGCTATTCGGGCGTGGTGTCTATTGAGAGCTTGGCCTTGTCCATGGCCGATAAGACAGCTTGTCGATGCACTCGCGATGCCATAAGCAGTCCCCAGATGGAAATGTCTGCCTGTATCTTTTTCAATTGCTTCAGTACAGCTTCTTCTTCGAGTTGCTTCTCTTTCTGTTTCTCCGCCTCCTTATCTTTCCCAGACGCCTCCGGCTGATCTAGATGTGGAGGCTTGAAATACCGTCCACTCCTAGTCATATGGTCGACTTCACCAATGTACCAGGTATCGTCTGGTTGGTTGCTCCCCCAATCCTCATCTATGTGGGCAAGACATAGATCATCGTCTTCCCACCATATTCCATCGGCAGCCAACAGGCACCTGTCCGGCTCCGCTTCTACTGTCCTTGTACTCACAGTACTTTCAGTTCCCTCATGGGCTTTAGCTTTTCTAATTCTCTCAGAATCCTCAAACCTTTCCCGTTCCAACTGCGTCAGTACAACTGTCTATTCAATAATTCTCGCATTCTCAATGCCCAAGTCCTGAGCGAAATTCTTAGCACCGGCGCTGTCCAGTGATGTATTCTGATTTCCGGCCCTTCCGGCTATAACTGATGTTCTTGCCCCTGCTGGGCCCTGTTCTGGTTGGCATTCTTCCATAACATCCGGTTGATCATCCAGCCAGCCGGTAACCTCTGTCGATTCCTCGAGATTCGACCAGTTGACTGCCATGTCCGCTGGATCTTGTTCACTGAAAAACTGGAGGTTAGCGAAGGCCCTTCCAAAGCTGCTGAGTCATCTATCCTCTGACCAGATTCATCCCCCTGTATCACACAAAGCTCTGCCCTTTCTGGCAACTCCACACTTGGCCTAACCTGGCCTACTGACAGAATGTAATCACTCGGACTGTATACCTTCTCAGCAAAACTCCCAGATTCCTCAGATTCTGACCCAACAATCCCATTCTCCTCTGAAATCTCCCATGTTTTGTCTTCGACAGTCACCACCATTGGTTCAGGTTGGGTTCTGGAGATGTCCAACATGCACAAGTCGGTGCAGTCAGGAAGGAGCACCTCCAGCTTGGGTAGGTGGGATGGGGTGATATATATGCTAGGATCGTAAGACACGACCCAGTCTGGATAAAGTTGATTCTTTTGGGAGGTGGAGCTTGTGGTGCGGTGGGAGAGGTTTGTTGTAACATTGGGTTTTTCGGGAGGCACAATCACCCCGTTATCAATGAGATCTTGAATCTCATGACGCAATCGGAAGCATTGGTCAGTGTCATGACCGTGCTGTTGGTGAAATGCGCAATATTTGGCTGGGTTGTGGGTAGGGGGAAGTTTTTCCGGAAATGGCCGCGGCTCTAGGGGCTTCAAGTGCCCTTTTCTGATTAAAACCCCCAGAGCTTTGAACAGGGGCATATATAGTGGAGCAAAGGTTCTTTGGTTTTTGGGCAGGTATTTAGCTGTTTGTGTATTGCTTTCGGACGCACCGTAGAATGGCGTGGCTGCCATGGTTCTTGGAGGGGGAATGGTGGTGACCATGCTCACTTCTGAGGCTTTTGCAGTGGCAGCGCCGCTCGGGCCTGCATTGGTGTTACGATTGAAGGTCCTTCTGGGTTGCTCTCTATCATTATCAATCAAGCCCTGCTTCAAGGCATCCTCGATCTGTACTCCCATCTCATGCAGATCTGAAAAGGTAGGGAAGGGGAGCACGATCATTTTCTGCATCAGTTTGGGTTGGAGATTGCGCACAATCATCCGAATCTGATCCTTGTCAGTGGGCCTTAGGGTCATCATTGAGGCCTTGGCCCTCAATCTGGTTACGAACTCCGAAAAACTCTCCTTAGGCTCTTGCCTTGTCGTCTCGAGATCACGGGTTGTAATCTCGATTTGCGTGTTATATGAATAATGTGCAATGAACGCCTCGGCCATCTCATCCCAGTTCCTCTTAACATCATCTTCCAATTTTGCGTACCAGATGGCCGCCACACCCGACAGGGTCCGGCCGAACAAAGACAGCTTCTGTAGTCTGGTGAGGCCCATCGGCCTTAAGATATCTGAAAACAACCTCAGGTGCACCATGGGGTCCCCGGACCCATCAAACCGGTCAATATGCGGCATCTTGAATCGGTCCGGCAACATCATAGTTGTGTCGGTATACCCGTCCTCAATGTCAGGGATGGTCTTGACTCCTTGGGATTTCTTAAACATCTTTTCCAGTTTGCTCAGCTTTAATGCGGTGGGGTCTACTTGGACTCGAAGGGAGAATCCGATACATTGATAGGCGTGGGCGCCTTGGATAGTTGCAGTAGAATCGGGTTAGAGCCGGCCCGTTGGAACGTCTGTATCCTCTTGGATATTCTAGACATTTTGTGTCTCCTCGGGTTTCGGAACCCTTGGTGGGGGAGGAGCTTGATGTGAAGCAGATGCCCCGGCTTGCTGTTGTAGCCTTATGATTAACTCTGCTTGTTCAGTCATAACTGTGGCCTGTTGTCTGGCGAACTCCACCTGTCGGATAGCGTCTTGCTGCATAGTTTTCATGCTCTCTTGGAGCTGGCGCACCATCTCCTCTAAACTTGCCATACTGCTCTAATCTAGCTGTATTGCCGGTATATGTTCTCTCTCTGTGGGAGAAACAGGACTATGATTCCTACTATACCTAGGCAGGGTGGATGAAGCCCTCTGAACTGTCTGTTGAACTGATATCCTTTGCCTAACTGCCCTCCGTCTGGTAACCGGGGGTAGAGAATGATACACTGGTTGTCCGTCTACCAGATCCTCAGATCAATGGAGTCGACAACCTCTTGTCTAGAGTGCTTGGGGGATATCTGCTTGGTCTGAAGCAATTGTGCTAAACTACCTAGCAAAAAGATAAATAAAGCAGTAATAAGGAAATAAACAACCAGAAAACGGACAGCATAACAGCGTAAATAAACACACAACACACAGTTGGGCATAATAACACACAGTCGATAAGCCGAATACACCGTTCTCAAACACTAATTATTGTCCCAAATCATTGGCCCCGAAAACTGAGTCTGATACTTGCAGATAACTGATTTCCAAAATATTGAACTGGTGCCCGCAGGCCTGATACCCAAACTTGTGAGCTGATACATGCATTCCTGTAGAGGCCAACTCTAAAAGCACATAACAGATAAGTGAGAGCCAAAACACCCCTATGTTGGGATAGGGTTTCCCTGTCCTATTTTGTTAGGAACTAGGGTTTCACTATGCACACAGCGGTTTCAAACAATCTATAATCGGGTAAGCAACCTGTCCTAGCTTGGAATGGTCACTATGGATTCCGAATATGCACTAGGTCGAATGGTCAAAAGGGGTGCCCCGGTAAAACTGGGGTTTGTGTTCCCATACTGGCAGAGCCTGTAACCGGTAAGCCTCATGGCACGTAGCCTCTGGCAAACCGCTCAGGAATAGCAGATGGCAAACACGGTGTCCTAGGCGCACCAATGCACATGCAATGCAAAGAAACACATAAGTGTAGACAAAACAAGATATCATGAGTTCGAGTCAAGTTCTCCAAACTCCCCAGCAGAGTCGCCAGAAACTGTAGACATCCCCGAATGTCTCGGGAGGGAATCCCCCGTTTTGTTCATTGGGCTCACTACAGTTCAGGACTCAAAGTCACGGTCCTGTATCTAATCTCGCAGAGTGCAATGCAAGACCGATGAATCATCAAAGAGTCCAAATCTGGCAAATTGTTTTTGAAAACAGATTTTTTTGAAAAAAGTGCCAAACATGGACTGCTTTGCCAGATACACAGTCGCCACCTAAATATTTTATTTTGGGGGAATTTAGGAAACCTTGACTCGTTGCCTAAGGCCACGTGTCTGTCATCACCAAAGTTGCCTCGGCTCGGGAACTTGGGTACGATTGGGGAAGGTCAGCTATGAGCACCCCCTCTCGCTCGATCCAAAGATCGGCCTCTACTAACCATGATATCTCGTTTTGAAAACGTTATGCGTTCTTATTCCGATTAATTAGCTAATCTTACTATGTGATGCGCACAATACAAAAGTATAGACTAGATCGCCCCATTTGGAACAAAGCATTGCATATCCGCTCGTTTGAAAGATGGTTTGAAATTTGCTACTCGCAAGTAGGCTAAAACACGGATTTCAACGAGTTGTTCCAACTCAAACAATCCAACCTTCACCCACAGGCATTCAGGCAGTTATATCATTTAAGCACATAGCCTCATGGTAAAGCATGCTAACATGGTGACACTCACACGTATGCAAGGATGCTAAAGCATAAAAGCTTACCGAGTACTCCGAGCCAAAACAGAAACTAGTTAGTAATCATATGCATGATCCTAGTTCATGGTGAGGTGGCTAATGCAACACATGCAAGATGCAACTACTATAGGCTCGGCTATTCTAAGATGGCATATGATGATGCTACAGTTAACACGTATTCAACTTAGAATTGAAATACAAATGCAGTTAGTATGAAGCGCCGAGCCCGGTGTGTGCAATACGAATGAATGTATGCAAACATGCTATCATAAGTATGCTAATAAAAACATGCCCTAAACTAACCATCGAAAGCTAGTAAATAAAAGAGAAGAAAGACGTGGGGTTGGAAGACATACACACACTCACGCACACTTTTTACAAAATTGCCCTCACTCGGAGGGTCCGAATAAATATTACAAAACAAATAAATAATTGACTATTCTAGCTAATTAAATATTACAAAAATTTCTAATTAATTAACAAATTAATTACAGAAAGAAGGTGGCCGCAGCCCCGCCTCGGAATGCGTGAATAATGCATGCTTGACTCGCTTTGCTCGAAAACCCGTACCATGCTGCTGTTGCCTCTGTTTACACTGCCTTGCTCCTTTGAAAATTATGAAAGTTTCCAGAACTGCTTTGAACTTCATCCTGAGTGTTTTGGAGTTCCACCGGCCAGAACAAAAGGCCACCGGCCATGGGAAAGGGATTATCGGCCAAAGCTTGTGTCATCGGCTGGACACTGATGGCCGGTCGGCACTGTAAGTGGCCGGTCGGCCATTTCTTCCTGCAGAGCCCTGTTTTGACAGCAGCAGAGGACAGGCAGTGCATGGTATGGAATTTTCAAAGCAATGTGTGCGTGGCCACTCTCCCAATCATGCTATAGACTCAAGGGAGTATGGCCCTCGGTACTCGGCCATCAATCACGCATTTCGATGCATGATGGCCAAAGACACCAAGTTTGCAATTCAATGTAAATGCATGCAACAAAACAAATGAGTGCTAACGCCCTATCATATTGAGATCAAGGGGATCGGCGACCGAGGAGTGAGATGTGTTTCGTCACTTTAAGTACAAACACGCCTCATTCCTCATGCTTGGTTTGACACCCCAAACCGAGCAAAAATGCAATGCATGTGTGAGATGTGACTCAAGTATGCACATGAGGCTAAGGTACCAAAACATGCCAAATGTAATGTGACCTATAATGCAAGTATGTAATGTGCCAAACATGCGATGCAAACATGATGTGCAACTAGCTAAGCAACAATGCAAACATGCAAAGATGATACGATGCAAACATGAGACCAAAGTAATGCAACATGTCAAAACATGCAATGGTGGACTTAAACTGAAATGGGAGGCCTCAACCATGCCCCAAAACAGTGGCTATAGATGATGCACAAGGACACAAATCATGCATGCAAGCATGCACATACCAAGGCCTATCACCTAAGCATGAAAGGGGACAACTCTAAGAATACTTAGAGATGATATACATGGACATTAAACACTCATGTTAAACTTTGAAAAGCATGCGAAGGATGATGCCAAAACATGCTAGGGAATGGATGCGAAATGGAAGGCATTCAAGGCCACAAAAGAGAGCATTACTTAGCACCTACCCCAAGCAAACATGGCATGGATTTTTCAATGCAAAACAGAGTTTTATCATGCAAAAATGAGCCCCAAAACCCACTGATATGGCAACCCAAAGCCTCAAACACATAGGCATGCACAATGCTTCATTTCATGGCACAAAAGGACACCTCTTCAAGGCATGGAAAGAATGATGAATGCAAGCATTTAAGCACAAAACATGGACTGAATGGCACAATAAGTGATTCAAATCACTGAAATAGCCAAGGTAATGCATGCTAATGACTCACACACCGATGCCAACATGCTAGAATGCAAAGGGGCTATATAAAGCATGAAAGGTATGACCAAACCAATACCCAAAAGACCTCAAGCATGATGAAACATGACCAAAAGCTTCAAAAAGCTAGGCAAAAAGATGCAAGCATGATGGTCTAATGGCAAGGTGCATTTCTAGGCAACATAGAGGAATGCAAGGCAAGTATGATATGCATGCAAAGGGTCAACAAACCAATATGCAACAGGGGTAAGACATGCTAAATGAACACCAAATAACCTCTGAAATAAGGCCAAACAAGGCTAGGCATGCATGTTAGCATATTAGGCCAAAAACATGAACAAAAGAGAGACTAAGGGAGAGGGGTGTCCCTCCCCTATGCAAGACCTCAAAACCTCTTCTTCACCACTGAAAATACTCTGGATTTCAGTGGTGAGAAGACCAATACACAAAAGGTTCCAAAGCTTAGCAAAGAGAGCACAAAAGGGGCCAAACAAGGCCTAAGAGGGGGAGGTCGACCTCCAACACTAAAATGACCTTAATGAAAGATCTTAAGCATGCAAATACAAGACTTTTTTCAGTTATACACAAAGTCTAAAACAACATGAAAAGTATGTTAAAAGCTAGTGCAAGATTGGGGAATATAAAGCAAAAGTGTTTACCCTTGAAGAACTCCTCAAGAACAGCAAGTCCAGCCCCTTCCTTCTGATTAAAACCAGCTCAAAACTTGAAGAACAAACCCTCAACACCTCCAAAGTCGAAGTATGGTGTAATAGTAAGTGACTTAGTGCAAAACTAAGAACAAAATGCACTTTTGAGCCCTCTAACCCACAAAAATGAGGAGAGAGAGGGAGATATAGAGAGAGAAGGTGTATATATCAGATATATATGTATTAGGTCTGGCTTTGCTCAACCTCTTCAAAGGAGAAGAGAGGTCTCCTTATATAGACAAGGCAAATGTCTAAGCTTCTAAGAGAAGCTAATCAAAAGAGGTCAAGGCTTCTTAAAGAAGCTAAGGCAAAGGGGCCAAGGCTTCCTGAGGAAGCTGAGACAGGGGTTCAAGCTTCTTGAGGAAGCTAAGACAAAGGTCCAAGCTTCCTCAAGAAGCTAGGCCAAAAGGGTGCAAAGGGTGCAACTCCTCCATACACGTGTATGGAGGACAAGTCCGTGCACTCTAGTTGGCACAGCTGGCATGCACCATGCCTGAAAAAGGCAAAAAGGAGGTATTGGCCAGAAAAGGGGTCCATCGACCAACCAAATGGCCGACCGGCCAAAAGTTTAAGCCGACCGGCCAAACAAATGGTCGGTAGAGAGAAATAAAGGCCGGTGGCTTCATGCCACGGCCCGTGGGTTTAAGGGATGGCTGACAAGCCACCTCCTACCCTCAGGTGCAAAAACAAACAAGTTCTTAGTGCAAAACCACGCACAGAACAGTCCAGTCAAGAGATCCTGAGGCAAGGCGCGCGGCCGAGACCTCCGGGAACTCAAGACGAACACAAACATGGATGATCACCGAGCGTTCAAACGGTGACGTCCAAGTCTTGAGGACGGTAAAAAATGGGGTGTCTACAGATATGTGTGTTGCTGATAGCACCCGACGAGTCCCATATACCCTTAGCTTTTAAACTCTGGTTCAAAGTGTCCAACAACGAAGCAGAATATGAAACGTGTATTGCTGGTCTAGAAGTCACCCTAGAACTAGGGGCAATAAGGTTGGATGTCATCGGGGACTCAAATTTGGTTGTTTTTCAAGCAAACGGACTTTGGAAAGTCAAAGAAGAGAAGATGAAGGTTTACCATTAGACCCTGGATGTTCTGATTCCGAGCTTTGAAAAGTTGACATTCACGCATCTATTAAGAGAGAACAACATGTTCGCTGATGCTTTAACAACTCTATCTTCTATGGTAGACATCCCACTTGGAGTCCGGATTCGTCTGATTATCATCGAACAGAAATACACATCGACTTATTAAACTATTGCCACGATAGATGAAGTGCAAGACAAAAACCCCTGGTATTACGATATTTAGAACTTTCTAGAAAATGAGACGTATCTACTAGGAGCAAATGCCAAAGACAAACGGAGAATACGGCGTTTGGCCATCCAATTTATCATCTGTGGGGGTAAGTTATATAAAAGAGGTCATTTGGGAATGCATAAATTGTGTGTGGAGGAAGAGGAATTGAAACGCCTTATGGAGGCTATCAACGGAGGAGAATGCATGGCGTATATGAATGGTGTGATACTAGCCGGAAGATCCTTAGACAAGGCTATTATTGGTCCACCATAGAGGAGGATTGTATTGGTTTTGTGCGGCGATGCCACAAATGTCAAATTCATGCTAATCGCATGAATATTCTGCTGTCAAAGCTCTATAACATGACTTCACCATGGCCTTTCTTAGTCTGGGGAATTAACGTTATCGGTGCTGTCTCGCCAAAGGGGTCGAATGGACATGAGTATATCTTGGTGGCGATTGATTATTTTACACAGTGGATGGAAGCTCAATCCTATGCAGTGTTGAAGGCATCGCATGTGGCCAAATTTATCAGAAACAATATCATCTGTCGGTATGGAGTTCCGAATGAGATCATATCAGATAACGGCTCGCACTTCAAGAAAGAGGTGATAGACTTTTTGGAGAAATACAACGTGGCTTTTCATAAGTCATCCACATACAGGCCACAAACCAATGGAGCTGTTGAAGCCGCCAATAAGAATATCAAGAACATCTTGGAGAAGATGGTTGAAACTTACAGGGACTAGCTGGATAAACTGCCGTTCGCACTTTGGGGTTACTGTAACAACCCCGACCTCTGATTAACGTTGATCTATGAGTATGTATGCCTAATTAGTAATTAAGGAGAAATTCTGAATTAAAATGCATGTGTGTGTGTTGCATTGTTGTGTTTATATCTGTTAGGCGTAGGAAGATCTGTTCACGTTTTAATTTCGGTTTGCGAATTGAAAGCCTTATCGGCGTTCGAATCAGAAATTGACTTGATGTATGTGCTAATTAGGATTTATAGAATTTTATGGTAGGTTTAATTAAAATTCGGTTCGGGGTGATTAAATTCGATTTAAATAATGCTATTTGATTACTTTTGATCAATTGTTACTTAATAGGCCATTTTGAGCCCCACTCACCCCCTTTATTCATTTGATCACACTTGAGCCTTCAGAGAGAGAGAAAACGTGAGAATGAGGGAGACTTGAGGGATTTGGGTCCTAGGCTCAAGAATTTAATTCAAGGAGAGAATTGCTAGAAGAAAATTTGAAGCTTGCTCATCTTGTTCAAGATTTTAGTACCTAAAGCCCAATTAAACATCTAAGGTATGAAATTCATTCTTATAATTGTGGATTTAAGTTGTTCATGCATGAATTCAAGTAATTTGAGCTATAAGATTTGAGAATCAAGCTTAAGGACTAGAGGGGAAGGTCAATCCATGCATGTATGCATGTTTTATAGCATTTTGAAGGATGATTTTCAAGAATTTCCTCATGCATGTGTTGAGTTCACTTTAATTTTGAGAAAACAATGAGATTCACGTTATTTAGTAGCATTTGATCATGTTTTGGAGGGCCTTAGCTCAAAAATGTACATACATGTTATGTTCTTGAATTAACTTTGAATTCCAAGTTGAATTTTGTACAATTGGCATACTTTTGGGCCATGATTTCTTGAAATGATTTTTAATACATGTTGTTTTATGAGTTATTATGTGTTTCCTCAAGTTTTGGCCCAGAAAAATGAGTTTTGGATGTTCAAAGGTTGGATTTGAGCTTGGTGATCAAATCTGGAATTTCCAGAAATTTGATCTACGCTCGAGCGGGGAACTTCACGCTCGAGCGTAAACTCTGAGTACATGCACCTCTACTCGAGCGTCGAGGTTTACGCTCAAGCGTGAAATGGATATACCCAGAAGTTCTTATGTTTTGCAGCCCGCTCGAGCGAGGGAATCGACGCTCGAGCGGAGGTCGAGCGTCCGTCGAGCATGAAAATCATGGATCCGGTACTTTTGTCGAGGTTTACAGTTCGCTCGAGCAGGGAAGTCTATGCTCGAGCGGGGAAAGCCATGCTCGAGCGTGGACCTTATTTTCAGCCAGTTTCAAGAAATGTTCTCTAATGTATTCTTGCATCCTCATTCCATCCTAAGCATTCCCAGGCCATGTTTAAGATTCCATAATGAGAATTGAAGGGTAGAAACACACTAAGAGCCAACGAAGTAAGTTATGAACAATTAGAACGTGTGTTTCAAGTGTGTATCTGTTATGTGTTATGTAGGTCACGTGCCGCGTACCGTTTGACCAATCTGCTCCGTCTATCTGTCTCAGGGCCAACTGTGAGTAATAACTTAGTAAAGTTATGTTCAACTGCATTTATTTTCTGTGTGATGAATTAAGATCTGTTTTCTGAAATGATATGTTTTGTACAAGGAAGGATTGTCCAATTTCTAGAGGTTCCATCATGGAACTTAATCTGTCTGCACTCTGTTCCCGTACCGGAGGCCCCGTCATGGGGGCTCAGGGTGTTTATTCTTTGTTACCCGGATCCGGAGGTTCCTTTATGGAACTGGTTATTCGTAACCCTTACGTGTCTGCCTCTGTTCTGTATCTGCTCTGTTAATGCTAAGGGATGTATCACGTATACTTAAACATACCTCATGATTTTTGTATATGATCTGGACAAATTATGATTTTGATACGAAACTGAATTATGATTTCTGAATCTGTACGGACTCATTCATTGAAACCCCTTTACTCTGTTATTGTTCACTGAGCTTTCGCTCACAGTTTATATTATGTATGTAGGTGAGCCGGCGCGTGATCAGGGCCAGAGTTGACAACCTTCATTTCTGGTTTTGTTAGCCAATCGTTGTGCCTCCCGAAGAGGTTCCGATCGAAGTCTAATTGCATGGCTGTTTTTGTACTTATGCTAGTCTCTGTCTGTTTTGTAAAGTCGGGTCCTGGGAATTACACTTTTGTAAATGTTTTGTAAATACTGATGTCCTTCGACCGACATGCTTGTGTATATATATAAGTTTTGAAATATTTTGTCCCATGTATGTTATCACAGCTCACTGGACCTTGTCTATTTTGTATAATTGCTTCCTCAGCCCCTTACTATGTGTTTATCTGTTAAGAGGCCTTTGGTAATCCACGGATTACTGGCCGGTTACGATGCTAAACCTACAGGGGCGGGTTTGGGTCGTGACAGAGTGGTATTAGAGCACGTGTTCTACCGCACACACAGGTCCATATGAGCATATGATGTCCTAGTAAAAGTTAGGGGCATTCCATCTGCATGTGTGAGTGTGTGGTGATCCAAATGAATATGGAAACTTAATGTGTGTAAATTTGAGCAAATGAATTGAAAGAAACGAATAAGATTATGCCTACGTTTATTATCATTTGATGTCTTTATAGCAACATGGAGAATGCAAGGGGAAGTGATGTAAGTGAATCTTTAGAGGCTCGCATGGGCCGAATGGAACAAATGCTTGCAGCATTAACTGAAACTTTGACACAATAGTAAAGACAACAACCTTTACCCCCTCCATCTCCGCTGGCACAAGCCGAAGCAGATAATAATGATATCATCAACTTGACATAGAAATTCATGAAAATGAAACCGCCGACATTCTATGGTGGAATTGAACCGTTGAAAGCGGAGACGTGGTTACTTGAAATGGAAAAACTATATGAGGTGTTTCTTTGTTCTGAACTCCAGAAAGTCCTCCTAGCCACCTATACTCTAAAGGATGAAGCCCGAAGGTGGTGGTTACTGATTCGAAGTGGCAATGGGAATATGACGTGGGCACAGTTTAATGCCATCTTCTATGATAAATATTTTCCCTAGTGTTTCAGGGATCGGAAAGTGTCTGAGTTTCAAGAACTTAAACAGGGAAGAATATCTGTAGCAGAGTATGAAGCCAAATTCACCGAACTGGCACGGTTTGCTCCACATATGGTGGATACTGATTACAAGAAAGCACGAAAATTTGAAGTTGGACTAGATTTACAGGTGTTTGATTGGGTAGGCGTATTGAAATTGCCTACTTATGTGGAAGTTTTAGACAGATCCTTAATGGCGGAAGCCACCATAGCCGCTATGAAACAAAGTAAGGCCCCAGCAGCTATACAAACGGCTTGGAAAGGAAAGAGGTATGGGTTTGGTTTTAGAAGAGGCCGGTCTTTTGTCAGTAAGAAGCAAAACACGGGGTCTACAAGCAGCTCGAGTCAGAGTAGTGGGTCTATCCCGGTCTGTTCTGATTGTGGGAGAAGGCATAGGGTGTGTGCTACCAAGTATCCGGTGCTTGTTTCCGATGTGGCCAGTCAGGTCATGTAGTGAAAGATTGCCCACTCAGGTCTGAGAATACTAGCCGTCCTACGGCAAGTTCAGCAGGATCCGCCTCTATGGCCAAAACAAATGCAAAGGCCAATACTGGGAAAGAACCTCTGAGACAAGGTCGAGTGTTCGCCTTAGTGCCCGGTGACGTACCAAACACCTATACTGTGGTATCAGGTACACTCTCTGTATGTTCTCAAAATGCATGTGTACTGATAGATTCTGGTTCTATACATTCCTTTGTATTGCATGCTTTCTCTCGAAAATTGACTAGACCATTAGAACTTATGACGTATGTGCTATCTGTATCTACGCCGTCTGGGGGTTCTATGATGTGTGCTCATGTTTATCCAGCATGTGATATTATGATTGGCGATATAATGTTATATGTTGACTTATTGCCCTTGAACATTGATCATTTTGATTGCATTTTGGGAATGGACTGGTTGACTAAATACTGTGCTACCATTGACTGTGCAAGTAAATCCGTTGTGTTTAGACCACTGGGTATGCCTGAATTTACTTTTACTGGAAATGGGGTAGTTCCTCCCCCATATCTGATTTCAGCTCTGAAAGCCAGAAAACTGCTTAGGAAGGGATGTAGGGGTTACTTGTGTTGTATACTAATTGCACCATCTGACAGTACTAATGTAGAAACTATTCCTGTTGCTTGTGAATTTCCCGATGTGTTTCTGAATGACTTACCTGGGGACTTAGTTGATAGAGAAATTGAATTCACTGTTGAGGTGTTTCTGGGAACACAACCTATTTCCAAGACTCCCTATAGAATGTCTACCTCAGAATTGAAAGAATTAAAAACTAACTTCAGGAGTTGTTGAATAAGAAATTTATCCGTCCGAGCACTTCACCTTGGGGTGCTCTAGTCTTGTTTGTCAAAAAGAATGATGGATCTTTGAGATTGTGTATAGACTATGGAGAACTGAACAAAGTAACCATTAAGAACAAATACCCTCTGCCCCGAATAGATGACTTGTTTGACCAACTTCAGGGAGCCCAAGTGTTTTCCAAAATTGACCACAGATCTAGATATCACCAGTTAAAGGTTAGGGCTGAAGACATAGAGAAAACTGCATTTAGAACTAGATATGGACATTATGAATTTTTAGTAATGCCGTTTGGGGTGACCAATGGACCTGCTGCCTTCATGGATCTTATGAACAGAGTGTTTAAATCATTTCTGGATGAATTTATTGTTGTGTTTATTGATGATATCCTGATTTACTCCAAAAGCAGGGAAGAACATGAGAACCACTTGAGAATTGCTTTACAGGCCTTGAGAGAAAAGAAACTATACGCTAAATTGTCCAAATGTGAATTCTGGCTTGACAGTGTGGCATTTTTAGGCCATGTAATCAACAAGGAGGGTGTTTCTGTTGACCCTCAAAAAATTGAAGCTATTGTGGACTGGCCTAAACCGACAAATGTGACAGAAGTTAGAAGCTTTCTGGGACTTGCAGGTTACTACCGAAGATTTGTGAAAGACTTTTCCAAGCTTGCCATGCCATTGACCCAGTTAACTTAGAAGAATGTGTCATTTGATTGGAATGAACAAAGAGAGGCAGCCTTTCAAGAGTTGAAAACCAGGTTAGTGACTGGAACAATTTTAACTTTGCACAATGGTATTGATGGGTTTCAAGTTTACAATGATGCTTCCTACAAAGGTTTGGGGTGTGTATTAACGCAAAATGGAAAAGTGATTGCTTATGCTTCTCGACAACTCCGACCTCATGAAAAGAATTACCCAACGCACGATCTCGAATTAGTAGCTGTGGTGTTTGCTTTGAAAATCTGGCGTCACTACTTGTATGGGGTAACTTGTGAGGTGTACACCGATCATAAAAGCTTGAAATATCTCTTCACCCAAAAGGAATTGAACATGAGACAGAGGCGATGGTTAAGTTAATCAAAGATTATGATTTGTAGATTTTATATCACCCAGGGAAAGCTAATACCGTAGCAGATGTCTTGAGCCGAAAATCCAGTGCGAATTTGTTATGCTTGCTGTCCAATCGAAAAGAACTGCTAGATGACCTGGAACGGAATGAGATTGAGATTGACATGAAAGAATAATGTGGGATTTTAACTGCTATTTCTGCTCAACCTACAATTCTTGACGAGATCAAACAAAAACAAAGCGAAGATGAATACTTGAAAAAGATCATAGAGGAATTTGATTCAAAGCCGAGGCCAGGATTTGTGTTTGAGAATGACGTGCTGAAATTTCAAGACCGTCTTTGTGTACTCAATTGTTGTGATTTGAGGAAACGTGTTATGACCGAAGCTCATAGTAGTAAGTTTGCTATGCACCCGGGAAACATGAAAATGTATCATAATTTGAAACAGAATTTTTGGTGGCCTGGAATGAAAAAGAGTATTGCAGACTTTGTGGCTAGATGTCTACATTGCCAACAGGTTAAAGCTGAACATCAATGACCCGCTGGTTTGCTACAACCACTCCCAATACTAGAATGGAAATGGGAGCATATTACCATGGACTTCATTGTGGGATTGCCTTGTTCTTCTCGAGGTATGGACTCTATTTGGGTTAGAGTTGACCGTTTAACTAAGTCTGCTCATTTCCTACCTGTTAAATCTGTTTACAATGCTGACAAATTGGCCAATATTTATATGACTGAAATTGTGAGATTGCATGGAGTGCCAGTGTCTATTGTGTCTGACAGGGACTCAAAGTTTGTGTCAAGATTTTGGCAGAGTTTGCAACAATCTTTGGGGACAGAACTAAGGTTGAGTAGTGCCTATCACCCACAGACAGATGGACAAACTGAACGAACTAACCAAACTTTAGAGGATATGCTCAGAATGTGTGTGTTAGACATCCAGGGGAATTAGGAGACCTATTTGCCATTGGCTGAATTTGTGTACAACAACAGCTACCATTCAAGCATTGGAATGGCTCCTTACGAAGCTTTGTATGGAAGAAAATGTCGTTCTCCGATATGTTGGGCTGAAGTAGGTGATAGACCTTTGTTAGGACCGGAACTTGTGCAAGAAACAACCGAGAAAGTGAAATTGATCCAGCAACGTCTGAAAACTGCACAGAGTCGGCAGAAGAGCTATGCTGATGTTCGAAGAAGAGACAGGGAATATGAGGTTGGTGATCACGTATTCATTAAAGTGACCCCGATGAAGGGTCAAACTCGGTTTGGTGTTAAGGGCAAATTGGCGCCGAGGTACGTTGGACCTTATGAAGTCCTTGAAAAGATCAACCTAGTATCGTATCGGGTAGCCTTACCTCCAGTAATAGAGCACATGCATAGCGTCTTTCATGTATCGATGCTTTGAGAGTATTTGAGAGATCCGCTCCATGTTATTGAGCCAACACACGTGCTTTTGAAAGATGACTACATTTATGAGGAAAGACCTGTCTAGATTGTGAACCGCAGGATCAAACGATTGAGAAACAAAGAAATACCGCTGGTAAAAGTTGATTGGCAAGACCACGGAGGAACTTATGCTACATGGGAAACCAAAGAAGACATGATGAAGAGATATCCAGATTTGTTCCCATTGGACCCAATGTTGTTCCAAGGTAATTCGAGTTTGGAGGACCAAACTCTTTTAAGGGGGGAAGACTGTAACAACCCCGACCTCTGATTAACGTTGATCTATGAGTATGTATGCCTAATTAGTAATTAAGGAGAAATTTTGAATTAAAATGCATGTGTGTGTGTTGCATTATTGTGTTTATATCTGTTAGGCGTAGGAAGATCTGTTCACGTTTTAATTTCGGTTTGCGAATTGAAAGCCTTATCGGCGTTCGAATCAGAAATTGACTTGATTTATGTGCTAATTAGGATTTATAGAATTTTATGGTAGGTTTAATTAAAATTCGGTTCGGGGCAATTAAATTCGATTTAAATAATGCTATTTGATTACTTTTGATCAATTGTTACTTAATAGGCCATTTTGAGCCCCACTCACCCCCTTTATTCATTTGATCACACTTGAGCCTTCAGAGAGAGAGAAAACGTGAGAATGAGGGAGACTTGAGGGATTTGGGTCCTAGGCTCAAGAATTTAATTCAAGGAGAGAATTGCTAGAAGAAAATTTGAAGCTTGCTCATCTTGTTCAAGATTTTAGTACCTAAAGCCCAATTAAACATCTAAGGTAGGAAATTCATTCTTATAATTGTGGATTTAAGTTGTTCATGCATGAATTCAAGTAATTTGAGCTATAAGATTTGAGAATCAAGCTTAAGGACTAAAGGGGAAGGTCAATCCATGCATGTATGCATGTTTCATAGCATTTTGAAGGATGATTTTCAAGAATTTCCTCATGCATGTGTTGAGTTCACTTTAATTTTGAGAAAACAATGAGATTCATGTTATTTAGTAGCATTTGATCATGTTTTGGAGGGCCTTAGCTCAAAAATGTACATGCATGTTATGTTCTTGAATTAACTTTGAATTCCAAGTTGAATTTTGTACAATTGGCATACTTTTGGGCCATGATTTCTTGAAATGATTTTTAATACATGTTGTTTTATGAGTTATTATGTGTTTCCTCAAGTTTTGGCCCAGAAAAATGAGTTTTGGATGTTCAAAGGTTGGATTTGAGCTTGGTGATCAAATCTGGAATTTCCAAAAATTTGATCCACGCTCGAGCGAGGAACTTCACGCTCGAGCGTGCACTCTGAGTACATGCACCTCCGCTCGAGCGTGAAATGCATATACCCAGAAGTTCTTATGTTTTGCAGCCCGCTCGAGTGAGGGAATCGACGCTCGAGCGAAGGTCTGAGTCTCACGCTCGAGCAAAGGTCGAGCGTCCGTCAAGCGTGAAAATCATGCATCCAGTACTTTTGTCGAGGTTTACAGTCCGCTCGAGCAGGAAAGTCCACGCTCGAGCGGAGCTTCATTGTCTGCATGTCCGCTCGAGCGGGGAAAGCCACGCTCGAGCGTGGACCTTATTTTCAGCCAGTTTCAAGAAATGTTCTCCAATGCATTCTTGCATCCTCATTCCATCCTAGGCATTCCCAGGCCATGTTTAAGATTCCATAATGAGAATTAAAGGGTAGAAACACACTAAGAGCCAACGAAGTAAGTTATGAGCAATTAGAACGTGTGTTTCAAGTGTGTATCTGTTATGTGTTATGTAGGTCACGTGCCGCGTACCGTTTGACCAATCTGCTCCATCTATCTGTCTCAGGGCCAACTGTGAGTAATAACTTAGTAAAGTTATGTTCAACTGTATTTATTTTCTGTGTGATGAATTAAGATCTGTTTTCTGAAATGATATGTTCTGTACAAGGAATGATTGTCCAATTTCTGATATATATTCGTGACATCCTTAGCATCATGTGATATCTATTGGCTGTTACCCGGTATCGGAGGTTCCATCATGGAACTTAATCTGTCTGCACTCTGTTCCCGTATCGGAGGCCCCGTCATGGGGGACTCAGGGTGTTTATTCTCTGTTACCCGGATCCGGAGGTTCCTTTATGGAACTGGTTATTCGTAACCCTCACGTGTCTGCCTCTGTTCTGTATCTGCTCTGTTAATGCTAAGGGATGTATCACGTATACTTAAACATACCTCATGATTTCTGTATATGATTTGGACAAATTATGATTTTGATACGAAACTGAATTATGATTTCTGAATCTGTACGGACTCATTCATTGAAACCCCTTTACTTTGTTATTGTTCACTGAGCTTTCGCTCACAGTTTATATTATGTATATAGGTGAGCCGGCGCGTGATCAGGGCCAGAGTTGATGGCCTTCATTTCTGTTTTTGTCAGCCAACTGTTGTGCCTCCCGAAGAGGTTCCGATTGAAGTCTAGTTGCATGGCTGTTTTTGTACTTATGCTAGTCTCTGTCTGTTTTGTAAAGTCGGGTCCTGGGAATTACACTTTTGTAAATGTTTTGTAAATACTGATGTCCTTCGACCGACATGCTTGTGTATATATATAAGTTTTGAAATATTCTGTCCCATGTATGTTATTACAGCTCACTGGACCTTGTCTATTTTGTATAATTGCTTCCGCAGCCCCTTACTATGTGTTTATCTGTTAAGAGGCCTTTGGTAATCCACGGATTACTGGCCGGTTACGATGCTAAACCTACAGGGGTGGGTTTGGGTCGTGACAGTTACAGAACCTTGATCCGGATATCTACAGGGGCAACCCCCTATTCTCTCATCTACGAGATGGAGGCTGTTCTGCTAGTTGAAATTGAAGTCCCATCACTGTGAGTTACGGTTGAGTGTCAGATAGCAGAGGCAGACTGGCATGAGTGTAGGTTTGAGGAGTTAATGTTGTTTGATGAGAGGAGGCTAAAGGTATTGTATCATGTTTAGGACTACCAGTGCAGAATTGGTAGGGCTTTTAATAAGAATGTTAAGTCCAGAAATCTCAAGGAATGAGACATGGTGCTGAAAGACAACCGAGCTCCTATCCATGACCCTAGGGGCAAGTTCAGACCCAATTGGACTGGTCCTTACATCATCAAATTCATTTGGTCAGGAGGGGCCATTATTCTCACGGACTTAGATGGCCTGGAATTTTCACAGCCGATCAATATGGACAAGTTGAAGAAATATTACACTTGAGAGGCTTGCTAGGCCGAAAACCCGGAAGGGCGACCTAGGCAAAAGTTAGAGTATGAAAAATTAGAAATAAAGAAAAACAGAGCTCGCGAGGTTGAAAACTCTAAAGGGCGACTTTGGCAAAAGTTAGACCGCAAAAAGAGAGAGTTAATACTCGAGTGAACCTGAACCGAACTATGTAAGGCCTGATTCCCATCTTTGGGATACATAGGCAACTTCATTATGAAGTTCGGCCGTAACTATCTCCAACTCAACTGTCCTGTCTGTTTTTCTAATCAGGTCATCTTTGTTCATCATCTGTTAGTTTGGTTGTGATCTTCATTTTGGGAAAAAAACTGGTTACAATGCAGAGCAGTAGTGGTATTCAAGTAGGGGCAGTTATGATTTGCCGATTTGGCGTTGTACATCTTGAGGATCGATTCTGTGCATGTCAGGCAGTGATCATTTTTGAAAATGATTTTGGAAAGTTTTAATAAAAGTTGATTTTTCTCAAATTTTACCTTTACAACTTAAACCATTTTTGGGACCAAAAGGACAATTTTTAGTGTTCACAACTTTAATTCCATTGATTTCAACATAAAGTACATTCTCCAACTCTCTGATACAAATCAAAGTTGCTTTTACATTATAAAACTTGAAAAGAAAGGTCAAAGCAATAAACTAGGGGCATAGGTGAGTCAGGTGCTCTGCGTCCTCTGCTCGTGCTTGCGGAAGCTTCTGTAGTCGAAGTGGGCTCGACTTGTGCCTCATCCTCGAGCCAAGCCAAGCACTTGTTAGATAGGGCATAATTGAAACTAGGGGCAGGGCCAAAAGCTCTCTCATCCTCCAGGCAATGAGGTACTGAGTTAAGTGTGAAGCATGGATCGGGAATGAAGCCAAATATTCTATCCCCTCCTCTAGGCAAGTCTGATCATGCCCAAACTGGTGTCTGAATCGGAAAGAAAGTAGAACAAGCAGTGTGTGAGGCCAATCAACTGTATGCCTAGCTGTCAGACATGCTATAACTCATCTCATTCAAGTTAAGCCAAGGGCAACGCCAAGCTATGTCAGCTGCGGACCTGTTGCACATCCAGTTGCACCACCATCCTTATTGGAAGTCCACTAGTCACTGGCAGAAGAAGCAAGCTAGGCTGAATATTCGGGGCAAGGGTCTACCACTTTCAGCTTATCTATGAGCCATACTGGAAAGGGATGAAAAATAATAGAGATTAAAGAATAGAGATATGTGCATAGAGAGAAAAGTAAAGAAAGGGCTTTGAGAGAAAATAGAGCATGAGTGTCGAGTGATGTGCGAGGCATATATCAGAAAGGATGACAAATAATACCTGAAGAAGTAGTGGACTACCCGCAAATCTGGTGGTCTCTCACCGATAAAAAGTATCTAAACCCATCAGGGTCTCGGCCAGTACTAAACCGATGCAACTCTTACCCTCTTTCAGGCATTGGGCCATTTTGATCAACCGAATGCTAGCTCCGCCGCAACTAGGGGCAAGAAGAAAATGTGCAAGCATACATAAACAAAGGGCATGTTGCCAAAAATCTTGCTAGAGAGGGTCGCCTTTGTCACCGATGTCAGAAAATCAATGAATCAAGCTGGGTATATCTAGCTCTTCGTCATGAGCTAAAGATCGAGCTTCGTGCAAAGTGAGCCCACGCATTCGTCCAAAGCCTGGGCATGGCCAAAACGGGCCTGAGGCATGATTTCCTCATCACGTCGGGTTTCCATCAATGCTCGAAATTCTTCAAGAGTTGAGCACATTTCTTGTGCACTGAAGCGAAATACATACGTAATTGGGTCCCAACATCAGACTGCGACATGGAGAAATGGAAAGCAAAGTGGAGTATGGCTCAATGGAAAAAGCGCGTTTATGCTGAAACCTCAAAAATTTACTTTTCCGTGCCATCCAAAGTGGTTATCCAATTCGTGAGCTTCTCGACAAGGAATATCTTCATTTGTGGAAGAAAAAAAACGCAAAAATGAGGTTCTGGTGAAGAAATCACGAAGAAAAACCTTTTGTAGAAGATAGGGCTGTGAGTGGAGGCCAACTGTCAGCCGTCTGGTGGTTCCATCACAAGTGGCCGGTCACCAACTTTTTGTGGCTTGCCATCCACTAGTGGGCCTGGTAGTTTTGGCAGTCCGGTTTTGTCTTGGTCTTTGTGTTTTGAGGTCTTGTTTTGAGTCTTTTGGTTTTAGCAAGTGTGCATATCTGTGTTTAGGTTGTTTTCACTTTGTTTATCAAGTTATATTTTGTATTTTGGTCGTTGGTCGACTCACTACCTGATTAAGAACATCGTGCCAATATAAGTTTTTATTTTGAATTCAAATTCAACCCCATTTTCATTCTGCGAATGTGGTGCTCATGATGCAAAAACAATAACTCTTTTCACAAAACTACAAGTGTCATGACTCAAACCTGTCCCTATAGGTTTAGCGTCGTAATCGGCCAGTAATCCTTGGATTACCGAAGGCCTCTTAACAGTATAACATATAATTAGGGGCTACGGAAGCAATAAATAAACATACATAGTCCATTGAGCTGTGCTGACATATATGAGACAAAATTTTCAAACAAACTTATATATATACGTGTGACGTCATAAATACAATAGTCTTATGTCACCCATTTACACAGATGAAGTCAAAGGGGAACTTAGCCTAAGATAAGATAAATAGAACAAAACCAAATAAAGCCTTGACATGGACCTCTCAAAAGGAACCTCCTCTGGAGGCACGGTGGTTGGCTGACCAAAGAGAATCTTAGGCTGTTAACTCTGGGCCTGGTCAGGTGCCTGATCACCTACATACATAATATAATAGAGTGAGCGAAAGCCCAGTGAATAATAACTGAGTAAAGGATTTAAATGAATGATGTCCATAACCGGAACAGAAATTAGAGTTCATATGAGAAACAGATTTATGTTCATGTTCTTGTTCAATCTACAAACAGAAATCAGAGTTCATGGTTCGTTATACATGGTACATCCATTAGCGTTAACTTGCTTGTTAGTCCCATAGGGAACCTCCGATACCGGGAACTTGTAATATATTTGAGCTACGGTATTGTTACCCCCAAGCAAGGGTCAGGAGACTACAGTATTATTACCCCCGAGCAAGGGCCTTGCTTATAAACCACGGTATTGTTGCCCCCGGGCGAGGGCCTTGTGCTAAGGATGCCACGAATACATTTTAAAAACTTGGACAATCATTCATTGGACAGAATATAACATTGCATGAAACAGATCATAATTCATATCATTCAGAAAATAATTAAAGTTAAACATAGCTTTACTAAGTTACTAGTCACAGATGGCTCCACTTATAGAACAGACAAATCAGATAACTTGTGGCAAGTGACCTACACATACACAACAGAAACACATAATGAAACACACACTCGGTTGGTACTTAACTTCTTTCGTTTCATTCTTATTGTATTTCTAAGTCTTAACCTCTTATTGAGTCTTAATCATGGTCTAGGAATGCCTAGGATGAAATGTGGATGCCAAAATACACTTTGGAGCCCTTAACAAAACTTACTGAAACAGGGGTCACGCTCGAGCTCAATTTCTTTCGCTTGAGCGGCCATGCAAACATGTGAGGGGCCGCTTGAGCGCAACTTCCCTCGCTCGAGCGGTCTGTAAACTCTGAAAAAGTACTGGTTGTGTGAAATCTCTGCTCGACGGTCGCTCGAGCGTGAGACTGAGGTCCCTGCTTGAGAGCAACTTCTGTCGCTCGAGCGGTTTGTAAAATGTGAAAACTTCTGGGAGCTCGCATTTCTCGCTTAAGTGAACTTTTGGTCGCTCGAGCGGAAGTGCAAGATCACAAAGTGGTCGCTCGAGCGCAGATTATGCCGCTCAAGTGGAAGTGCAGAATCTGGAATTTCCAGATTGCACTCCCAAGCTTCAAACTCGAATTACACACTTCAAAACTCATCTTTTTGGGCCAAATTTCCAGAAAACATTTAGAAACTTTTAAAATACCATGGTTTGAAGATCATTTCACTAAATCAAGGCCCAAAATTATGTCAATTGTTCAAAATCCACCTAGAGACTTTAAGAACATAACATGAATACTACATGCATGAAATGGTTTGAGCTTCAAGTGTCCAAAACATAATCAAATGAGGTGTTTAGCTCAAAAACATGTTGAATTCTTAAACCATAGCTAAAACATGAACATGCATGGGATGAATTCTTAGACAACATGCTCTATTTGTCATGTGATGCACATGCATGCATGCATCTTCTTCTTTCTACATCAATCAACTTAATTCTTGCTTCAATTCACTTAGTTCTTTTGAATACATGTGGTAAGTACTCCAATTACACAACTAAAGGCTTGATTTCTTACCTTAGGGGCCGCATTTTAGCTTAGATGTGTTGGTGTTTGAGCTCACAAGTCAATTCTTTTAATTCCCTTTCAAGTCTCTCCAATTCTCAAGCTTAGAGTCAAATCTTCCTACTCCCTCTCTTACTCTCACGTTTTTGCCACCAAGGATGAAGATATGAGAGTGTAAAATGTGAATGAGGGTCCATTAATGTCTTATATAGGCTAAATTAATGGTTTAATTAAATGGTTGATCAAATTACTCAATTAGACATAAATTATTCTAATTAAATCATTCCGAATTGGCTTTTAATTGAACCTACCATAAAATTCTAAAAATTCTAACTAACACATAATTCAAGTTAATTTCGCGATCGGATGCCGATAAGTCCTTCAATTCACAGAACAGAACAGAATAACAAACAAATATTTCTATGATGGACAAATAGAAACACAAATAATGTCGTACACACATGCAATTAAATTTAGAATTTCATCTTAATTCTTCTTCGGCATATTTAATCATGGATTAAAGGCTAATCACAGGTCGGGGTTGTTACAGCAGGGTTTTCCCCCGATCATTACTTTTTACAAAAGAGAGTACAAGTTTTCGAAAGCAAAAGTAAAAGCCTATTTGAAGCTATGCATATGCTGAACTACCAAAATAAAAGAAACTAAGCAAAAAGTACAAAAATCGGCACTAGTCATCTCAAGCTCGAGAGGCCCTCTTCGTTTTTTTTCCGAAGGGGACTCAGGGGCACTGTCTCCGTCAGCACTGCTATCAAAATCAGACTCTGAGCCAGAGCTGGTCTCATCATCTCTGCTCCCTGCTTGAGAGCCAGCCTCGGCGTCATCTCTGCTCCTTGACGCCGAGCTAGCATCATCGCCTCCTCTCTTAAACTCAGAGCGTCGGCTCACTGCCTCCTTAGAGTCATTGGCCTTGGTATAATTCCCGCTCAATACGGGCTTGGACTTACTGCTCTGGCTCCGAGCAACCCTATCTCTGCTTCGACCTCAGCGCTCATCTCGGTTGCGTGCTGGGGCCTCTCTACCTCTCTTCCCTACTGCTGGAGGAGGTGCCGGTGGTGCCGCTGTCCTCGGTACAGATGGGATCTGGAAAACAAGTGTTTACAAATCAGATATAATGCAGTATGCGAAATGAGTGCAAAAGGTGCAGTATAAGTACAGCGTGTCAGTGCAGTGTGGGTTGGTGTGAATGTTACGGTATACGTGTCAGTGACTAGTGGGAATGTGATGGTGTGGTGTACAACAGTGTAAGGTAACAGTGAAACATATGTGGAAAATGAAAAAAATATCATACTTGGATACCGTAGAGATCAAGCAACGTCTCTCTCATCCACACCATGCCAATCAGAGAAGCAACCAGCTGGAGCAGGCCCTCTGTGTACTCAAACGGTGCGTGCAAGTGCATTTGAACGATCAGTATCTGGAGTAATTAATGTCTGGAAAGAGAGAGTACAGTTACAAGCTGTAAAGTGTGGCCCATACTTGAGATGCGCCATGGGCTCTGACATACCCGTGCCCTACCTTGGGTGGCTCTATCGAAATCTGATAGGCTGACCCAATTGGCCACCAACCTATAAGCACGGTGGGAATCGCCAGCCAACCAGCAACCCGCACAATGGAAGGGGCCCCCCAATATCGGCCTTGGCCTCTTGAGTAACCTCACCCGCCAAAGGAGCACTTGCTGCATCACTCGCGCGAACTCTCGTCAAGGGTGGCATGAGATGGATCTGGATGAAAGTCGCATAATCCCCCTTTGCTCTGAAGTAGTCAGCATCCAGCCCCACCATAAACTGAATAATAGCCCCAGCTGGAAGGCTATTAGTTGCCCTCATAGATGTTGGGAGTGGCATATGAACGACTGGGATGGATGAGCCTAGAGTCTGGCTTATGAAACGCTCACCGAAGAACCAGGCCGGGCAGAGTAGGCCCTCCAACAAAATCTGAAACCGAGACGTGGCCCAAGCCCCAGCATACTGGTCCCTCACTCTGGCTGGCATCGTCGCCTAGGGCTACCATATGATCTGCAAACAGAGAATGTACAGACTATTAGTTGCCATTAGTTGTCGAAGCATGAATCAGAACAGTAGTAAAGCACAAATGATTGTGAGTTTCGGATTACCTCATGAGCAACCACCGTATCGAAGTATTGGCAGTAGAAGGCGAATGTCATATCGTCGCGGCTCTGGCGGCCGTACTAGCCGTCATATCGTCGCGAGTAAGGCACAACGGGAGGGATCTCATCCACTGGCTTTGAGGCCAGAGTTAGGAAATAAGTGTAAACCCATAACTGCAAGAAAATGTTAGCAGTGTTATCCATAATGTGTCAACAGATATAAAATCGAAAGTGCAAAGCAGAAAGCAAAATGTGTCAACAGATATAAAACATAAAATGCAAAGTAGAAAGCACAAAATGTCAACATATATCAAATAGAAAGTGCAAAGCAGAAAGCACAAAATGTCAACAGATATCAAATAGAAAGTGCAAAGCAAAAAGCACAATGTGTCAACAGAAAGTGCAAAAGTAGAAAGGTGTGGTGTATACCTCATAGGCTCTCCAGTAGCCTCCGACCCGCTCTCCCTTCATGCGGAAAGTGGAACTCATATAGTCGTAGAGTGTGGCGAGGCCAACTCCACCCCAATCATAAAACCGGACTCGGGGTAAGGTCACGAGGGTGCTCAGTAAGTATAAACCCACGGTGTTCCACTTGTTCGCAAACAAGGTGGTACTGAGGAGGAACATCAAGAAGCCCCGGACATACTGCTCTACCTTTTCCTGTGTCTCAGGTTCACTCCTGCGGAAGTGCTCAGAGAACCAGCTGTATCTCACCATCGCTAGCCTGTATAGAGGTGGCCGCACTCTAAGCAAATAGATCCAAGCCGCCTCCCACTCATCCATGTCCATATCAAAGGGGATCGGATCACCTCTACTCCTAAGCCTGTGATCATAGAAAGGATATAGGGAGTCATCGTCATCTCCCCAGCGGAAGAGAAGTGGAAAGAGTTGGTGGTGTCCCACCACCTCTCTACTAACGCTCCAAGTGGAGCCCAGCTCGCCATGTGTCGTGAGAGTCCGGTGCAGAATAAGCCAAAGCCGGCTTCATCAACAAGGTCGCGGACCTCAGGCGACAGCTCATAATACCAATCTCTAGCTGTCACTGCCCCATAACCCCTGTAAGAACGGGAGTCCCCCTGTGGCAAAGAAATAGTGAATCAGATGAAAGGTAGTGTAAGAAATACAATCAAATGAAAGGCAAGAAAGCATGAAAATAAATTTTGTACCTCTGAAGCACATTAGGAAAGGTGGTAGTACGGCTCTCTCAGCAAAACATTTTCTGGCATGCCACCAGCAAAATCGTCAAAACACATCATGCCTCCATACGCCAGCATGTGTGTACGAGGGTAATAAGTGACCAGATCAAAGGGCCGTATCCTCAATGGTAGTGGCTCAGGCTCGAGCCCTGGAGCGAACTCTGCCTCGAAGTCAGCCGCAATGCCCTCCGCTGTCTCGCTGACCTCAACGACCACCGGCTCCTCGACCTCAATAGGTGGTGAAAGTGTAAGCGTAACCTTAGGAGGGGCGTCATCATGAGGAATGCCATCTGCCATCTGAAAAGTGGGTGAAAACTGGTGAAAAAGTGAAGGAAATGAAGAAAAAAAGAAAAAACTTGGAAAAAGTCAAGAGAAACTCGAGGAAACAAGCCCAAAGTGTTGAAAACTCAAAAAAAATCAACGAAAACAAAATTTGATCGGTTCAAAGTGTAGAGGATCAAAGAGGGTTTACGAATAAAGTTTGCGTGGGGCGTTGGAAAACGTGCACAAAGTATACATCTAGAGAGAGGAAGCACCTAGAGAGAGAGGGAGGATGATTTCGACCTTGGGTGTGTGAGGAAATGAGGTGTGGTAATGTGTATATAAAGACCTGTGCCGAAAAGGCAATTCTGCCCCAATTTTTACATTAGTGGCCGACAGGCCTCATTTGTGGCCGGCAATCTTCCTTTGTGGCCTAGTGCTAGTTTTGTCCCTTTTTGCCCTAACAGTGTATAGGAGGTTCTCTTTTGGGTCCAGATTGATTTTTGAGGAGTTCGAAACTATGTTCCAATTGCGCTATTCCCAATACCCATTGTGTTCCGGCGCGCAAATGTGCCACACTTGCCAATATGAATAAGGTATATCCCTTTTGAGTATGTTGTAAAGTCTTCGAGGGGTAAGTCGGAGGTTGTCGCCGAACATCGCTTTTGTTCGTTCTGTCAAATTACATATCTATTCTCTTTTGTTGCATAGAACATGCCTTCAATTAACATCATATGTCGGTTGTCTATAGTCTTGCATAGAACTTGCATTGTCACTGTATTGATTTGTAATTTTGTTCACTTTGTGCATCTATCGCACTTGTTCACTTTGTACATCTATCGCACTTGTTCATTTTGTGCATCTATCGCACACTTTAATTACATTGTGTATTTATCGTACAATCTCATATTTTTTACATCTATCTCAAGACACATGAAACGCGACCCTGAGCAGTTTTTCTCCTATTCTCATGACTTCAGCGTGATTAGAGTTTCTCAGGACGCGTGAAACGCAACCCTGAGCGGTTTTTCTTCTCTTCTCATGATTTCAGCGTGATTAGAGTATCTCAGGACGCGTGAAACGCGACCTTAAGTGGTTTTTCTTCTCTTCTCACGATTTCAACGTGATTAGAGTATCTCAAGACGCGTGAAATGCGACCCTGAGCGGTTTTTCTCATTTTCTCATGATTTCAGCGTGATTAGAGTATCTCAGGACGCGTGAAACGCAACCCTGAGCAGTTTTTCTCCTTTTCTCACGATTTCAGCGTGATTAGAGTATCTCAAGACACGTGTGTAGACGTCCCCGAACGCCCCGGGAGGGTTAAGTCCCGTTCTATTCATATTGGGGTCACTACAGTTCAAGGGACTCAAATGTCACGGTTCTTAATCTTGAACCAAAGAGTCCAAATCCGGCAAATCGTTTTGAAAACAGATTTTTGAAAGAAGTGCCAAACATGGACTGCTTCGCCAGATACAGAGTCGCCACCTAAATATTTTTTAATGGGAAATTTAGGAAACCTTGACTCGGTGCCAAGGCCACGTGTCCGTCATTACCAAAGTTGCCTCGGCTCGGGAACTTGGGTACGATTGGGGAAGGTCACTTCGTGAGCACCCCCGCTCGCCCGGTCAAAGACCGGCCTCTACTAACCATGATATCTGTTTTTGAAAACCTTGTATGCTCTTATTCCGGTTATTAGCCTAGGTTACTATGTGATGCTCGCAGCAAATAAGTATAGACTGAGCCGCCTGAATTGGAACAAAACATTTCATGTTTGTTTGTTTGAAAATGGTTTGATGGTGCTACCCGCAGGTAGGCTAAGACGCGGATTTGCCACCCTCAGGTGGGCTTAGAAAAAAACATGATTTTGCCACTATCTAGTGGGCTTAAAACAAACAGTCAACGCATTGTCCCAATTCAAGTAACTCAGCCTCCACCCACAGGCATCCAAGGCAGTTATATCACATAAGCAGTTAGCCTCATGGTAAGCATGTTATCATGGAAACACTCACACGCATGCAAGGATGCTAAAGCATAAAACTTACCGAGTACTCCAAGCCAAAAACAGAAAACTGATTAGAAATCATGCATGATCCTAATATACAGGAATGCCTAATGCAACACGTGCAATAATGCAACTATAGCAGGCTCGGCTATTCTAAACATGGCATATGGAATGCTACAACTAACACGTATTCAATTTGGAATCGAAATACAAATGCAGTTTGTATGATGCGCCGAGCCCGGTGCGTGCAAAACAGATGAATGATACAAACATGCTGTCATACTGTATGCTAATTGAAATATGCCCTAATCTAACCATCATAAGCGGATAAATAAAAGGGAAGAAAGACGTGGGGTTGGAAGACATACATCACACTCACCCACACTTATTACAGTTTTGCCCTCGCACAGAGGGTCCGAATAAATAATACAGTCCGACATAAAAGAATAATACAGTCCGAAATATACAGTCCGAATATTACAGATTTTCTAATTAATTAACAAATTAAACTAAGAAAGCTTTAAAATTGGCTTGCAAGCCAGGGGCTGCCTCGCTTTTGATGAATGATGTATGCCGGATGCCTTCGCGCAGAAATCCACTGGGATGCCCAATTTAGCCTCTGTTTGCAATGTTTCTCGAAATGCGTGCCAGACTCTGAAAAGTTGCTGATTCCTCATTTTGCTGTAACAGAGAGTAGGAAAGGGGCACAACAATGTATTTCACAGATATATGCATGCCTCGATTCTCGTGCCACCAATCACGCATATCGATGCATGATGGCCGAGAATCGGATTGCACAACTCAATATAGGGTGCAATGCAGATGAATGCTACAATAAAACCTAACTCCATCATGGGTAATCCGGAGTGTCGGTGACTTGGGAATTGAGACCCGTTCCGTCACTCGGAGTACGAAACGTGCCTCGTTTCCCGTGCCCGGGCTAACTCCTATTCCGAACACGATGCAATATGCATGATATCATGAAATGCAGCTAATATACAATTCTAGCATGCTCAATGCTATGAAAATGAGATTCCTCGAAATGCGTACACGCGGGCACGCAAACCGAGGCGATGATCCTAAGGCATGAAATGGCATACGTAATGCAAATTGGACTTACACTAACACGAGTGGACCTCAGCCACACTCACATGAGAGGCCGTCGGATAAAAAAGAAGTGCCTCGAAATGCGTGCCCACGGGCGCGTAAACCGAGGCGATACATACGGAATGTAAAATGACATGGAAATGATATGTAATGAGGCTAAAATGAGATGTCTCGAAGTGCGTGCCCGCGGGCACGCAAACCGAGAAAATGGCATACAGAATGCAATGATGCGAAAATGACATACAGAATGCATAATGGACTTATACCAACATGAGAGGACCTCAGCCACTCTCACATAGGAGGCTGTCGGATAAAAAATGAAGTGCCTCGAAATGCGTGCCCACGGGCGCGCAAACCGAGGCGATGCATTAAAGCATGAAATGACATACGAAATGCGAAATGGACTTATACTGACATGAGTGAGCCTCAACCACACTCACATGAGAGGCCGTCGGATAAAAAAGAAGTGCCTCAAAATGCGTGCCCACGGGCGCGCGAACCGAGGCAAAGGCCGTAAGGCATGAAATGGCATGGAAATGATATGCAAGCATGCAAATGAATTTCCAGCACTCACAAATGATGTAAAACAGTCCCGAAAGGCGGGGAAATGACACCGAATGCACGGAATGGTCCCGAAATGCGATAATAAGCACCCGGAATGGCCTACAGCCATACTAAACATGCATAATTGGTACATGACATGCAAAATAGTAGCAAGGCAGCCCCAAAATAGCATCATTCACAGTACAAAACATGGCGAAATAATGAGCATAGATAGGACAACAATAGCATGCAAAAATACGAGCCAAGATAGGGGTATTGAGGCAAGTGGTGTATGCGATGCTCAAACTGAAAAGTACCCTTCTACAACACTGATGAGGGACAAAAAATATGCACATTTACAGTATATGACATCCCACAACTCAGTATGAAAACACGGTAAAAATGCTATGCAAGAATGAGGATATATAAGGCTATAACATGAAGTACCCCAAGCATTCATCAAACCAACAAAGACCCTCAATGAGATATGACAAGAAGGCCAAAATATGGATATTTTCAGTACTGATGATGGCCGAAAACAGAAGCTAGCTAAGCTCAAAAAGGCATGCAAAATGGGGTCAAAGAGAGATATAAAGGCAAGTATAATATGGAGACCCCAAACAAGATTGATCCCTTCTACAATATTGTAGAGAGACACAAAATAAGCTCACTCACAGTTCATGACATGTTCCAAAACAGACCGCATGTAGGTCAAACAAATCATGCAAGTTTACGGTAAATTGAAGGAATTGTGAAGCAAGTGCATGATAGAGAGGCCAAACAGGGTTGAGCCCTTCTTCAATGTTGAAGAGGGACTCAAAATAGGCCCACTCACAGTTTATGTTATGCTCGAATATTTCATGCCAAAAACAAGGGTAAAACATGGATTCAAAGCAACTTGCACATGGAGCATGAAAACAAGGTTGAGCCCTTCTTCAACATTGAAGAGGGGCTCAAAATAAGCACAATATCAGTTCATGAGATGCTCCAACTCAGATCATACATAGGCCAAATATTCAATGCAAAATATTGACATAGAAGATGCTATTGAAGGAAGTGTGCCATAGAGGGCTCAAACAGGGTTGAGCCCTTAATCAAAGATCAAAATGAGCTCAAAAGGGGACCACTTTCAGTAGGGGTCGAAGCTCAACACAATATGGAAATAGGGTTAAGAAAGGAAGCAAGAAAATGGTACAAAAGAGGGATTTGAGATTTACCCTTGAAGACAAGACTTTTGCTACCTCTTTGCTTGATGAAAGTTGCTTCTAAACCCCCCAAGAACTCCTCCTTGCTGCTGGAAATGAAGTGGTGTTGGTGGTGCTAGGAGATGATGAACAAATGAGGCCAAAACTTAAGGATTTTGGAGGTTTTGGAGAGATATCAATGTATATCCTTGAGAGATATTTTCCAACCCTTCTTCAAGAGCTAGGAGGCCAGCTATATAGGCAAGAAAATCGGAGAAAAGGTGGGCAAAAAGGTGCTTTAGTTGCAGGTGGCCGGCCGGCTGGAAAAGGTGGCCGGCGGGCCAGGTATAGGAGAAAAATGGCCGGCCACCCCCTATGATGAAGCCCCAGAAGTTAGCTTTCCAATGCCGCAAACCTTGCATTAAAATTCCTCTTGTAGAAAAAGTTATGCCAGTTTCCGTAAAGCCGCGCAGATTCAGTCCAACCGGACTTCAACCAACCATATCTCCTCCCCCCGAACTTGGACTTAGGAGATTCTTGAGTGAAAAATGAAGCCCCAGAAGTCTCCTTTCCAATGGCACCAGCCTTGCATCAAAATTCCCCCTGTGCAAAGAGTTATGCCCATTTTGGTGAAGCCGCGCAGACTTTTCTCCTTCCCGGATCCACTTTCAAAGAGGTTCAAAAATGAAAAGAAGAATTAATGGCCGGCCATGTGTTTTTAGGGTCCTCCCATGTGTGTAAAACACAAATATGTGGTTTTGGCTCGAAGAAAATGGCCCTAGGGTGTTCAACATTAGCCCGGAAGTGAGAAAAACGGGCGCTGGGGGGGCGCCGGAAGAGCATAACAGGTTGCTGAGACAATTGCTAGCCTCCCACCCTCCAGTGATCTTCCTGGGGATAAAACAGAGGTACCTGCCAAAAATGAACAAAAACCGATGCAAAACGAATGCTCGGGGACCAAAACAGGCAGTTCGAGGTCCCGAAAATAGGCTGTTAAGCACCGAAAGTGGCATTCGGCCACGAAGTGGGTATGTAAGACCCCAGTGTCCCTCGTTATGATAAAACAGAGGTACCTGCCAAAAATGAACGGAAACCGATGCAAAACGAATGCTCGGGGGCCAAACCGCGCGGTTCGGGGTCCCGAAAATAGGCTGTTAAGCACCGAAAGTGGCATTCGGCCACGAAGTGGGTATCTAAGACCCCAGCGTCCCTCGAAAGGGAGAAACAGAGGTACCTGCCAAGAATGAACAAAAACTGATGCGAAACGAATGCTCGGGGGCCAAATCGCGAGGTTCGGGGTCCCGAAAACCGGCCGTTAAGCACCGAAAGTGGTGTTTGGCCACGAAGTGGGTATCTAAGGCCCCAGCGTCCCTCGAAAGGGAGTAAATGAGATGCATGCCAAAAACCGGAGGAATCGGAGATGGTTGGGTGGTCCCGAACCGAGGCACACGGCCTGATGGCTCCGAAACCGGGGACCGGGCTCCGAAATGGGCAAAATGGCCTACGGCCACGAAATGTAGCCCACGGCCACTGAGAGATGGTCTACGGAACCTCTCCCTCCCCTCAGGAAAGAAAACAGAGAAAACCGAGTCTGGTTCGCAAACCGAGGCAAGACACAGAAGAGAGTTCGGAAGTCCGGAGGCAGGGCGCACGGCCGCGACTCTGAGACTTCTGAACGAGCACAATATGCAACATCACCGAGCGCTCAATCGGTGACGTCTGAGTCTTAAGGTCGGTCAAAAATGGGGTGTCTACAACGTGAAATGCGACCTTGAGCAATTTTTATCTCAGGACGCATGAAATGTCACCCTGAGCAGTTTTTCTCCTCTTCTCACGACTTCAATGTGATTAGAGTATCTCAGGACGCGTGAAACGCGACTTTGAGTGGTTGTTTATCTCAGGGCACATGAAATGCAACCCTGAGCAGTTTTTTCCTCCTCTTCTCATGGCTTTGGCATGGTTAGAGTGCGTGTTGTTGCTTTACGCGTGAAACCCATTTCGATTTAAGCTTGAAGCTCATTCATATGTCGTTATCTTGTTATTGCTTATTGCATATGTTATTGCTTAGTGCATCATCTTGCACGATCATGAATTTTCAAAACAGCCAGCTTTGCAAGGCGTGTGAGTCCAGCTTTCAAAGTATATTTTTTGTGCATATCATTTGCATCTGGCCTCAGAACTACGTTGGTTTGATTCCTTGCAAAGGGATACGTAGGCAGTTTGCGAGCTCAACCAATTTAATTTATGTCTTGATTGTTCGCCCAAGTCTTACGGCCTTGTCAAAATGGGTCGTCTCTAGGCTTTGACATTCACTCATGTCATTTCATGACTCCGAGCTCTGTTAAAGAGGAGCAACTATAGACACCCCATTTTTGACGGCCTTTAAGACTTGGGCGCCATTGATTGATCACTCAATGATGAATGTGTATGCTTGTCAAATGATGTTGTAATATTAGTATGTTGTACTTAGAGTAGCAAACTTGTAACTAATTAGTTAAATTAGTAGAATAGCTACTTAATTTTATGTTGTACTTATTTAATTAGCTAAAGTAGTTAGTTAATTCGTGGTGTTGTAATAATTAGCCAGAGTAGTTAGTTTATTTCATTTGTGTTGTAATAGATTAGTTAATCTGTAGTAATTAGCTAGGGCATTTATTCGGACCCTCTTGTGCGAGGGCCAAACTTGTAATAATGTGTATATCTTCCAATCCCACGTCTTTCTCCCTTTTATTTACTCGATTATGATGGGTACTTTAGAACATCATGTTTCTTTTAGCATTTCTCATGTTTGCATCCATTTGTCTTGCATGAATCGAGGCTCGGTTCATTATTCTAATAAGCATTGTCGTTTATTACTTCGTTGAAAACGTGTTTAAATCGCATGCTATTAGGTTGCTTCAAATGCCATATTAGTTGCTGAGCCTTCTAAATGCATTTTTGCATGAGTTGTATTAGGCATCTTTCATTAGTTAGGACCATACATTTTTCTAACTAGTTTCTCTTTTGGCTCGCCTCGGGAATTAGGGTAAGCATTTATTGCTTTAGCATATTGCATGAATGTGATTGTTGCTATGTCTAGTATGCTTGCCATGAGGCTAAGTGCTTAAATGACATACCTGTTTGAATGCCTGTGGATGAAGGCTATTTGCTTGAATTGGAATACATTGATTAATGTACATACAAACTCAATTTTTTTAAGTGGCGCATAGTCAAAACAATTTTCAAACAAAACATGAATTCAAATGTTCCAATTTTTACAAATTAGTCTATACTTGTGTGCAATACATAGTAATGCTAGTCTAATAATCAAAACAAGAGCATATAATGTAAATAAGAATCACATCATGATTAGTAGAGGCCGATCTTTGATCGGGCGAGTGGGGTGCTCAATTCATGACCTTTTCCTCTCATACCTAAGTTCCCTAGTCGAGACACTTTGGTAATGACGGATAAGTGGCCTTTAGCACGAGTCTCGGGTTTCCTAAATTTTCTCAAAAAATGGTTTAGGTGGCGACTCTGTATTTGACAAAGCAATCCATTTTTGGCATTTTGATTCAAAATCGATTTTCTAAAAGAATTGTCGGATTTGGACTCATTTGTGTTTATCTATTTAACATTGCACTTGTGGAATTAGATTCAGAACCACGGGAGTCTGAACTGTAGGGCTAGTCATATCCGAGAGGAGCATGAAAAGTCGAGCTACTTGGCTAACTTTCCGTTTCATACATGGACAGCCTCTTCGGCGACAACCAAAAGACTGAATACCTTGTGAGTGCTACTTGCTTTTGTAGTATTGAGACTAGATAGACTTTTCCGTGAAGTATGAGAAGGTGTTACAATACTAGTAGAAGGTGGTACAGTACTAGTACATGGCACATTACTCGTAGTACCCCGATTCAATTGTTCTCACTCGATCCTTGATTTCCCTCAAACCAAGTTGAATCACTTTGTGTTTACCATCGTCATTGGTGGCAAGTTCTAGGATCTCATCCAACGATGTCGAGCCTATGGGAAGACAATTTCAATGGCATTTTGCATAGCTCTACATTGGTCAATTATTATAGCTTTTGGGAGAGCATCTGACATGCAACTTAACCATTCTTTGAATAGCCAAACAAATGTCTTAGTGTTCTCGTTAGATAACAACCCACAACCAAACAAAATTGACTGTCCATAGTGATTAACTCATACAAACGGAGCAAACGACATATCATATTTGTTTGTCAAATAGGTTGTGTCAATTGAGACAACATCCCCAAATACTTTATAAGTTGCCCTACTCCTTGCATCTACCCAAAACAAGTTTCGCATGCGACTATCTTCATCAAGGTCAATGGCCGAATAGAAGTTCAAATTGTGTTGTTGCATTTTATGGAAATAAAGTATAACTGATTCGGCATCTCCTACCCCAAGTCTCAATCTTCTAGCATTCTCAATATAATTCCTTGCATCTCGTTCATCAAACGTTAATGCCTCATATCTCCCTGCTTCAGCAACTATTAAATGAAAATTCCTCGCCATCCTAATCCTTGCCGCATCATTCACTTCTAGTCTCCTCTTCACCGGAGTAAAAATCCTCTTATTCATTGCAAAATGCCGTGAGTCAGTAGGAATCAAATCATGAGTGTGCTCAAGCACAATTGTGGTTAACTTATATCTTCCATCATTTTGTAGACTAGCTCTTACCCTTGCTTTACAATCAATTTTTGATGACAAAGATGGTTCCATGAGATTTACTTCTGATCTTTTTGTTCGGATCCACGACCAAGCACATTCAATTCCAAAGTACTTTACTTCCCCATCACTTGTTAGATTTTGTGTTCTAAAAGCTATAGCAAATCTACAGTGTTTCGCATATTTTGCATAAAATGTGTACACTTCTTGTTTTGAGGTAAAATACATCCCCTTCTTAGGTTCTTCAACTTCACCACTCTTGTTAAATGAAAGATTGTTATCCTGTTCTTCAACTTCCTCACTCCTGTTGAATGAATTATTGTTTGAATCAATATTCATTGTAGCTTCAAAGTTAAATAGAATACTGTTAAAATGATTAAAATGTTAAGATACTATTAAAATGATTAAAGTTGCTATTATACTGTTAAAATTGGTATCTTTGGATGATTTTCCACCAAATTTTGCTGAGACAAAAATGCTATTATGCATGTGAATAAATAAATAAATCCAAATTTTTTATTTTATTTTATTTTTTTAATAATAGTATAGAATGAATCTGGAACAAAGGCTCAAGTAAGAGAATGAATCTGAATTTGCTAATTTTTTTGACGGGTAACTCTTATTTTCACAATCATCTTAACAATAATCTTATTTTCACTATCATCTTAACAATAATCTTATGATAGAGCAATGGAAGAGCAGCCGTGGCAGCCACAATCATCTTAGCTAGCAGCCATGGCAGCCACAATGACAGAGCAGATTACAGAGCAATGTTTGAAGGCAAAATAAAACGTGAAGGGGAAATACCTTATCCACAAGTCAAGCACAACTCCGATTTCTCTGCGGTACACAAATTTCCTCCTATTCCACTCCGATCAAACAACAGTAGTGGCGGCACAAAGAGATAGTTCCGCTAGGTTACGAATAGACCAGTTCCAAGTTAGTGAAAACTTCGATTGCTCTACGGCACACAAACTTCCTCCTCTTCCACTCCGATCAAACAGCAGTAACGGCGGCACACAGAGACGATTTCGCTAGGTTACGACTAGACAATGCTCCTCTTTCTCTACTCTGTTATTTTCTTCTTCTTTTTTTTTTTTGTTTTTTTGTTTTTGAAATGAAATGAAATGTGGGTGTATACAATAGCAGCAAGTTGAGTACAAACATAAATTCGGGCCACTCAAGCCATCACCTTTCGAGCGACTTAGCGGAACTGTAAAACAAAACGCTCCATCACATTATTCTCTTTACTTTTTATACGTATTTTTGTAAAATGTCAAATAGTCAATTAAAATAGCTTATTTTCAAATGGGGCTAGTATTCCTAAAGTACTAGTTGATGTTGATGTGGTGCACACGGGAATGAATTCACCATCGTATGGCTAAAAAGGGATTATTAGCAATTCTGGCTTCTAAGTTGGATAAGAGACAAGGGCAGAGTTTGGTTTATTTTTCAAATCATGATTTAGATGAAACATGTTAACCAAACATGTTTTTAAAATATAACTTAAAATTATTTTCAAAGCTTCTCTCTTCTCTTTTTTTTTTTTCATTTATTATTAATTAATCAATCAATCACTTTTTCTCTCTCATTTCTCCTCTCTTTTCATATTCTATACATCAATCAATCAAAAAAAATAAATAAATTACTAATCATCCCAAAACTATTTTTAAAACTCATAACTAAACACATTTTCAACTTTCAAAACTCATTTTAACAACCCATCTTTCAAAATACAACTTAACACTTAAATCTCAATTCAAAAACTAAAGCAAACGAAGCCAAGGTCGGTTCCATCTAACCCACCTTGGTGGAAGATAAGGTCGGTTCTATTCATTTTCTTTTATGCGGTCTCATTAGTTAAAAATACTACATATACATGTATTACTCCCAAATGGGCTTTTTGACTTGAATTTACTTCCATATGTTTTTTGAAGAAAAAAAAAAAGAAGGGAAATTAGGAAAACAAGCTTAATTTTTTGATTTGAAATTCAAAACTATGGTGCACTCACTACAAGAATTCACACATTTGCAGACCACTTTTGCCGACCAAAAAAAATTTGGTGGCAAAAAAATGACATTTGCCGACCAAATATTAATTAGTCGCGAATGATCATTATTTTTGGCGACCAAATATTATTGGTCGCAGAAGGTTATATTTTGGCAACCAAAAAAAGAGTTGGTCGCAGAAAGTGGTATGCTTTTGGCTACCAACTACAAATTTTGTCGCGGAAGGTGACATTTTTTTTGGCGACAAAAAATTTGGTTGCCAAAAACTTATTTTCAGCAACCAAAAAAAATTAGTCGCCAAATTAGCACTTTTAGCGACTAATATTTTAGTCGCCGTTGATTGAGATTTGGCAACTAAAAAAAATTGTCGGCGAAGGGTACCTTTTCTGCGACTAATTTGGTATTTTGGTCGCCAAAAATTTGTGAGGGAAATTTGAAACGTGGGGCGGGAATTGAAATTTTTTATCTTTAGCAATCTGTTAGCTCAGACATTTTCATTTTCTCCTCTTTCATCTGTTTCTCTCAAACAAACAAACAAATATATCAAAATATGCCCACAATGTATCCCTGTTTCTCTCACTCTCTCCATCTGTTTCTGTTTCTCTCTATTATTCACACAAGCACAAACCCTAGACCACCATTCAAAACCACCACCACCAAAAATGTCTCACGCCGTGGTGGAGTCGCCCTATTTCCCCACCGTGAGGTCGGTGGCGAACTGACTAAAGGCAAAGGTCGGCGGCGAACTGACCAAACCAGGTAGCAGTGCGTGGAGCCGCCTACACTCTACCATTGCTAATCCTCTCGATTTCAGACCTCTTGCATCAGGTAAACACGCTCTCCCTTTCTCTCTCTCTCGCTCTCGTTCCCCCAATTTCAAACCCTAACTATAATTTTCAACTTTTCAGATCTTTGCCTCTCAAGAGTTTCTTCACCTTGAATTTGCTAAACCTGTAGTTTTTGCCTCTTGTAATTAATTTGATTGACATGGATTGAAGAAAACCCCTTTTTCTTATACAATTGAAATATGAAAGCCCCAAAAAATATATTTATAAATAAATAAATATATCAGATTACACAACCCTAGCTCTTTGGCTTCCAAGGGTTTTATCAAAATGCACAGAAGTTCTAATGGAGCAAATATGAAGGAGCTCAGTCTCAATCTCCTCAATCGTCTCATCGAAGAAGGCTATTTACTTGGTACGTTGCTTCCTCCTCTCCTTCCTCTGAATAGTCTCATCGAAGTCTCAATCTTTCTAATTTTTTTTTTCTAAAAACTGAAAGAGTAGAACATTTGAGTGTTCAATTTGTTTTCTTTCGCCCCTAGTTTTTTCTGAGCTAATTAAAACAGTTTTTATAGAACTTCATACCGTTGTAAGAGAAAAATGCCCCCCAAAAATGGTTAGAAATTGAAAAAGTGTGAAAGACTCTACTTTAATGCAATCGTAAGCAATATTCATGTGAACTAGCGATTTCGAACTAGTCTAAACATGTTATAATGCATGAACAAAAACATGAGAAGAACTAAAGCAATAAACATGAATTAAATAAGAAAAACTAGAAGCCTAGAAACTAAACATGGCAAAAAGAATGCGAAACAAAGAAAGAAAATCAAGTATACATTAAATACATTAACTGGGACCTTTTTCTTTTGTAAATTCCTCGTACTCTGGTCCTTTGGTGTTTAACAGAATGATCTGCCGTCATTTGGGACTTGTTTGGTGCTGGCCGTTAGTTTTTTCCCAGGTTGATTGTAGATCGTTTTCAAATCAAATTTTGGACTTTTTAGGACTTGAAATCAACTTTGAAAATGTTCAAAACACAGGGATATAATTATAAGTTCAAAAAGAGTTTATGGTGGGCAAAAATCATTTTGAGGCATGAAAGAGGTTCGGATTTTAGCAAAATGTGAAAAAATGAATTTCTAGACCTAAGAAGATTCCATATAAAGGCTAGGTTCACAAAATTCTTCATAATTGCTCTTATATGTCATAGGGGAAATTTGAAACGTGGGACGGGAATTGAATTTCAGAAAAAAAAAAATTAAAGCCCTGATCTCCCTTGTCTCTATCTAAAAAAAGTCCTAATCTGTGTCTCTCTATGTTGGCCCGCCCCTCCCTCTTTCTGTGTTCTCTCTCTCAATCGGTGCCCACTCTCTCTAGCTCACCGAAGTCCCTCACCAACATTGCTCACGTCGGTCGCACGTCGCCACCGCTGCAAATCGCCATCGCCAATAATTTTCTACTTCACACTGTTGATGCATCAATCGAACCCAGATTGGGGTAATTTGGTTTAATATGGTGATATGTAATAAGTTTCTCCTAATATTGGATCTCTAGTAATCAATTTCCTTTGTTGAGAAAGAACCCAGATTGGATGTCTCTCTTTTTCCTTTCTCTCTATCGGCATCAATTTTCTTCCTATGAACGAAGATCAATCGAAAACGACGACATCGATCGCCTCCTTCTCGTCCATTCCGATATCTCCTCTCTCATTCACCAGGTAACTAATTCATACTTCTAGAGAGAAATGAGATAGCAATTTCATATTTGATCGAACAATGGTTTGGAGGAAATTGATTCACTAAACTGCATCATTCTCTCTCCTTCAATTTTGTCACAAACTGCATATATATATATATATATATATCTGCTACGTGATCAGAAGGAAGACTACAGATGATTAATCTACATATATATTTGCCAAACATCTCTTTTCTTTGTGAAAAATCAGCCTTTTCGATTTCAAAATCACAAAAGCAAGCCTTTTTTCCCTCATAATCTTTCTTCTCCTTTTCATAGTCCATGGCTTGATACTGTATTTGTGAGTTTGGCAAAAAATGGGTCATTCCATTTGTGGGTTTTGCATTTTATAGGTTTGTGGTTCACACATTGGTAATGTTGGGTTCTCGCTGATTTTGGGTTCTTTTTTATTAATGGGTTTTGCAGTGAAGGGATTGATTTCAAATGGGTATTTCTTGAATTTCTGATATCTATCCTTAGCTTGGTCTGATGTGTTGTTGTGGTCGTTGTTGTTTATGATATGGTCCGATTCTTTGGAGATTAAAGGAGTAGTGTATTTAGGGCTCTGGCTAGCATTTTATGTTTCTAGCATTGGAGCTCTGATTCATTCGTTGTTTTTTAAATATGTCTTTTTGGTTGACAATTTGTGTCTGGGTTTGAGGGTTCTGCAATGCTCACAGAATTGGAGGGCTTTTCGCATTATATAAGGCTGATTTGAACTCATGATGCCCAAGTCACTAGAGAGCAACCATATCGCTACTCCATGAATAAGCAACTTGTACTATAACAAGGTTCTTGGTAGATCATACTAAAGGAATGGGTTACCAAAGACCAAATCTCATACTAAAATGCAAGAGTTTACACATGAATGTCTCTACTCAATGAACTTGACAGTTGTCCACTACAGGTTGCTAACATAAATGACTAAACTAACAAGCATTGTTTATCCAATTTATTTGTCTTATTCCTAGACTTACACCAGCTTTAGTGCATCAATGAACCAGGTCCAGGTATATTAATGGACAATGGTAATGAGAACTGCAATGAGAAAGTAGGTACTAAATTCAATAATGACAATTGCTAAAATTAAGCAGGTAGATCATCTATATAGCAATTAGCAATTAGTCTATATAGCAATTATTGATAAGCAGGCATATGCCTCGGGAAGGGTAGCCAGGGTAATAAGGCTCCCATAGCTTTGTTCACCCTGCTCTGTTCACCCTGATAATTTCATTTTGTGGTTATTATTGTCTGCTTTAGCATATTACATTAGTTGGAAAGGGACTCTTTAGCATTCAAAATCATTTTATTTGTCATGACGTAAAGGGACTCTTTGGCATCCAAAATCATTTTATTTGTCATGACGTACTGTAAATATTCATTCACTTCACACAGTTTTTAGTCTTTATTGTCTTTCATGTTGCAAAGAGTATTATGTATATAGACACAAGTGGTCAGTGATATGTAGATTGTAAATGACCAAGTTTGACAAAATATCCAATTAATTTTGCAATTTTCTTGTTTACTGGTTGTCCTTGTGGTTGTTGCTTGAATTGTTATATGTTTAAGATGATGAGTGTGACTAAAGCCAAATAGGTAATAATTACTACACTTTTTTTTTTTTGGTTTTTGATATATGAAATTACAGATTGTGAGAATAGAGTATGTGCATTCTAAAGGATTTTTGCATCGAGACATCAAACCGGATAACTTCCTCATGGGTCTTGGCAGAAAAGCAAATCAGGTAATGGCCATTGCTGTATACTCTTCTTTGACATCTAGCATGCATGGATTGTCATAATATCTGTTTTCGTTGTGATTCCTTCATTTTAGATATATTATCGTCATAATCTCAATCTTGTCATGTTGATTAGGTATATATTATTGATTTTGGATTGGCAAAAAGATATCGTGACCCTACCACAAGCCGCCATATTCCTTACAGGTATACTTCTGATAACCAAGTTCATGCTTAAATTTCATGGTTCTTTGGTGTTCTATCCTTTTTGTTTTGGACATTGTATGTTGTTTATTTGTTTAGTTGTGTATGTTCCATGCAATCTATTTTTGTTTAAATACTTGGGTCAAAGGTTCCACAAATTGTTTATTCTTAATTTTTATATTGGCTCACTTATTTCAAAGACATCCTTGTACCTGCTGCTTATGCATTAGGGACTGGTAACTCTTGCTTCGTTTGGGATAAATCTGCCTCATTCCCCTGTTTTCTTTTATAAATAATGGATGTTTTAAGAGTGAACATCTTTCTTAGTAGAGCAATCTGGAAAAAGAATAAGTATGGTGATTTCTCCACATTTTTGACTAGGAATAGTGACCATCACAAGAATCTATATATACATATATATACCCACCACAAACAAACGGATATTTTGTTGTGCCAATATATCTGAAACGACAGATAGCTAACACAAGAGCACTGTTTAACTCTCTATCTCTTTGTTCTTTCCTCCCATTATATGTGTAAGAGTTCCTGATGCATCTTTCCTCCCATTATATGTGTAAGAGTTCTTGATGCATGCTTGGCTTATGTTCACAACTGAAAATATAGGCCCATTGTTCATTGCCTTTTGCATTAAACCTGAATTTGTTGCTTGCTTTTGAGAATCCTTGTCCACGTTGCTGTAGGATAATAATTTTAAGTTCTAAAATTAAGAAAAATGACAAATTGCCTATTCAGGCTTTTATGTTGGTGACATTGACAATATGAATTGAACAACTGCTTTTGTCTAGTTACTCGACGTAAATATGAACCAAATCGTGTGCTCTACGTCCTTGATACTTAAGTTGTGATTGCTTCCATTGAAAGTGCGTACCTGTTTTTAGGTCAGCAACTCAGTTTTTCAAAGAATCCTGCTATAGTGTCAAAATTGTGAACAATTGTAATAATCAGTCAATGAAATGACTAAGCCTTTAATATTCACAGCCTGACCAATACTATATTTTGTCTAGTTAGTCTTAATGTTTTGAGCCTTCGTAAAAACTTGCCAAATTATTGTATCTGGAGGAGGTTGCTCTGTTGGCTCAGCAACTCTCCACCTGGGTATGACATGAACACTCTGGCTTGGCATGTTTTCCTCACTAAAATCCCCCTTATGCTTCTTGGACATCAACTTACTTTTATTTTAACTCATGGTACAAAAATAAGTAACATGGTAAGTTGGTGGCTTCAGTGAGAAGTGTTGACTGGGCATAAATTAGTGTGAATGTGTCTTTGCTGTATGATTCACTTGTTCTACCTTGTCTGGCAGGCTTTGACTTCGATTATGTATTTGACTGGACCATTCTAAAGTACCAGAATACACAGAGAAGTTGGGAAAAGTGGATCAAAAGTTCACGAACCAGACGAGCACCCTCCCCAACATATTTCTTAACAAGTTCACGAAGCTAAATTGTACAAGACTACTTGGCAGTATAAGCATTTTTTGGAGGATTAAATATTTTTGGATGGATGTGTATGGATAACAAATATTAGTAGTTTTATTTGTTGATAGCTGCGCATGGATAACAAATAGTTATGTTTCAAATTGTTATGCTAGATGGATGTGACTTGTGAATGAAAACTTAGAATAGTTGTATTGTGTCGAATGTTAATGAATTATGTATTGTGTCGAATGTTAATGATTCAGTTAATTTGAATGATGCTTTAAAATTATAGGTTTATTATGGATTGAATGAATTATTAGGAATTACAGGTGTATTGTTTCCTGCTTTGTCGACCAATTTATTAGTCGCGACATTCAAAATAATTTTTTTTCGCAAAAAATGACAATTGCCGACCAAGAGTTTTGGTCGCAAAAAATACATCTATTGCCGACCAAAACAGCTCTTGGTCGTGGAAACTCATTTTTGCCGACCAAAAAGTTTTGGTCGCGAAAAGTAACAAATGGCGACCAAACTTTTTGATCGCGAAATGTGTCAATTGGCGACTAAGATATTTGGTCGGGAAAATATCACTTTTCGCGACCAAAGTGTTTTAGTGACAAAATGAATTAGTCGCGATAATTAAATATTTAGCGACCAAAAATTTAGTCGACAAATCCAACTTTTGCCGACCAATCAAAATTTTGGTCGCGAATTACTTTTGCCGACCCTCAATTGGCGACCGAAGTAGCGACCAAAAAAATTGATCGCGGATAACTTTTGCCGACCAATTTTTTTGTTGCCAAAAGTGTGAATTCTTGTAGTGACTCATTTTCTTCATCTGCTGATACACTTGCTAACCCAGGAACCCATATGAGTACTGATAATATATACACCAAAGTAAAGCAACAATATTAATGATAATTGCTGTTATAAAATTAAGAAAATGTAAATTAAATAAAAAAATAATAATTGTAGAATAGAGAAAGTAAATAACTGGACACAAGATATAGATAGATGTAAGTTCTTCTGCAACTTATATTTGATTTTTCAGGAACCTTTAAATATAGATGTTCAGGATCTTAGTATGTTATTTTATTCAATAATTTAATTATACATTTCAGTATAATTCCTCTATTTCTTTTCTGATCCCCACGCTTTCTTTCTGCTTCACTTTTCTTATGTTACAAAAGAATGGACTGTATCTCCATTTGTAGAGAAATACACATGATATGGAATAGTAAGTAGTAAAAACATTTACTACCCTACAAATTTAAATTTTAAAGGTTATTCTAGAGCATTAAATGTGGTTATTCATGTCTCATACACATGTTTCATTAACAATTGCAATATACTCAAAAAAATAAATCACAACATTGAATTGGTATATTTTTAATTTTTAATTTTCTATATCAAAAATTTTAATTTTTTCTTTCAAAAGATTTTTTTTAATCTTACATATATCTAAAAACCTGTAATTTTCTCATCCTGTAAACCATGAGTAAAAGCTAGGGCTACAACTCAGACGGGTCAGTCGGGTTGGGAGGTTGTTCAAGCCCAGCCCAAGTTATGCTGAGATTTGTCCAGTCCCGCTCATGCCCGAATTGCAACCTGAGATTATCTGTCCAAGCCTGTCCCGAGTTGAACCTAAATTGCCCGAATTGTACATGAATTTCATTTTTTTTTTTTTGCAGCTAAATTATTAATTTATTAAAATTAGACTCTATTTATATTTTTTTTAGAAAATCATTAATAATATCAAAATAAATAATTTATATAATGTAAGAGAGACGCGTTATGGTAGTCTTTACAATTTATGAGTGAGAATAAAAAAAGTAAAATTTTATATTATGTATATAATATATATTCAATATGATTTAATAATCTAAATTACTTCAATATCATGTAATGACTAATAAGTTATATGTATATTTAATATTTTTATATATCTATATATGTATAATTCAGGTTTTGGATTATTCGGATTGTTTGATGCATTTGCCCAAGCCCGCTCAATTTTAATTCGGGTTTCTTAATTTTTGTCGAAATCCGTACCAAATTCAAAAATATATTATCCAAGCCCTAAAAAAAATCAGATTCAGGTTGTTCGGGTTGAGTTTGTCCAAGTTGCAGCCCTAATAAAACCAACAAATATTTAATGACCAATCTACACTCCATAAACATTATATTCCTAATTAGAATTTACAACATGATTTTAATTAATTTTTTATGAATAAATTTAATATGTTTAAGAAATTAGAATTAGTCATGGTGAAGAGGTTTTAGAATTAGTCTTTGGCCAAGAGTTTTAGCCACTATTTTTATGCTTGGAAGTTTGAGCAAGGGACGGACATTCTTGAAATGTTGACACTTGTTGAATGTGGATAAAGATTCCAACACTATCAGGTGAAAGGAAACTCTACAATGTAGTGCCATCCACCATCATCCATGGACCTTCACTCTCATTTACATATCATCAAATAAGTTGTTTATTTATTTATTTTTAAAATTTTAAAAGTTTGTGCTAAAATGTTTAAAGTAAAAATAACTTAAACATGTTGAAAAAAATTGAAAAATGGATGTTCTTAATTATCAATTTTAATTTACAATAAGAGCGGCTCCAACTGGTTCTTTAAAAAAAACAAGTTGGCTATTATAGCTATTTTCATCATATTTTACTCCCTTCAATAGAGTAGTTATCACGACAACTATTTTAACAAAATTCTTCCAGGCTAATTATATTTAGAGAGCACCTCTAGATACTTTTTAAACTAGGTTGTGTGAATGGATAGAAAAAATTAAAAAGTAGTATTGGAGTACATAGATAAAAAATCGATTAAGTAAAATAAATAGTATACATTTTTTGTACTTTAGCTAGTAAAAGACTAATGCTATACAAACAAAAAAAATTATACATTATTTTCGTATATAATGATGTGACTTATTGCGAATTATTACCACATCATTTTTGTCAAATTTTATGTATGAATATAATTTTCCTATTTTAAAATTTGGAGAAATATGCATTTAACTTTTGCTGTTTTATTATCAATTCACAACTTGAAAAAAATTGCATCAAATGGACCCACTTATCATCTTACATCATAAATCATTGATTACATCAAATGGCATTGATGATTGATGATCAAGAAAATCAATGGCTATGAAAAAAATCAACTTACCCCATATAACATTTTATTTCAAAGCTCTCTTTGTCTTCCATCCTAGACACACACTCAATTAGGTCTTTGTTTCACAATAGGAGTCTATAACATTGGAATTTCAAATGCTGAATGATTAGTTTGTTTTTGTTTTTGTTTTTTTGGGTGTTTTTTTCCAGCAGTATAAATAGAATGTAGTTTCAGGGTGTTGTTCTTCATTAATAAGTCTCTTTCATTTATGGGAACCAAAAAAGGCATAGTGACAGAACTGCCAATAGGGTATAGATTTGTACCAACAGATGAAGAGATGGTGGAATATCTTGTGAACAAGGTCTTCCAAAGGACTTTTCCAACTCATGTTATTCAAGAGATTGATGCCAGTGAGCTTTATAGCAAGCCTCCTATGAATCTAGGTACAATTATTTATATATCATATTATGTGAGAGAGATTTATGTTCCATCAGTTTGTTTGGTTTGAATTTTTATAATTCATTTTTTAAAAAATTAAAAGTTTTTATTTTTTGTGTTTTTATTGAATTTTTTTAATATTCTAAGCAATTTTTTTTTTTAATTTTTAGATATACCTAATATAAATACACTTAAAAAGTATAATATTTTTCAAAAAAATCTTTAGAAAATTCATTAAATACCAAAAATATAAAAAAAAAAAACGAAAATTTAGTACATTTTTCGTATTCTTGTGTATTTATTGATTTTTTAAAATATTTTCTTACAAATGTTTTACTTTTTAGATACATCTAAGTAAGGTGTATCTAAAAAAGTAAAAAAATTGCTTAAAATTTTAAAAATATTCACTAAGAACAAAAATAAATAAATAAATAAACAAAGTTTAGCTCATTGTGATTATTTAGCCCATTGTGATGCTTTTGCATTCCTCTTTTCTTTATTGATGTAATTTGCGTTGTACCTTGTGCTTGTTCATTCCATCAATAAATTTTCTTTTTTGCCGATCAAAAAAAAAAAAAGAACAAAAAAATATGAAAAAAAATTAATTTCCAGAAAATTAAATTCAGAAAATTGAAACCAAAACACTGATTTTCTTGAAATTTAATCTAATAAAACGATATTAGTGTAGGGTGTAGATTCATTTTAAGTGTGAATTTTATCATACAAAAATTGAATTTGGATCACATATTCATTTCCTTGGTAAAATTTTGAAAGTTTTGTTATTCCAAGAATAGGATAATTTTTAAGTACGAGAATCCGATCACAGAATTGAATGCAAATCTCTCACATTGGAGTGGGATAGGTCCCATGAGATTTGTATTATATTCTATGATTAGTTTTTTTTGTTTTTTGGGGTCAAAATATTTTGTGATTAATTTTGTGCATATAGAAGAGCTACAACAATAATGTCAAGTACCAAAAAGTTAATATCTTACCCACACTACCCTCAAATTTTAAACTTAAATTATCTATTCAAATTTTGATTTTTGTGATTTTTAGTATTTTTTCTAATTACGTAACAAAAGTTCACAAAATATGCAGTGTTTTTGTGATTATTTTTTTTATTTTTTATTTTTTATCTTTTATTTTTTTGTGTTGATAGCATTATTTGAAATTTTTTACTATCATCAATCTTATTGGGGTGGTAATGATGATAAAAAAAACTATTGGATGTGATTTCATTTTGATAGATCTAGCCATGCTAAGGGAAATATTATTTAGTGTTCTTGGGTAAATATATGTTGTTCTTTAATTTGAATTTTATTAGTTTAAATAGAAAATCACATTTAGATTGATTATTTGGCAAATTGTTTGAGAAAACTGATTTAGATTTTGTGTGTGTGTGTGTGTGTGTTGAAAACTTCATTTTCATTTCTCAAAAGAAAAAAAAAAAAAAAAAAACTTATTTGGCATATTGTTTCAGATTTTTTTTTTTTTTTCCAAGAAAACAAAATTTACGTTTTCTATTTTGATACAAATTGTTTTAGAAAACTGCTTTATGATTTTTTTTTTAAATAACTCACTTTTTTTTTTTTTTTAAGGAAATGCCAAGAAAATTTGTTTTCAAATTATCAAAAAATAAAAATTTAAAAACTTTCTATTATTTTGTTAAAAAAATGCTTGGAAGCACTAATTGAGCATTCCTAACGATATAAAATGTACCATGTGAAGGGGTGGGCGCACACTCATCATCCCTCCTCTCTATCTCTCTCTCTCTCTCTCTTCTACGTCATTAGGGTCAAAATGACAATGCTATATTGGTAGAATGTAGTATAGTTGTATTTTGTTTATGAAAACAAAAGCAAACACTATTTGAAAACAATCTTCTTTGAATGTGTTCTGGTTTCTGTTTTTCTATTATAAAAAATTTGAAAACTATTTTGGGAGAAAGATGATGAAAATAATAACTCACTTTTTGAAAAACAAAAATGTAGTTTTCAAAATTTTTACAGAAATGAAAACAATACGAAAATAATGGGTATTTTTTAACTTTCCATTATGTTTGTTTCTAATATCTCAAAAAATGAAAACAAAAACACAATCAAACAGACAGAAGAACATTATAGTTTCATTTTATGATATTCAAATTTCATTATTATCTTATTTATTTATTTCAATAATCTTTTGGAGTGTATATATATATGTTGCATTAATGTTGATCAAATTTTCCTTTTTTTTGTTTTTTTGTGACAGTGGAAGAAGACCCATTTCATGGAAAAGACTGGTTGTACTTTTTTATTCATGGAGATGAATATTTTTATGGGGAAAGGAAAAAAACCAGAGTAGTTGGAAATGAATTAGGGTTTTGGAGTTCAGTTGGAGAAGAAGATCCAATTTATAACACAGATGGAAATATTTTTGCTTTCAAGACCTACTTCATTTATTTTTCTGGATCACTTGCTAAAGCGAAGAAAACACAATGGAAGATGGAAGAGTTTCGACTACCACTAAAATTTCAAACAGAAGAATTAGAGGTGATATTATTAAGTCACGTTTTTAAAATATGATTTTATTATAAAGTTAATAATAAGTTAATTGAAATCGTGTTTACTTCACAAAATGATAGGACTTTTGCGAAATAAATTCAAAATTGTTTGGGTTTGCAATATTTATGTTGAAAATGTTTTTTTTTGTTTGTTTGTTGAGTTCATGTTGAAGATGTAGGCAATAAACTTTTGGCAAAACAAAAAAGTGAAGATAATCATAATAAAATAAATTATATTTAAAACAAAAAAGTGAAGATAATCATAATCAAAACAAGTTATGTATTTAAAATAAATTAACCCAAACTTGTTCATTTAATAAACGGGCTTAGCGAGTTGAATTAAAATGAATACAAGTCAGACAAATTGAAAAAGGTTTAAACGGGTACCCATGTCTAATCCGTTTGTCTAATTTTAATTAGGTTTGCAAAATGCAATTCATTTAAATTTGTTTATGAATTTGATCGGATTTAAATAGATTTTAAATTGATATAATTAGACAAATCCATAAGTATGTGAACTTCTATAAAATGGTAACTATGGACTTTTTTTATTTTAAGTAAAAAAAAATAAATTAAGGAGTATAAAAAGAAATTTCAAAAAATAAAATAAAATAAAATAAACTGTGTAAATTCAAATTTGATATAACATGGGTCACATTTAAATAAATTTGATACATGTATTATATTTTCAAACATTCTTTCCGGACTAAAGTCATAAAAATACTCTTTTTCAATTTCAATTAAAAAGAAAAACTTTATTAACATATTTTCTTTTTCTTTATATGTTGCAGAGGGGTAATTGGGTGTTGGGAAGACTGAAAAGAGGGCAAGATTACAATAGCTGCTTTTGATGCTTTCTTTTTTTTTTATTTATCATTTTGCTTTTGGTGTTAAAAAAGAAAAAGAAAGTTGATTCATTACTTCATATATTTTTTTAATTAGAAACCCCATGTGAGAGAGAGAGAGAGAATTTGAGGACTTTTGTTTTTGGCTTTGGTATTTATACGTCATTGCCTTTTGTTTTATTTATTGTGGGGAGTCTCGTACGATGTTCCTACTTTTAATTACATCAATAAATTCCTTTTTATCACTAATTAAAAATAAATAAATAAAAAATTAGTTTAAAATCCTTCTCCTATTTTTAGTAATGGGAGAGGTTCACAATATTTTTTTTTTGTATAGTCTAAGTTCCCTCCATATATCACACTTACTCTCTTATTCACACACTCTCTGTCTCTCTTCAAACCCTTCATCTCTTTTCTTTCTTTGTTACATCCATGGTGGGGAGACTAGGGTTTGGTTCGACGGCGACGATGATCATCACCAACACTTCTGCTAAAGATCTTCTCATTGTTGTTACGACCGATTCCATCTTCGTTCGCATTGAAGCTGTTACAAAGTAATTTCTAGAACTCTCTGGAGAACATATGGATCTTGCATCAACAACAACGATGTGAACGACATGTTCACCTAGGCGCCTTTCTTCGGGAACAAATCTAGCTCTGACGAAGTTGACGCATCACAACCAGCCCAAGTGTTTGAGAAAAAGTTAAAGAGACACAAAGAGCGTCTCAAGAAGTTCACTCAGGTTAGTGTGTACCCCAACTATTCAATTGTTGTGAATTTTCAATCTATGGTACTTTCTATTTGCACCTATAGCACAAATAACTAGTTAGTAATACAAATAAACAATGATGAACAACTGTGAAAGTTATAAAATACAAATCATAAAATGGATAATAATATATAAAGTAATGTGATTAGAATAAACAATGGTAATCAAACTCGACAGCCTCCATAGTTGGTCCATTTGAGAAGGGGAGAGAGAGAGAGAGAGAGAGAGAGAGAGAGAGAGGGGTTTGTTCTTTCCCTTCTGTTTCTCGCTCTCATTGTACTGTTTACATGCTGAATTCTTGTTGTGATGCTTTGTGTTGGCTTTTTGATCAATTTTTTTTGGTTTGGTCAAAACACAGAGAAAATTGTGAGTAAATCAGAGAAAATTAGTCCAAAACCAGAGAAATTTCAATTTTCTCTAGATTTCTCTATGCTCTCTCTCAGAGAAATTTGTGTCTGATTTTATAATGCTTACACATCTCCAATACTAGATATTTACTTCATACATGAATGACTTGAAACGTGTATAGAAACATGCATATTAATATTCCACTCTTTGACTTTCATGTAGGATGCATGAATCAAGTTTAATTTTTAAAAAAATAAATCCGGTGAGGTCCGGATTTAAAGCAAATTAGATTAATTGTCACCAAATAGGACTAGATTTGTGCAGACTTGACAGTACAGTCAATTTTGATAATCTATCATTGTTTCTGGATAATAAAATTTTTATTTATTTATTGATGTTCTTGAAAATCCATCATTGGACCTTCTTCAGTTCAAGAAAAATATTATCTCCATTTCATACAATCCATGAAAGCCTAGCTACATATGCTATAATAGAATCATATAACTTTCCTATAGTGGATATGTCAATTAATTCTTTTCACTATATACTATGATTCAATTTATGATTCTGCAGATTGTCTTCAAACTCAGAGAATTTCAATTTTCTCTGGTTTGAATCCAGAGATGAGGTCAAAACGACAGGAGAGAGGGAGAGAGACAGAGATGAGGTCTACCATTGATAAACAGTAAATCCCCCATCTCTGAGCGACGTCAAAGGCTTCATGATCGATCTTCTCCGACGATGCTGATCTTGCTTCACGCACCCACTCTTGCTCGTTAAATGAAGACTAGGCTCTATCTCTCTCTTGCCATTGCTCAAGGCTGAGAAGCTTTTGTTCATGATTGTTGGCTGTTGCGCCCCACCCAGATTGTTTAGGTTGAAGCTTCCATATAGAGAGGTAGTTGTACACATCTTCTCCAAGCTCCCATTTGGCATGAACTGATACATTAAAGCTTTGAAAAATCGATTCTTTGCTGTCTTGCCTTCAACCTGTTCGACAAAATGCCTAAGTGAACTTCTGTCACTGAGAAGTCACAAGATGATTAAGGAGAAAGAGAGAGAGAGACAGAGAGGGCAACAAGCTATCAATGAAGAAGGGCAAACTAGCTAAGAGCAAATTAGCCAAGAGTAAATCAAAATGTAAATCTGCTAAGTGCAAATCAACCAAGGTCTCCTTGAAGGAGTTTGATAATCAGGTGGATGCTCAAATATCTACCGATGAGATGCCTGATGTACTCCTCCGTAGGTCTACACGTATCCGAGTAGCCCCCAAATCTCTCATATCTGGAGATTTTGTGGGACCATAGCAAAGGCTCTCGAATGAAAACAAAAGGGGATTAAGGGATGTGGAATCGGAGGATAGCTCAATCGAGTGTGATTGTGTCGGTCTATGTTTGTGTGGAAATCTTGGTACACCACGGTTGCAAATGAATGCGGAAATGCAAGCCTCAACTGAGCAATAATCAAAGTAGCACCAAATACCTAATGCATGGAACACACCAACTAGAGTGCTAACTGATCTTGAGCAGTGGCCAAAATTGGCCATTGTTTCCCCATTGGCGGCAAATGAAATGATAATGTCAGAGAAACTTGGCTCACCTAATGCTTACCAAAGGAGAGAAGTAATTGATACCAAGCAACGGAAGAGTGTTGAAAATGTGCGAGCTTGTAGTAATGAAGATTTAGCTGAACTACATATGGAAGACACACAATATGGCAAGGATGAATGTCTTGATGGTGATACAACTGCTATATTAGGTAAGCCTCTACAAGCTTGGAGCTCTTTACTTAAAGAAGAGATTAACAAGGTGTCAAAAATGAAGTATAAAATAGGTGCCCATAAGATTGAGAACCTAGTAGATGGCATGTACAATGTCCCTATAGAGATCTCAAAAAAAGGCTTTTCTCATTGGGAAAATGCCTTGGTTGGATACTTCATTGATAAAAGATTCTCTTTCCATTATGTGAAAACTTGGGCAGAGAAACTTTGGGAAAATTTGCTTGAGAATGTTGTCTCTATTGATAATGGGTTTTTTATTTTTAAAGTAAAAAGTGAAGAGGCTATAGACAAAATTTTGGAAGATGGCCCCTATTATGTTGGGGCTAGATTGATTGTTATTAAAAAATGGCAACCTGGACTAAAACTAACAAAGTGTGAATTTTCGAGTGTGCCGTTGTGGGTGAAGTTGTATAATGTTCCTTTGGAGCTTTGGACTGAAGAAGGTTTGGGTTACATTGCTAGCATCATGGGAACTCCTCTTTATTTGGATGAGCCTACGTTCAAGAGAAGCAGAATCCTTGGTATAATAAGATGAAATCAAAGGTTTTGTAGCTAGGGTTTTCGTACATGAAAAGAGGAGGGAGAGAAATGAGAGAAAATGAGCAAAAAATGGCTTTTATACTGGCTGATCCCAAACAAACCGCTCGAGCGCACTTTCCTTCACTCAAGCGAAGTACCAAAATACAAAGATACCGCTCGAGTGGTAAACACAAGGTCTCAGAAGTTTGCATAGCTACAATGAAAATACTGGGAGTTGGCATTCTACGCTCAAGCGACCAATCATTCGTTCGAGTAGTCTCGCTTGCAAACCTGCGAGATATTAGGAGCTGCAAATCTTCGCTCTAGCGGTCACCCAAAAATAGCTGTCACATGAAACATTTCATCATCTTTACATCGTGTTGCGACGAATTATTTCCTTGCCAATGATCAATATGTGTGACAAAATTTTTTGTCAACAATAGTTATATGTACGGTGACAAAATTAATGAATTTTTGCAAGGAAATATTGTCTAATTAGTGACAAAATTTTTTGTCACTAAAGTATATTATTGTTGACCAAATCATTTTTCCTTACAGTGATTTTTTTGCAGCAAATATACAGTGACGAAACTGGCGACCAAAATATTTCCACACGAATATCTATAGTGAAGAAATTAGCATTTTGGAGACCAAAAAAAAAAAAAAAAAATCATTGAAATTTTTTTTCGTTATAGTGATGTTGGTATGTTTATTAATTTAATCACATAATTTAAATCACAAACATAAAAGTTAAATCAACCACACAAAAAAGATTCATAATTTTTTAAAATTGAAAACCGAACTGGGAGAAATCATGGACCTAGTCTAACCAACCAATTTACTATAAAGAACAAAATAAAACTTGCAATTTACAAACCAACTTTAATTGAATCCATAGTATTGAACCAATGAACAAGCTGGCATGTTCCTAATACTAAATGAATTCATGATCTATGTCTAAAATAGTTGGTTGAGTATTGAATCCAAAATACCAACCACAAATTGAACACAACCGACCCATCTACCTTTTTGGAATTGACATATGCATTACTAATATACGAACAATAATGGAGAATAAATGAGAGATAAACCAATCGATAATTCAATAGCATATGATTGGTTCAATGTTTTGTAGGCATGTTTTGATCCTCCCTTATAGTTTTATTTATAGTTGACGTGTCCTAAGATGACTTACAAATCTTTTAAGGTGTTTCTATGTTATAAATTGACTTACATTTGTCAGAAGTAGTACCTCTCACTCAAGCCCACAAAAGCTCGCTTGATCACACTTCAAATTGAGTATAATGATTATAGTAAGATTTGCCAAGATTTTTGCGAAAATACCAATTACATCCTTTGACATAATTCGATGCATCATTAACTTGTATTTAACACTTATTTAACTTGTTTGCACACCAAGTTGATACCAAAACATATTTCCATCCAAAATCCATTTGAACTGCACTAACTTAACTCAATTTGGACTTCTAAAAGTAATTACAATTAAAATACGCAATTAGAAATCACATATATTTTGCCTAAGGGTTACCAAACCTAGTTAGAATTGAACTCTTACACTAGATAAATAAAGAAAACAAGTAATCTAATCATCATATTTCTTCTCCATTCTCCAATTACTTGCTCTAATAAGGTCAAGGTCGAAAAGGACTAGAACTTCAAATAAGAGTAAATGCCAATGCCCAATGTTGTATGGTAAAAAAAAAAAAATCAGTTTGCTAATGCCAATTATACAGGTTGATATAGATTGTAGCAACCCTCACTTTACTCTAGTCATGCTTGCATGTATTTACATGATCTTGTCTTGTTATATCGCATTTGCAAACCTTGAATTGTCTTGCATAAGTGTTACTTGCATGCTTTGTTCCTTGTTTGGTGTGTGCTTAGCCGAGGTCACCTTAAGCCTAGAACTATCTTGGAGCCCTTTTCCGGTTGACCTCCACCTCTGCCCTAACATGTTGGTCGAGATGTCGTCATCTAGGCCGAGGTGTGTATCACCGAGGCTGAGATGTGTATTATCTAGGCCGAGATGTTACCTTTGCGCCTGAGTAATCTTGTTCCTGGATTGGTACGACCTAGACCGAGGTGTGGCACATCTAGGCCAAGGTGTGGCATAGCTAGGCCAAGTGTTGTCCTTCCAAGCCGAGATCATTGTTCCCTTACTTGTCGAAGCTTTGTTATTAGCCGATGTCATTACTTGCCGGAGTGCCTATGCCATCTTGCTTATTGAACACACTTTGTCATAGTCTTGTCTTTTTACTCAATCACCTTTTTTAGAAGAACCAACCAGCCGATGCCACTGTCCCAGCTGAGTGTTAAGTCAGCCGGCAGACCTAGAAATGTATCATTTGCTATATGTCTTTGTTCTTGAGGAGAGAGAGGTTCTTAGAGAAGGAATAGATTTCCAAGCTTGATCCTTAGAGTTCAAACCGTTTGATTCGTGTTTTGAGGTTAGAATCTTGATCTACTCTTGTTGTTCTTATTGTTCATCTAACTGCATTGCATGATCGAGCATGTTTTGAAAGCCATGCATTGCTTTGAAGTTCGGTTTTAGAAAGAGAATATGATATTCATGTGTTCTTGAGGAAAAGCCATGATTTGATCCGAAAGCTTGCATTAAGATCCATGTTTTTGTGTTTGTTTTCCCAAGATCTTTAAGTATGGGTACCCAGGTCCATGTTTTCGAACTTATAGCATGAAAATCCCAGATTTTGAAATAACAAGTTGAGATTGAGTGTAGACCCCATTTTTGACCGACCTTAAGACTCAGACGTCACCGATTGAGCGCTCGGTGATGTTGCATATGTGCTCGTTCAGAAGTCTCAGAGTCGCGGCCGTGTGCCCTGCCTCCGGACTTCCGAACTCTCTTCTGTGCCTTGCCTCGGTTTGCGAACCGGACTCGGTTTTCTCTGTTTTCTTTCCTGAGGGGAGGGAGAGGTCCCGTAGACCATCTCTCAGTGGCCGTGGGCTACATTTCGTGGCCGTAGGCCATTTTGCCCATTTCGGAGCCCGGTTCCCGGTTTTCGGAGCCGTCAGGCCGTGTGCCTCGGTTCGGGACCACCCAACCATCTCCGATTCCTCCGGTTTTTGGCATGCATCTCATTTACTCCCTTTCGAGGGACACTGGGGTCTTAGATACCCACTTCGTGGCCGAATGCCACTTTCGGTGCTTAACGGCCTATTTTCGGGATCCCGAACTGCGTGTTTTGGTCCCCGAGCATTCGTTTTGCATCGGTTTTCGTTCATTTTTGGCAGGTACCTCTGTTTTATCACCAGGAAGATCACTGGAGGGTAGCAATTGTCTCAGCAACCAGTTATGCTCTTCCGGCGCCCCCGGCGCCCGTTTTTCTCACTTCCGGGCTAATGTTGAACACCCTAGGGCCATTTTCTTCGAGCCAAAACCACATATTTGTGTTGTACACACATGGGAGGACCCTAAAAACACATGGCCGGCCAGTAACTCTTGACCCTTTTGAACCCCTCTTTAAATTGGCCTATTCTCTCTCCTGTTTTAGAGTTGTCAAATTTGAACCACAGGGTCTTGTTCAGCACACCTGGGAGGACACCAATTTGGTGGCCGGCCACTAAATCATTGACCTTTTTGACCCTTGGCCGGCCGGCCATAGGGGGTGGCCGGCCGGCCACCTGCAGAAAAGTGCCTAGCCGGCCATGCTCCTCAGTGCATACTTTACAGCTGTATAGCTGTTTCCCCCAGAAAATATCTGTATCCGGGGGATATTTTGGAGGGAAAGCTTGGGTGCATTTCCCTCCACCTTTACACCCCTCCTTTTGTCCATATAAGGAGCCTCCCACTCTCCAAGGGTTAGAAAAATTGCCTCAAGCATACACACACCTACCTCTCTCTCTCAAATCTCAAGTTTGGTCCATTTCTTCATCATCATCAAGCTCACCATCACCACTCCATTTCCAGCAGCAAGGAGGCTTCAGAGCTAGAAGCACATTCTTCAAGCAAAAAGGCAGCCAAGACTTGTCTACAAGGGTAAGTCTCACTCCCTCTTTTGTACCATTTTTGCCTCATTTCTTAAGCCTTTTCTCACTGTTTTGAGCTCCGACCTTACTGAAACTAGGTCTATTTTGAGCTATTCTTCATGTTTGTTCAAGGGCTCAACCCTGTTTGAGCCCTCCATCTTGCACTTTTTCAATATCATCTTGTATGTCAATATTTTGCATTGAATTTAGCCTATGAGTGATCTGTTTTCGAGCATAATGTAAACTGTGAGTGGGCCTATTTTGAGCCCCTCTTCAACATTGAAGAAGGGCTCAACCCTTTTGGCCTCTCTATCATGCACTTGCTTCATAATCTCTCATATTTACCGTAAATTTGCATGATTTGTTTGACCTACATGTAGTCTGTTTTGGAGCATGTCATGAACTGTGAGTAAGCTTATTTTGTGTCCCTCTACAACATTGTAGAAGGGATCAACCTTGTTGGGGGTCTCCATGTTGTGCTTGTCTTTATATCCCTCTTTGCCCCCATTTTTGCATGCTTTTTTAAGCTTATCTAGCTTCTGTTTTCGGCCATCATCAGAACTGGAAAGAGTCATATTTTGATCTTCTTGACATATTTCATTAAGGGTCTTTCTGGTTTGATGAATTTTGGGGTACCTCATGTTATAGCCTTATGTATCCTCAATCTTGCATGCATTTTTAGCATGTTTTCATACTGAGTTGGGGGATGTCATCTACTGTAAATGTTCATATTTTTAGTCCCTCATCAGTGTTGTAGAAGGGTACTTTTCCATTTGGGCATCGCATGTATCACTTGCTTCAATACCCCTCTTGGCCATTTTTGCATGCATTGTTGCCTATCTATGCTTGCTGTTTAGCCTTTTTATGACTGAAAAATGCTTTCTTGGGGCTGCCTTGCTACTGTATTTTCATTCCATGTCCATATTTGCATGCATTATAGCTATAGGCCATTTCGGGTGCTTAATATCGCATTTCGGGATCATTCCATGCTTTGGTGTGCACTTTGGCCTTTCGGGACTGTTTTCCCCCACATTTCAGTGCTGAAATTCATATTTGCATATTTCATGTCATTTCATGCCTTACGGCCTCGCCTCGGTTTGCGCCCCGTGTGCACGCATTTCGAGGCGCTTCATTTTTATCCGACGGCCTCTTATGTGAGTGTGGCTGAGGCTCACTCATGTTAGTGTAAGTCCATTTTGCATTCTGTATGTCATTTTAGTCTCATCGCATTGCGTATGCCATTGCCTCGGTTTTGCGTGCCCGTGTGCACGCATTTCGAGGCACTTCATTCTCATCCATCGGCCTCCTATGTGAGTGTAGCTGAGGCTCTCTCATGTTGGTGTAAGCCCATATTGCATCGCGTATCTCATTTTAGTCCCTTTGCCATTCCGTATGCCATTTTCTCGGTTTGCGTGCCCGTGGGCACGCCTTTCGAGACATCTCATTTTAGTCTCATGCATATCATTTCCATGCCATTTCATGCCTTACGGCCATCGCCTCGGTTTGCGCGCCCGTGTGCACGCATTTCGAGGCACTTCACTTTTATCCGACGGCCTCCTATGTGAGTGTGGCTGAGGTCCACTCATGTTGGTGTAAGCCCATTATTGCATTGCGTATGCCATTTCATCCATAGCATTGCGTATGCCCGGTTGTGTATTAACTCGTATAGCGTGTACGCTATTCCATAACATTGTGCATGCTAGGATTGTATTTTAGTTGCATTCATGCATATCATGCATATTGCATCGTGTCCGGGATAGGAGTTAGCCCGGGCACGGGAAACGAGGCGGGTTTCGTACTCCGAGTGACGAAACGGGTCTCAATTCCCAAGTCACTGACACTCCGGATTACCCATGATGGAGTTAGGTTTTGTTGTAGCATTCATCTGCATTCATCATATATTGAGTTGTGCAATCCGACTCCTCGGCCATCATGCATCGAGATGCGTGATTGGTGGCACGAGGATCGAGGCATGCATATATCTGTGAAATATATTGCTATGCCCCTTTCCTGCTCTCTGTTGCAGCATATCAAGAATCAGCAACTTTCCGGAGTCGGGCGCGCATTTCGAGAAACATTGCAAACAGAGGCTAATCGGGGCATCCCAGTGGATTTTCGCGCAAGGCAGCCCAGCATATATCATTCATCAGAATCGAGGCAGCCCCTGGCTTGCATGCCAGTTTACAGTTTTTCTTAGTTTAATTTGTTAATTAATTAGGAATTTGTGTATTATTCGGACTGTATTATTCTTTTGGACCCTCTGCGCAAGGGCATAATTGTAATAAGTGTGTGTGTGTGTGATGTATGTCTTCCAACCCCACGTCTTTCTTCCCTTTTATTTACCTGCTTATGATGGTTAGATATAGGGCATATTTCAATTAGCATACAGTATGACAGCATGTTTGCATTCATTCATCTGTTTTGCACGCACCGGGCTCGGCACATCATACAAACTGCATTCGCATTTCAATTCCAAATTGAATACATGTTAGCTGTAACATTTCACATGCCATGTTTAGAATAGCCGAGCTTGCTATAGTTGCATTATTGCATGTGTTGCATTAGGCAATTCTGTGTATTTAGGATCATGCATGATTTCTAATCAATTTCTGTTTTTGGCTTGGAGTACTCGGTAAGTTTTATGCTTTAGCATCCTTGCATGCGTGTGAGTGTTGCCATGATAGCATGCTTACCATGAGGCTATGTGCTTATGTGATATAACTGCCTTGAATGCCTGTGGGTGGAGGTTGAGTCACTTGAATTGGGATAATGCGTTGAATGTTTGTTTTAAGCCCACTAGACAGTGGCAAAATCATGTTTTCTAAGCCCACTTGAGGGTGGTAAATCCACGTCTTAGCCTACCTGCGGGTAGCACCATCAAACCATTTTCAAACAAACAAACATGAAATGTTTTGTTCCAATTCAGGCAACTCAGTCTATACTTGTTTGCTGCGAGCATCACATAGTAACCTAGGCTAATAACCGGAATAAGAACGCACAATGTTTTCAAAATCAGATATCACGGTTAGTAGAGGCCGGTCTTTGACCGGGCGAGCGGGGGTGCTCACGAAGTGACCTTCCCCAATCGTACCCAAGTTCTCGAGCCGAGGCAACTTTGGTGATGACGGACACGTGGCCTTTGGCACCGAGTCAGGGTTTCCTAAATTTCCCATTTTTTAAAAATATTTAGGTGGCGACTCTGTATCTGGCAAAGCAGTCCATGTTTGGCACTTCTTTCAAAATCTGTTTTCCAAAACGATTTGCCGGATTTGGACTCTTTGGTTCAAGATTAAGAACCCTGACACGAAATCGAGTCTGAGCTGTAGCGAGGTCCCCCGCGGGCTTGTTACATTGAGCATTCATGTTTTTCAAGTTCTTCATGCTCATGTTCTTCATGTTCTTCAGCAGAGGGAAACCCAGATTTTCCCAACTTCATTTCCTTGAATGTGGCCATCGGGACCACACCTCGGCAAGGAGGTGTGGGACCTCGGCCAAGACCTGGTTGGTGCCCAGCGTGTTTTCCCGAAATGAGAAACAGTGTTTTGTTTTGATTTGACTTAGTTTTGAAGAATGCCGAGATCATTTGTATGCATGTGAAGCTTGTTTGAAAGTACATTCAATAGACCTTGCCATGTGTTTGTAGGACTTGGACTTGCCTCGACCCCGACATTTGGAGAATTATGTGAGTGGTATTTTTAATAAAGCTATGTTCTAATGTTTTGATAAGCCTTGCTTTGCTTTGTTTTGAAAAGTATTTGATCAAGCATGAATGATTATCCCTGTTTTGTGTGCCAAGTATAAGTTCTGTTTTGGATGACAATCTTTGAAAGTCCGTACGTGCTAGAGGACTATAAGCATTCGTAGCACAATCTTTGAAAGTCCGTACGTGCTAGGGGACTATAAGCATTTGTAGCACAATCTTTGAAAGTCTGTACGTGCTAGGGGACTATAAGCATTTGTAGCACAACCTTTGTTAATGTCATCCCTTGAAAGTCTTGAAAGACCTTGATCGATGAAGTTTGAAAGATTTGTTAGATGAACTTGATTCATCCCATGTTTTGTTACAAGCTATGATTATGTATTGTTTTGATAAAGATCTCGGATATCATGCATGCAAACCCTTTATTACTTGTACCATTCACTGAGTATCCAAGCTCACCCTCTCTATATATATGTAGGTGATGAGCAGGACGGCGGCGACGCCTAGATGTGCTTTGCAACTTGTTTTGGATTCGCATTTTGTAGCATCTTGAAGATTATGCTTCTTAGCTTGCATTTCATTGTGTTTTGTATATGATGGCTTGAGAAGCCTTTTGGTCAAGATGCATTTTGGTACTTCTTTTGTTTGTATTCAAGTTGTAAAGCTATGTAAAGATGTATGTGTAGACACCCCATTTTTGACCGACCTTAAGACTCAGACGTCACCGATTGAGCGCTCGGTGATGTTGCATATTGTGCTCGTTCAGAAGTCTCAGAGTCTCGGCCGTGAGCCCTGCCTCCGGACTTCCGAACCCTCTTCTGTGCCTTGCCTCGGTTTGCGAACCAGACTCAGTTTTCTCTGTTTCTTTCCCTCAGGGGAGGGAGAGGTCCCGTAGACCATCTCTCAGTGGCCTTGGGCTACATTTTGTGGCTGTAGGCCATTTTGCCCATTTCGGAGCCCGGTTCCCAGTTTTCGGAGCCGTCAGGCCGTGTGCCTCGGTTCGGGACCGCCTAACCATCTCCGATTGCTCCGGTTTTTGGCATGCATCTTATTTCCCCCCTTTTGAGGGACACTGAGGTCTGAGTGATCCACTTCGTGGTCAAATGCCACTTTCGGTGCTTAACGGGCAGTTTTCGGGACCCCGAACTGCGCGTTCTGGCCCCCGAACATTCGTTTTGCATCGGTTTTTGTTCATTTTTGGCAGGTACCTCTGTTTCATCACCAGGAAGGTCACAGAAGGGTGGGAGGCCAGCAATTGTCTCAGCAACCAGTTATATTCCTCCGCCGCCCTCCGACGCCCGTTTTTCTCACTTCCGAGCCAATGTTGACCACCCTAGGGCCATTTTCTTCAACCCCAAACCACATATTTGTGTTGTACACACATGGGAGGACCCTAAAAGTCTATGGCCGGCCAGTAATTCCTTTTTCCACTTTTTAACCCCTTTGAAAAATGGCCTATTCTCTCTCTTGTTTTACAATTACCAATTTCCAACCACAGGGTCTTGTTGAGGACACATGGGAGGACACCTTTTTGTGGTGGCCGGCCAAAAATTCCTCTGGATCATTTTGCCCCTTGGCCGGCCGGCCATAGGGGGTGGCCGGCCGGCCATCTGCAGCTTTGATACCTGGCCGGCCAACTTCCTTACAGGGAGTACTTTACAACTGTGTGCTCTTTTCCCTCCAAAAACTGCATCCGGAGGGAACTCTTTTTGGAGGGAAAATTGATGCCTTTTCCCTCCACTTTTTTCCCTCCATTTCTCCCCCATTCTTGTCCATATAGCTGGCCTCCCAGCGCTAAAGAAATGGTTGGAAAATTGCTCTCAAGCTCATACACACATATCTATCTCCATTGCTCTCAAAACTCCAAGTTCTACATCACTCTCTTCACTACCACCTAGCACCACCACCACTACTCCATTCCAGCAGCAAGGAGAGGTTTTTCAGAGGCTTAGAGGCATCATTCCTTGGTCCAAAAGGCAGCAAAGAAGTGGGCTTCAAGGGTAAGACCATTTCCCCTCTTTTGTAACTCATTTTTGCCACATCTTTCTAGCCTATTTGCTTACTGTTTTGGGCTCTGACCCTAACTGAAAAGGTCATTTTTTTGAGCCATTCTTCATGTTTTTTTAAGGGTTCAACACTGTTTGAGACCCCCATTTGGTACTTGCTTCAATACCCTCTTGTATGCCATTATTTTGCATGGTATTTCTAGCCTATGTGTAGTCTGTTTTGAGGCATGATATAAACTGTAAGTTGGCTTATTTTGAGCCCCTCTACAACATTGTAGAAGGGCTCAACACTGTTGGGGGCCTCCATGTAGCACTTACCATTATACCCCTCTTCGGTCCCCATTGTTGCATGCTTTGTTAGCTCATTTTAGCTTCTGTTTTCGGCCATGATCAGAACTGAAATTGGCTATATTTTGACCCTCTTGTCATGTTTCATTAAGGGTCCTTGGCTGTTTGGTGTATATTTTGCCTACTTCATGTTATACCATCTTGTGGCCTCAATCTTGCATTGCATTTTGAGCATTCTTGCATACTGATTTGTGGGATGTCATAAACTGTAAATGTTCATATTTTTGGTCCCTCTTCAGTGTTGTAGAAGGGAATTTTTCTGTTTGGGCTTTGCATCTATCACTTGTCTCATTGCCTCCCTTGCGGAGCCATTTTTGTATGCCATTTTAGCCCTACTTGTGTTTGCTGTTTGGCTATGTTTTGTACTGTAAAAATGCTTATTTTGGGGCTTCCTTGCTTCTTATTTTTCACTTCATCTTTCAAATTATGCATGTTTTGTATAGCTTTAAGCCATCTCATGTGCCTAGCTTTGCATTTCGGGAGTGATTTCATGCATCGGGTGCACTTTTGCCATGTTTCGGGACTGTTTTCCCCCCTCATTTTGCTACTTATTTTTGCATGTGTGCACGTCATATTCCATGTCTTTGCCATGTCTCATTAGAGTGGCATTTCGGTGCCTGAGGGTCCGTCCTCGGTTTGCGTGCACGCATGCACGCATTTCGAGTTGTCTTGTTTTCATCTGATGGCCTCCTGTGTGAGTGTGGATGAGGCTCTCTCATGTTGGTATAAGCCCATTACTGCATTGCGTATGCCATTTCATCCATAGCATTGTGTATGCTAGGTTGTATATTAGCGCATTGTGCATACCATCTCACCTCGTGCATCGTGTATGCCATTTCATCACATGTTGCATGTTAGGATGTATCTTAGTCGCATTCCATGCATATCATGCATATGGCATCGTGTTCGGGATAGAAGTTAGCCCGGGCACGGGAAATGAGGTACGTTCCGTACTCCGAGTGACGGAACGTGTCTCAATTCCCAAGTCACCGACACTCCGGATTATCCATGATGGAGTTAGGTTTTGTTGCAGTGTTCATATGCATTCATTCCATATTGAATTGTGCAATTCGACTCCTCGGCCATCATGCATCGAGATGCGTGATTGGTGGCACGAGGATCGAGGCATGCATACATTTGTGAAAATACATTGCTATGCCCCTTTCCTGCTCTCTGTTGCAGCAAAATCAAGAATCAGCAGTCTTCCGAGGCTTGGCGCGCTTTCTAAGAACAATTGCAAAACAGAGGCTAATTGGGGCATTCCAGTGGATTTCCGCACAAGGCAGCCTAAACAGACATCATTCATCAGAATCAAGGCAGTCCCTGGCTTGCATGCCAGTTTTATTATTTTCTTAGTTAATTTGTAAATTAATTAGGAATTTGTACATTATTTGGACTGTACTATTCTTTCATTCGGGACTGTATATTTATTCGGACCCTCTGCGCGAGGGCATAATTGTAATAAGTGTGGGTGAGTGTGATGTATGTCTTCCAACCCCACGTCTTTCTTTCCTTTCCTTTATTTACCTGCTTATGATGGTTAGATTAGGGCATATTTCAATTAGCATACAGTATGATAGCATGTTTGCATCATTCATCTGTTTTGCATGCACCGGGCTCGGCGCATCATACAAACTGCATTTGTATTTCAATTCCAAATTGAATACGTGTTAGTTGTAGCATTCCACATGCCATGTTTAGAATAGCCGAGCCTGCTATAGTTTGCATTTTTGCATGTGTTGCATTAGGCAATTCTGTGTATCTAGGATCATGCATGGATTTCTAATGAGTTTCTGTTTGGCTTGGAGTACTCGGTGAGTTTTTGTGCTTTAGCATCCTTGCATGCATGTGAGGGACTGCCATGAATAGCATGCTTACTATGAGGCTATTTGCTTATGTGATATAACTGCCTTGAATGCCTGTGGGTGGAGGTTGGGTTATTAAGATTGGAACAATTCATCAAATGTTTGTTTTAAGCCCACTAGACAGTGGCAAAATCATGTTTTCTAAGCCCACCCGAGGGTGGCAAAATCCGCATTTTAAGCCTACTTGGGAGTAGCAAACCATTTTCACAAACAAACATGAAGTGTTTTGTTCCAATTCAGACGACTCAGTCTATACTTGTATGCTGTGCGCATCACATAGTAACCTAGGCTAAATAACCGGAATAAGAGCACATAAAGTTTTCAAAATCAGATATCATGGTTAGTAGAGGCCGATCTTTGATCGGGCGAGCGGGGGTGCTCACGAAGTGACCTTCCCCAATCGTACCCAAGTTCCCGAGCCGAGGCAACTTTGGTGATGACGGACACGTGGCCTTTGGCACCGAGTCAGGGTTTCCTAAATTTCCCATTAAAAAAACATTTAGGTGGCGACTCTGTATCTGGCAAAGCAGTCCATGTTTGGCACTTCTTTTCAAAAAAATCTGTTTTCAAAATCGATTTGCCGGATTTGGACTCTTTGGTTCAAGATTAAGAACTGTGACATTTGAGTCCTTGAACTGTAGTGACCCCAATATGAACGGAACGGAACTTAACCCTTCCGGGGCGTTCGGGGACGTCTACAGTTTCTGGCGACTCTGCTGGGGATTTAGCGAATTTGACTCGAACTCATGATATCTGGTTTTGATTACGCTTGTATGTTTCTTTGCATTACATTTGCATTGGTGCGCCTAGGACACCGTGTTTGCCATATGCCATTCCCGAACGATTTGCCGGAGGCTTGTCTTGTCAAGGCATGACCATAAGGCTGATCGGCTGTGGGCTCTGACAGCATGGGAACACAAACCCCGGTTTTACCGGGGCACCCTTTTTGACCATTCGACCTAGTGCATATTCGGAATCCATAGTGACCATTCCAAACTAGGACAGGTTGCTTACCCGATATAGGTTGTTTGAAACCGCTGTGTGCGTAGTGAAACCCTAACTCCTAACAAAATAGGACAGGGAAACCCTACCCCAACATAGGGGTGTTTTGGCTCTCACTTATCTGTTATGTGCTTTAGAGTGCGTCTCTATAGGAATGCATGTATCAGTTCGCGAGTTTGGACATCAGGCCTGCGGGCACCAGTTCAGTATTTTGGGATTCAGTTTACCTGAGGGTATCAGTTTACCGGCGGAATTTCGGGCAGAATTCTGTAGGGGCACAATCATTCAGCTCTGCTCATATGGGTTATCGTGAAATCAGGCTGAGGTGTTGTCTGTTTTCTCTTTTGCTAAGTAGTCTTGGAACCATAGCTTCAGAAGGGTCTGATATCCCCTGGGTACTCTGGACTTGTGTTGTTATGTGATCGGGGGATGAACCACCTGCGGGCGGCATTCAGTTTACTCCAGATGTGATGGATGGCACGCACTATTTTGAGCATTTGCGAATGCTGTTTTTATACTTTCTGACTTGGGTATTGAGTCTGTCTTGTATCGAGTCAGTCCTTTTGAGTCTGTCTCGTCGTATCGAGTCAATCCTATCGAGTCTGTCTTGTTGTATCGAGTCAGTCCTGTTGTACAAAGGTCGGGTGATTCCGGGGGGGTGTTACCTCGGGCGTCACCATTTTGTTTCGCGTTTGTCTTTTCGTTTTGTCTTGAGTCTGTTTCTGCCTTGGAGCCAGTAACGCCAACGGATTTGAATGAACAGCAGTGGTTTTTCATGCTTTTGTGTTTGCTTCTGCCGTGTGCCAGTTGTACCAGAAATTCCAAATGAGATGGCAGTATTTGAATAAGAACCCTGTCTTTTCTGTGCCTTGAAGTCATTGTAATGACCTGAGTTTTTCAAAACTTTTTGAACGCTGCGGTGAAAACAAAGAGGGAGGAATTCCTCGGGATTTGCAAAACTTTGATCAAATTGAGAGAAAGAGAGGCGTGCTAAGCCCTTAATGAATGAAATCATGCTTGTTGAGAGTACTGAGAAGGACCCTGGCTTGATCCAGACTGGTTTCACACTATCTTCAGCGCGAGCGATTTGTCGCTTTCTTAAAAATTTTCAAAAACAAAATGTTTTGCGCAGTCCTGCGAAGACCTGTGTGGAATCGCTCTTGAGATTGTGCAGCCTAGGATCGCTCTCAGCCTCGAGACTCAACCCCTTTTGCTTCCAAACCTTGAACTTGAATTCAGAAGGTTCAACGGTCAACTACGATGTGAGGCCCGTGTGGCCAGATTTGAAGCAGCCCTCGAACAAGAGGCACCAAAGTGAGATCAAGAAGATCAGACCTCATCAGAAGAAGTTGCGAAGCTAAATCAGAAGACCCTCGAACTAGGGGCAAAATGTCCGATATGCTCGAAGAGCCGAAGATGATCCTTCTGCAATCAATACAACAGTCATTTTCCAGGATACAGATGACTTCAGGATCTCAAAACCATTTGGCATGGACCAGCTACACTTTTACCCTTTGAGAGGCTCGCTGGGCCGAAAACCCGAAAGGGTGACCCAGGCAAAAGTTAGAGCAAGACAAAAAATATACAAAAATGCAAAAAGAAAAAAAAGAGAAAAAACAAAAAAAAAAAAGAGAAAAGAGAAAAAAAAGAAAAAAAAAGAAAAAAAAGAAATGAAAATGAAAAGAAAAGAATGAAAAAAAAGAACACAAAGCTCGCAAGTTGACAACCTGCAACAGGCGCCTTGGCAAAATTAGAGCATAAAAGGAGAGGTTAAATAACCGAGTGTACCTTAACCCCGACTACGTGAGCTTGATTCCCATCTTTGGGATACGTAGCAACTTCATTCGAAGTCCAGCCGTAAAACACTTCAATTCGATTGGTCCAATGATGTTCTGGTCTTTGTCTTTCACTGTATCCGAGAGTTTTGGTTGCGTTCAGCACTCTGAGGACTGACTACAATGCGCTGCGGTGCCATTCAAACAAGGGGCAGCTTTCCGTTGCCATTTAATGCGCTGCGGTGCCATTCAAACAAGGGGCAGCTTTCCGTTGCCATTCAACGCGCTGTGGTGCCAATCAAACAAGGGGCAACTTTCCGTTGCCATTCAATGCGCCGCAGTGCCGTTCAAACAAGAGGCAACTTTCCGCTGCCGTGCAGCTCTCTTCAAGCACGGGGCAGTTTTCCTTTGGATCCGAGGTTGTGCATCTCAGGAGTAGGTTTCATGCTCGCTGAGCAAGTGGCCGTTTGCAAAAATAGTTTTTGAGAATTTTTACTGAGGATGACTAATTTTCTCGAAAATTGTTCCATCTTTTCCAAAAACTGGACCATTTCTTGGACCAAAAAAAAAAAAGGGAAAATTTTCAATGCTCATAGCCTAACTTGCATGATTTTAAATCAAAAATCGAACAAGCATGTTGATCTAACTCTCATTTTGGTCAAAACTGTTTTAGTGGAAAGCAAAAACAAAAAATGGTCAAAATGATGAACTAGGGGCGCAGTCGAGTTAGGAGTTCTGTCTTTTCCCCTTTATCAAAATACTTGCCAAGAACGGCACTCTACCTGCCAGAAAAGGCACAACTGAAGGGCACAACAAAAGGCTGAAAGCTCTTACATCCTCCGAGCAACGAGATATCAAGCCAAGTGCGAAGCACGAACTGGAATGAGACCAGAGATTCCACTCCCTCATCTGGACAGATCTGATCACGTCTGAACTCCAAGCAGAGCATCATCAATCGATGTCAGCTAACAGATTTGCTACACACCCAGTTGTAGCATAGCTCCTCTGTGGGAGAAACTCACTAGCTACGTGCAGAAGAAGAAGAATCTAGCAGAATGCTAGGGGCACGAGCCCACAACTTGCTGTTTATCTATCAACCACCCAGGGGAGGGATGAAAAATGAGAGATTGAAGAATAGAGAGATGTGCGATGAGAGAAAAAGTGAGAAAAGGGCTTTTTCAGAAAAACAAAGCTTGAGGGCCGAGTGATGTGAGAACCACAAATGAGAAAGGGTGGGAAACACTACCCAGTGAAACAGGCTCCCTGTGCACGTCTGAGTGTCGTGTCTTTTTGTTTTATCTCGATTTTGTTTTGGGTCGTTTTGAGTGTCACTCGATGTGTCTAGGTTATGAGCCTTTTATTTCCTTGTTGAGTCGTTTTGCTGTGTTCAGTCGTAGGCTTAATACCTGGTCGAGAACTCATCTCTCAATTTCGAAACTAAAATCATTTTGTGCTCCGAGTGCCGTGCCGTTCTCCACATTTGTTCAAAACAGTATTCGTTCTTTCATAAAACCGCAGGGTTTAACCCAGGTCATATGAGAACAGTGAAACCAGGACCTATCTGAAGCTATAATGTTCCGGACTGCAAAGCAAAAGCAAAAAGAAAATGTCGGGCATCTGAGTTTTTTCAACTTCAGTAAGCTTCGAGATCGCATTCCGTATGCACCTTGTCAGGCCTTGTCAATGCTCCGAATATGAGTGTGCCTCTACCTCAAGCTCAAGATCAAGTCTGCTTCAAGCCAAAATGGCAATCAGAAATGCTCTCTCTGAGTACCAGCCCCTGCCAGATGCATCTTGACTGTGTTTGCTATGAGTTCCTAGACTGTGTTTGCAATGAGTTCCTAGGAGACCAACTGCGACGGTGGAAACTAGAGTTCGAATGGCTGATGCCTAGAACGTAAAGGTTCGGGATTTTTGGGACTAAAGTCTGGTTTAAATACCCAGAGGTGTGCCCTCGGCTTGAAATCCGTATGGAAGCCCCATAGGTTGAGATAGCGTGTATGCACCTCAATTCTGGATACTAAACCAACCTAGTCTGTCACCCCGTTGGAGAATAGGGAAAGTTGTGAATATGACCAGGAAGAAAGGCAGCATCCAAAGTATTCTACGTGTAGAACCCTTGTCAGCGTTCCAGAGCCTTTATACTGTAAGTTGAAGGTAAAGTGTTCGAAGAGGACAAGGGGAGATTCCCGTCGGAGAAGAGCGGTTCACCGCCACTCACCTCATGAGGTGCTTTCTAAAGCGCCGCTTTGTCCATTTATTGCTTCCTTAAGCATCATGAATTGTAATGCATTGTACCTATCAATTTTCTTTCTCAGTCATGCACGATATTGTATGTACGGTTCATTCAAAGGATTCTGTTTGAGATCATTTATCAGTGTATCAATCACACTTCACTCATTTTGTGTATCTATCACACACATTCTCATTTTCTGTATCACACTTTCAGTGTATCAATCACACTTCACATTTAGTGTATCCATCACACTTGTTCACTTAGTGCATCTATCACACTTTGTGTTCACATTTAGTGTATCCATCACACTTGTTCACTTAGTGCATCTATCACACTTTGTGTTCACATTTAGTGTATCCATCACACTTGTTCACTTAGTGCATCTATCACACTTTGTGTTCAACTTTAGTGTATCCATCACACTTGTTCACTTAGTGCATCTATCACACTTTGTGTTCGCTTTTAGTGTATCAATCACACTCTGTTCACTAAGTGCATCTATCACACTTTGTGTTCACATTCAATATATCTATCATACCTGTTCACTTAGTGCATCTATTACACTTTGTGTTCGCTTTTAGTGTATCAATCACACTCTGTTCACTTAGTGCATCTATCACACTTCGTGTTCACATTCAGTATATCAATCACACTTCGTTCACTTAGTGCATCTATCACACTTTGTGTTCGCTTTTAGTGTATCAATCACACTCTGTTCACTTAGTGCATCTATCACACTTCGTGTTCACCTTCAGTATATCAATCATACTTGTTCACTTAGTGCATCTATCACACTTTGTGTTCGCTTTTAGTGTATCAATCACACTCTGTTCACTAAGTGCATCTATCACACTTCGTGTTCACATTCAATATATCTATCATACCTGTTCACTTAGTGCATCTATCACACTTTGTGTTCGCTTTCAGTGTATCAATCACACTCTGTTCACTTAGTGCATCTATCACACTTCGTGTTCACATTCAGTATATTAATCATACTGGTTCACTAAGTGCATCTATCACACTTCGTGTTCACATTTAGTGTATCTATCACACTTGTTCACTTAGTGCATCTATCACACTTCGTGTTCACATTCAGTATATTAATCATACTGGTTCACTAAGTGCATCTATCACACTTCGTGTTCACATTTAGTGTATCCATCACACTTGTTCACTAAGTGCATCTATCACACTTCGTGTTCACCTTTAGTATATTAATCATACTGGTTCACTAAATGCATCTATCACACTTCGTGTTCACATTTAGTGTATCCATCACACTTGTTCACTTAGTGCATCGATCACACTTCGTGTTCACTTATTGTGCATCTATCACACTTTGCATTTGCCTTTTGTGTATCCATCACACTTTGCTCACTTCCTTCATTTAGTGTATCAATCACACTTTGTTCATATAGTGTATCTATCACACACGCTCGCTTTGTGTATCAATCACACACGCTCACACTATGCCTACTTTGTGTATCAATCACACACACTCGCTTTGTGTATCTATCACACACTCACCTAGTGTATCCATCATACTTTTCTTCATATAGTGTAACCATCACACTCGCTTCACTTTGTGTATCTATCGTACATGTTCGTGAAGATCCCATGATTTTCTTACATCCTTTCTGCATGAGGTATAGTTTGGTTCGAGTTTACTTGCTTGCCTAGCATTCACTTAAAATGTTGCATTTATTTTGCATAATTGCTTCATTACAACCCTCTTTGCATGATCATGAGTGATAACCGGCTTCGCTTAGCGTATAAGTCCAATCTTCAAACCGGCTTCGCTTAGCGTATAAGTCCAATCTTCAAACCGGCTTCGCTTAGCGTATAAGTCCAATTTTCAAACCGGCTTCGCGTAACGTGTAAGTCCAATCTTCAAACCGGCTTCGCGTAGCGTGTAAGTCCAATCTTCAAACCAGCTTCGTTTAGCGTATAAGTCCAATTTTCAAACCGGCTTCGCGTAGCGTGTAAGTCTAATCTTCAAACCGGCTTCGCTTAGCGTATAAGTCCAATCTTCAAACTAGCTTCGCTTAGCGTATAAGTCCAATCTTCAAACCGGCTTCGCTTAGCGTATAAGTCCAATTTTCAAACCGGCTTCGCGTAGCGTGTAAGTCCAATCTTCAAACCGGCTTCGCGTAGCGTATAAGTCCAATTTTCAAACCAGCTTCGCGTAGCGTGTAAGTCCAATCTTCAAACCGGCTTCGCTTAGCGTATAAGTCCAATCTTCAAACCGGCTTCGCTTAGCGTATAAGTCTAATTTTCAAACCGGCTTCGCGTAGCGTGTAAGTCCAATCTTCAAACCGGCTTCGCGTAGCGTGTAAGTCCAATCTTCAAACCAGCTTCGCTTAGCGTATAAGTCCAATTTTCAAACCAGCTTCGCGTAGCGTGTAAGTCCAATCTTCAAACTGGCTTCGCTTAGCGTATAAGTCCAATTTTCAAACCGGCTTCGCGTAGCGTGTAAGTCCAATCTTCAAACCAGCTTCGCTTAGCGTACAAGTCCAATCTTCAAACCGGCTTCGCTTAGCGTATAAGTCCAATCTTCAAACCGGCTTCGCTTAGCGTATAAGTCCAATTTTCAAACCGGCTTCGCGTAGCGTTTAAGTCCAATCTTCAAACCAGCTTCGCTTAGCGTACAGTCCAATCTTCAAACCGGCTTCGCTTAGCGTATAAGTCCAATCTTCAAACCGGCTTCGCTTAGCGTATAAGTCCAATTTTCAAACCGGCTTCGCGTAGCGTTTAAGTCCAATCTTCAAACCGGCTTCGCTTAGCGTATAAGTCCAATCTTCAAACCGGCTTCGCTTAGCGTATAAGTCCAATTTTCAAACCTACTTCGCGTAGCGTGTAAGTCCAATCTTCAAACTGGCTTCGCGTAGCGTGTAAGTCCAATCTTCAAACCGGCTTCGCTTAGCGTATAAGTCCAATGTTCAAACCGGCTTCGTGTAGCGTGTAAGTCCAATCTTCAAATCGGCTTCGCTGCGTATAAGTCCAATCTTCAAACCGGCTTTGCTTAGCGTATAAGTCCAATTTTCAAACCGGCTTCGCGTAGCGTGTAAGTCCAATCTTCAAACCGGCTTCGCTTTGCGTATATGTCCAATTTTCAAACCGGCTTCGCGTAGCGTGTAAGTCCAATCTTCAAACCGGCTTCGCTTAGCGTATAAGTCCAATCTTTAAACCGGCTTCGCTTAGCGTATAAGTCCAGTTTTTAAACCGGCTTCGCGTATCGTGTAAGTCCAATCTTCAAACCGGCTTCGCGTAGCATATAAGTCCAATCTTCAAACCGGCTTCGCGTAGCGTGTAAGTCCAATCTTCAAACCGGCTTCGCGTAGCGTATAAGTCCAATCTTCAAACCGGCTTCGCTTAGCGTATAAGTCCAATCTTCAAACTGGCTTCGCGTAGCGTATAAGTCCAATCTTCAAACCGGCTTCGCGTAGCGTATAAGTCCAATTTTCAAACTGGCTTCGCGTAGCGTATAAGTCCAATTTTCAAACCGGCTTCGTGTAGCGTGTAAGTCCAATTATCAAAATCTTCCCGCATATCATTTGCATTTTGCCCCTGCCTGCGGGCATGCCCGCGGGCACATATCTCTGTGCATCTTGTATGATTGTCTAAGTCTTCGGCCTTGTCAAAAATGGGTCGTCTCTGGGCTTTGACATTCACTCCCGTCACTTGTGACTTCCGAGTTCTGTCAAAGAGGGGCAACTGTAGACACCCCATTTTTGACCGACCTTAAGACTCAGACGTCACCGATTGAGCGCTCGGTGATGTTGCATATTGTGCTCGTTCAGAAGTCTCAGAGTCTCGGCCGTGAGCCTTGCCTCCGGACTTCCGAACCCTCTTTTGTGCCTTGCCTCGGTTTGCGAACCAGACTCAGTTTTCTCTGTTTCTTTCCCTGAGGGGAGGGAGAGGTCCCGTAGACCATCTCTCAGTGGCCGTGGGCTACATTTTGTGGCTGTAGGCCATTTTGTCCATTTCGGAGCCCGGTTCCCAGTTTTCGGAGCCGTCAGGCCGTGTGCCTCGGTTCGGGACCGCCTAACCATCTCCGATTGCTCCGGTTTTTGGCATGCATCTTATTTCCCCCCTTTTGAGGGACACTGAGGTCTGAGAGACCCACTTCGTGGTCGAATGCCACTTTCGGTGCTTAACAGGCAGTTTTCGGGACCCCGAACTGCGCGTTTTGGCCCCCGAACATTCGTTTTGCATCGGTTTTTGTTCATTTTTGGCAGGTACCTCTGTTTCATCACCAGGAAGGTCACAGAAGGGTGGGAGGCCAGCAATTGTCTCAGCAACCAGTTATATTCCTCCGCCGCCCTTCGACGCCCGTTTTTCTCACTTCCGAGCCAATGTTGACCACCCTAGGGCCATTTTCTTCAACCCCAAACCCATATTTGTGTTGTACACACATGGGAGGACCCTAAAAGTCTATGGCCGGCCAGTAATTCCTTTTTCCACTTTTTAACCCCTTTGAAAAATGGCCTATTCTCTCTCTTGTTTTACAATTACCAATTTCCAACCACAGGGTCTTGTTGAGGACACATGGGAGGACACCTTTTTGTGGTGGCCGGCCAAAAATTCCTCTGGATCATTTTGCCCCTTGGCCGGCCGGCCATAGGGGGTGGCCGGCCGGCCACCTGCAGCTTTGATACCTGGCCGGCCAGCTTCCTTACAGGGAGTACTTTACAGCTGTGTGCTCTTTTCCCTCAAAAAACTGCATCCGGAGGGAACTCTTTTTGGAGGGAAAATTGATGCCTTTTCCCTCCACTTTTTTCCCTCCATTTCTCCCCCATTCTTGTCCATATAGCTGGCCTCCCAGCTCTAAAGAAAGGGTTGGAAAATTGCTCTCAAGCTCATACACACATATCTATCTCCATTGCTCTCAAAACTCCAAGTTCTACACCACTCTCTTCACTACCACCTAGCACCACCACCACTACTCCATTCTAGCAGCAAGGAGAGGTTTTTCAGAGGCTTAGAGGCATCATTCCTTGGTCCAAAAGGCAGCAAAGAAGTGGGCTTCAAGGGTAAGACCATTTTTCCTCTTTTGTAACTCATTTTTACCACATCTTTCTAGCCTATTTGCTTACTGTTTTGGGCTCCGACCCTAACTGAAAAGGTCATTTTTTTGAGCCATTCTTCATGTTTTTTTAAGGGTTCAACACTGTTTGAGACCCCCATTTGGTACTTGCTTCAATACCCTCTTGTATGCCATTATTTTGCATGGTATTTCTAGCCTATGTGTAGTCTGTTTTGAGGCATGATATAAACTGTAAGTTGGCTTATTTTGAGCCCCTCTACAACATTGTAGAAGGGCTCAACACTGTTGGGGGCCTCCATGTAGCACTTACCATTATACCCCTCTTCGGTCCCCATTGTTGCATGCTTTGTTAGCTCATTTTAGCTTCTGTTTTCGGCCATGATCAGAACTGAAAGTGGCCATATTTTGACCCTCTTGTCATGTTTCATTAAGGGTCCTTGGCTGTTTGGTGTATATTTTGCCTACTTCATGTTATACCATCTTGTGGCCTCAATCTTGCATTGCATTTTGAGCATTCTTGCATACTGATTTGTGGGATGTCATAAACTGTAAATGTTCATATTTTTGGTCCCTCTTCAGTGTTGTAGAAGGGAATTTTTCTGTTTGGGCTTTGCATCTATCACTTGCCTCATTGCCTCCCTTGCGGAGCCATTTTTGTATGCCATTTTAGCCCTACTTGTGTTTGCTGTTTGGCTATGTTTTGTACTGTAAAAATGCTTATTTTGGGGCTTCCTTGCTTCTTATTTTTCACTTCATCTTCAAATTATGCATGTTTTGTATAGCTTTAAGCCATCTCATGTGCCTAGCTTTGCATTTCGGGAGTGATTTCATGCATCGGGTGCACTTTTGCCATGTTTCGGGACTGTTTTCCCCCTCATTTTGCTACTTATTTTTGCATGTGTGCACGTCATATTCCATGTCTTTGCCATGTCTCATTAGAGTGGCATTTCGGTGCCTGAGGGTCCGTCCTCGGTTTGCGTGCACGCATGCACGCATTTCGAGTTGTCTTGTTTTCATCTGATGGCCTCCTGTGTGAGTGTGGATGAGGCTCTCTCATGTTGGTATAAGCCCATTACTGCATTGCGTATGCCATTTCATCCATAGCATTGTGTATGCTAGGTTGTATATTAGCGCATTGTGCATGCCATCTCACCTCGTGCATCGTGTATGCCATTTCATCACATGTTGCATGTTAGGATGTATCTTAGTCGCATTCTACGCATATCATGCATATTGCATCGTGTTCGGGATAGGAGTTAGCCCGGGCACGGGAAACGAGGTACGTTCCGTACTCCGAGTGACGGAACGTGTCTCAATTCCCAAGTCACCGACACTCCGGATTATCCATGATGGAGTTAGGTTTTGTTGTAGTGTTCATATGCATTCATTCCATATTGAATTGTGCAATTCGACTCCTTGGCCATCATGCATCGAGATGCGTGATTGGTGGCACGAGGATCGAGGCATGCATACATTTGTGAAAATACATTGCTATGCCCATTTCCTGCTCTCTGTTGCAGCAAAATCAAGAATCAGCAGTCTTCCGAGGCTTGGCGCGCTTTCCAAGAACAATTGCAAAACAGAGGCTAATTGGGGCATTCCAGTGGATTTCCGTACAAGGCAGCCTAAACAGACATCATTCATCAGAATCAAGGCAGTCCCTGGCTTGCATGCCAGTTTTTTTATTTTCTTAGTTAATTTGTAAATTAATTAGGAATTTGTACATTATTTGGACTGTACTATTCTTTCATTCGGGACTGTATATTTATTCGGACCCTCTGCGCGAGGGCATAATTGTAATAAGTGTGGGTGAGTGTGATGTATGTCTTCCAACCCCACGTCTTTCTTCCCTTTTATTTACCTGCTTATGATGGTTAGATTAGGGCATATTTCAATTAGCATACAGTATGATAGCATGTTTGCATCATTCATCTGTTTTGCATGCACCGGGCTCGGCGCATCATACAAACTGCATTTGTATTTCAATTCCAAATTGAATACGTGTAGTATTGTAGCATTCCACATGCCATGTTTAGAATAGCCGAGCCTGCTATAGTTTGCATTTTTGCATGTGTTGCATTAGGCAATTCTGTGTATCTAGGATCATGCATGGATTTCTAATGAGTTTCTGTTTTGGCTTGGAGTACTCGGTGAGTTTTTATGCTTTAGCATCCTTGCATGCGTGTGAGTGACTGCCATGAATAGCATGCTTACTATGAGGCTATTTGCTTATGTGATATAACTGCCTTGAATGCCTGTGGGTGGAGGTTGGGTTATTTGGATTGGAACAATTCATCAAATGTTTGTTTTAAGCCCACTAGACAGTGGCAAAATCATGTTTTTTAAGCCCACCCGAGGGTGGCAAAATCCGCATTTTAAGCCTACTTGCGTAGAGTAGCAAACCATTTTCACAAACAAACATGAAGTGTTTTGTTCTAATTCAGACGACTCAGTCTATACTTGTATGCTGTGCGCATCACATAGTAACCTAGGCTAAATAACCGGAATAAGAGCACACAAAGTTTTCAAAATCAGATATCATGGTTAGTAGAGGCCGATCTTTGATCGGCCGAGCGGGGGTGCTCACGAAGTGACCTTCCCCAATCGTACCCAAGTTCCCGAGCCGAGGCAACTTTGGTGATGACGGACACGTGGCCTTTGGCACCGAGTCAGGGTTTCCTAAATTTCCCATTAAAAAAAACATTTAGGTGGCGACTCTGTATCTGGCAAAGCAGTCCATGTTTGGCACTTTTCAAAAAAATCTGTTTTCAAAATCGATTTGCCGGATTTGGACTCTTTGGTTCAAGATTAAGAACCGTGACATTTGAGTCCTTGAACTGTAGTGACCCCAATATGAACGAAACGGGACTTAACCCTCCCGGGGCGTTCGGACGGACGTTTACAGTATGCCATTCCATTTGACTTACGCACAGCTCTTATGGACTAATTGGATTTATATATATATTGCTTCCACACTTGTGAGCCCTATGTATTTATACTCTGATTGTGGGTGGTTTTGAAAGTTGGCCTTCGGTAATCTCGGATTACTGGCCATCACGGCACCATTCTACTAGGGGCGGAATGGGGTCGTGACATAGATGTTTCTTATCCCTATGATTTTCTCATTGAGAATTTTAGGAAAGTGATAATGGATGGACCTACGTTTTGAAATTCTTACATCTATATGATGAACAAAAGTTGCTGACACCCTTATTACCTAAATAAGCAATACCAGGTTTGATAAATAATAATAAAAAAAATATTTGGCATAGAAGATCTACACAAAATTGTTTGGCTCATTTTGTTCATATTTTTCTCAAAACATAAAAAAGAAATTATTATTATGTCTTTTAATTACAAAATACTACTACGATATCAATTAAGATGATGTTTTTTATTTAAAGAAGAATAACTCACCTGCATTAGCATACTCACATGACAATAAGAGAATATTGTTTCTTTAAATTTTATTTTTCCCATCACCAACAATAATTAACTCATAACTACAAGAGTAACTCATGATGAAGTGATCACGAATCACATTATTTTATACTAAATATTTTAATTTGAGTAAGCAAATCAATGTTTCATATTAAGCTCTTGCAGAAGGGAAGTAATTGTATCAACAGTCAACGGTTTCGCATGACAATCATCCAAACCAGCTGCCATGAATGCAAGCTTCTCCGAGTCTTGATCACGTGAAGTCATCCCAACAATCATGCTATTCACTCCCATGGCACGAAGCTCCCTTGTTGCCTATAAAATACATTTGGAATATGATACAAACAACTAAATTTAGTTGGGGGATGGGGATAGAGAAATAGATTAAGGTATTTCACTTTATGCAATTATGATCACTCTATAAATGTCTAGTGTAAAAGAAACTTGTAATTTTATTAGTGGATTTCAATTACAGTTAAGGCTAGGTTTAGTTGAGGTAAATACAAACTTTATGGTATGTAGTTAAGTGTGAGTGTATAGAAATTAGAAGGTTGTATGTAGTGTACGAAATTCTTGAAATTATAAATGTGCCATTGCTTTTAGATCGACAAAGAAAAAGAGTTATACTAAAATAATAAAGGGAACAGAATACAACAAGCCAAGGGAACAATAAATTTAGAGAGTTTGTGCTTATTGTCTAAGTCCAATCAACAACGATTAAAACAATTATTAACTTTGCATAAAACATACTTTCAAATGCCATTACAAGAACAAAATGTTAAAACATTTGGCTATTTATTTGTTGCATTAACTCACCCATGATGAATCAATCAATATTATGAACTTCTCAATTTTCATTCCCACATTATGTACAATAATTATCTGTAATTGATGTTTGTTTATTTTATCAACTTCTAGATGATGGAAAGAACAATGGAAATACAAATCTACATGTAGAAAAATATAATTGAAATGCAATGTATGTGTTGCTTTTCTTTTTCTTTTATTTTGTGAATACTAAATAATGTAAATTAAATCTCATTCTTATCAAGTGATATGAAAGATCATTTTAAGAATGTTGTTAATGAACTCTTGTTCTGTGAAGATAATAAAAGAAATGATTTATTTTCCTAAAACATCAATACTTCATATATATTCATATATATGTAAGTTGAGGTGAACTGAATTACCATACTTTTACCTTTTTTCTTTGTTAGCAAACCTAAATAAATATATAAAATTGTAATGTAATAGATGCATTCCTTTTGATATATCTTCTTATATAACATAGCAAGGTATTGTTTAAGTTTGCAGAGAAGTAGAAGAAGAAGAAAAATAAAGAAGAAAGGAAAACAAGAATAGTAAAAAGAGAAAACTAACCTTTGGACCATCCATGATTGGCATTTCCATGTCCATAAGGACCAAATGGAATGATGCCCCTGAGCGATACAAATCAACAGCTTCTTTCCCATTTCCCACTACTTGGGTTTCCAATCCAAATCTACTTAATAACGCACTGTGGATTCTTTGAATTACAGGGTCATCATCCACAATGAGCACACACAACCTTTTTCCTGTTGTGAAGTTACTGTTGGTTCCATCAATCCTCCTATTTCCACTTTTATTCACACTCTTTGAACTTGAACTGCCCATTTTAAAAGCCATCTTTCTCGCAAATCACTTTTCTATATGATCATAAATAATAGATCTATAATTTAGTTGAAAGATCATAATCATGAATAAGAAACCAATGCTATATCTCAATATAACACATAGTATAATTCTTCATTAAAATTTAAAAAATGAAAAGTCAAACACTTGTTACATTGAATAACCTCATGCTAGTAAAAAATGTACGAAGAGAATTTTGATACAACAGTTTATGTTGAGGTTAATCTAAATAATAGATCTATAATTTAGTTGAAAGATGATAATCACGAATAAGCAATAAATGCTATATCTCAATATAACACATAGTATAATTCTTCATTAAAATTTTAAAAATGAAAAGTCAAACACTTGTTACATTGAATAACCTCATGCTAGTAAAAAATGTACGAAGATAATTTTGATACAACAGTTTATGTTGAGGTTAATCTAAATAATAGATCTATAAATTAGTTGAAAGATGATAATCACGAATAAGCAATAAATGCTATATCTCAATATAACACATAGTATGATTCTTCATTAAAATTTTAAAAATAAAAAATAAAACACTTGTCACAAGAAATAACCTCATGCTAGCAAAAAATGTACCACGAGAATTTTGATACAACGCTTTATGTTGAGGTTAATCTAAATAATAGATCTATAATTTAGTTGAAAGATCATAATCATGAATAAGAAATAAATAATGTATCTCAATATAACACATAGTATGATTCTTCATTAACATTTTAGAAATAAAAAATAAAACGCTTGTCATAAGGAATAACCTCATGCTAGCAACAAATGAACCAAGAGAATTTCGATGTAATGGTTTATGTTGAGGTTAATAAAATGTTAATTTGCCTAATATAAGTGGATTTAAATCCAAACAACATGTTTTATCCCTCTCATTTTGTAGGAGAAAAGATGGCGGTGCATTGGGGGAAAAAAAGAACTTAAAATATATAACAAAAAACAAACAACAATACGCAAAAAATATTGAATATACTTATTGTTACAAGGTTGAAAAGATCACACTTGAATTGAAGTACCTGTTTTCCTGTACAAGCAAATATCGTCCTTGAATGCTAAGCAACAATACTAGCAAGAAAAAAGAACTTCAATAACATAGGATATGACCAAATATTTTCATATAGCGATGCCTGCATCGATATAAATATGATGGTTAAATAAGTAATGGCTCTCTTAAATACCTTTCAAAAGGGCATGCCATTGAAAAGATGTGGAAAAATATAATCTATCCCAACAAGATATCCATAAGTACAATTGGATTTAGCTCTAGTCTGACATTAAATAAAAGTGATGGGAAAGAATCTACAAAGATATGCAAGATGCAAGTAATTTAATGTAATGGTTTGAACTTTTTCCACTTCACTTGAGAAAGTGTTTACAAAGATGTGTTATAAATGCATGAGATCTACCAACTTGATCTTTTCCTCTTTATATAACTTAAAATTGGGAGAAAGAATTTACAAAGATGTGCAAGGTGTGATCTACCAGATTTTTTCCACTTTAAGAAGATGAATTGTACATTTTGTTTTCTCATTTATAGTTGTTATCATTCAAATTGTATTCACAATAATTAATTATTTCTAGATTTTGTGAGTGCAAACAATCCAATTAATAAATTTTTACCTTTTTTTGTTATTGGTAGAGCTTTTAGTTCTCTCAATTGGAAAAAAATTTCAAAGTCAATTGAATATGTGGCATCTTAGCCTCACAATGTTATTTTCACAACAATTTTTCTTTTTATTTTTTTTTCTTTTTGTTTTAAAATTGTTTGTTTCTTGTGTTTAAAAGTTATTGTGAAGATAATCTTTAGAGGCAAATCTTATGTATTTATGATTTAAGAAAATAATCTCTTGTGGATTAAAAAAAACTATATTTATGAAGCATATATATTACCACATTGCCCAAGCATTTTCATTGGTACCCATAGGCCTTTCATGCATCAAATTAGTGATTACCCAAGCACAGATTACCTAAGTACACAGACCAATATATATAACTAAACAACACATGTCACCTATATAATAAATGTATTAAAATGTACATGTCTTTTTATGTTGAACAGGGTAAGACATATAATGATTATTACACATTTCATATATGTAATTGAAAAAAATAAAAACAAAAACCTCAACTAGTTGCAACTATAGTTCTATTTTTATCCATGTTTTTATCCTTTTTCTTTTCTTTTGCACCATACATAATCTAAACTTGATTCGTACATATCTTTCCCTTTCTTTTCTTTTATTTGAAAATTTTCTTTTTTCATAAGATGAAGTATACATGAAGCCATGAAAAAAATCGGCATCACCACCCATTTACAGCGTACACAAACAGTAAAGAAAGCTTCTAATCAAAAGAATGGTTCCATATGTCATCAAATTCAAACAAGTTATTACATTTATAAAGTAATTACTAAGCCCAACTCTCCTCATTTAGAAGTTATATTGATCCCTAATCGACTTATAATATCCTACTTTTTAAAAAATAATTTCAACACCTAAATTTTAAATATAATTATATCACGTTTTGAATAACAGAAAAACAAATTTTCCTATTTTGTTTCAATCCAATTTATAGTGAAACTTTCTCATTAAATTATTATTTACTCATGAATAAAGATTGAATAAAGACATGTACATTGTTGTTATCAATTGAATAAAGATTGAGAACTCTAATTTTGGAGCTCTAGAGAGAGCTCTAATGATGTGGCAAGGAGTGAGGCCCACATGTGATGTGATGTGTGTGCCTATGTTTTTGTTTTGTTTTTTTTTTTCCTCTCTTGCCACATCACTAGAGCTCTCTTTAGAGTTCCAAAATTAGAGTTCTCTATCATTGTTGGAACACATACTATTATTTTATTTGCTGATTTATTTCAATATCATGTGACTTACCACATCCCCGATCTTACACCTATGACCTCACAAACTCACTCACAACTACACAAAGCCAAGGTGCAGTTGTGTGACAACTCGAGTCTAACCTGACCCTTAAACCATGAATTGATTAGACTTGTAGTGATTAATCATTCAAGAACTTCGAATGTTGCTTAATTAATTGAATTAGAAGAGTTGATATTGTCAACTTAGGTTGCACACTTGTAAAAAATAAGGGAAAGTCAACATTTTCTAGGAGTGCGATCGATCACACCTCTCTATGCAATCGATCGCTCTGAGTGAATAAATTTCATATTTTGAGCTGTAGATTGCCTTTGCTAGGCAATCGCCATGTTCTGAAAAAATTGTTGGATTTTGAGCAGTGTGTAGCAATTGCTAGGCAATCTTGTAGATTTTAATTTGGACAACTTTAGGATTCTAGGATTTATCTCCTTCCCCATTTGAGGTAGGAATTTTCGTAGTTTTGTTTAAATATAAACTATGTTGTGGATATGTGTTATCATTATTATGAAAAGTGTAGAAAATCTTTGCAAGTATTGCATGATGAGATGGGTTTTGTTCAAATTGATGAGAAATCATTTATACACTGTTCAAAAACTATAATTCTTGATCAATACATGTTGTTCATTTACATTGAGTTGAAAAGCCCTAAATTTGGAAGGGAAAAAAAAATCCTAATTTTTAAAAAGCCCTAAATTGTATGAAATTCTACATATTTGAAGACATTGGAGATAAATGTTATCTTTGAACCCATTTGGGGAATTTGGCAATTGAAGCTTAATAAGGAATGATGTTCATTTAAGTACTGAGTTAATCCTCTATATTGTGAAATGTTGAGCTTGATAGAGATTTTTTAGTATATATTGTTGACAACCGGTGTAGGATTGCATGGTGGTGAATTTGAACTATTGTTAATGTAACGGGTTGAATCAAATTCAATTTAGATTTTTTTTCTTTTCCTATTTATTTAATAATTTTCTTAGTACGTTTGTGAGTTTAGATATTGGTTAGTGCTGGATTGGTATGAATTTTTAAATTGTTTAATTTCGTTGTCATTACTACTGTAGTTGTTATGTGGTGCACCATTCAATTTAAATTTGTGAAAAACATATTACATCACCCTTCGATTTTGACTTTTTGAAACCCGCTTGGAAATTTTTTAAGTTTTAATTCCCCATATTTTTTTAGTATTAAATTTGCATATAAATTTAATTTTTGGGTTCTTATTTAATTAGCCCAAACTTAATTATCTTACTTCATATTTAGTTATGTTAACGATGGGAACCACCTTGACTCTATTTAAATTATTTCATACTTTAATTTGAGTTAGAGATTTGTTCTCGATTATTAAACTTCATTCATTTTGGACACAATTGATTGAATCACGACTCGTTTGTAACCATCTATTATTATTATTTATTTTATTATGATGAGAGAGTTATAAATATTTATGGTGTGTACCATCAAAGGAAATATATTTTTTGATGAAGAAACAATTATATCATTTTATAAATTATGTTACAAAATCTCATAATGTGGCTATAAGTATACCTTTAATTATTTGTATATAGGCATCTATTGTTCTTGATGGTAAGGATCATCGCCGTCTGTAGCACTCTGGAAAATTTTCTATTCTTTTTTTTTTCTCATCGCTGGAGTGATGGAATGATCACTCGAGCGGTCTTGCAAAGTTTCTAGTACTTTTCTAGGTCTGAGATTCTGGGAGCTATTGATGTTTGCTCGAGCTCAGGGTTGGTTGCTCGAGCCATGTGGTGTCTCTGACGCTCGAGCGTAGGAGTGATCACTTGAGTAGTCTGTTCGGGATCAACATCTTTAAAAGCCATTTTTAGTCCACTTATTCTTCATTCTTTCATATTCTTTCTCTCTCATCTTCCTCCATTCCACCATTTTTGAAGGTTTCAAGCCTTTAAGCTTGATTTTCATCTTTTTCTACTCATTTCCTACCCCATGTTCCTTATATAAAAACGAAGAGCACGACGAGGTCTTTTTATCCATTCGAGTGGATCCCGTTTTCACCGAAGTTGGCATTTCAGCTTTCATCTCTTCTTGCTAGAGGTAGGGATTTCTTTGCTTCTCTTCAATATTTTCTTATAGATAGATAGGTAGTAGCTTTATATTGCATAAAAACCTCATCTCAAGGAAATTTTGATAAAAACATGTAAAGGAAGTTAGGGTTTTTAAATTATGGGGGTTGCACTTATGATTGAAGTGGAATATGAACAAATTGGAGTTACTAGAATGTAGTTTTGTGCCTTCGAGTAAAAAGCCCTAAATTTTGTTAAACCCTAGTTATGGTTTCTTTGTTATGAAGATGAAAGATTGATTAATTGACCCTAAATGCTTGAAATTAAGTTTATGCTTGGTTAAGACAAGTATAAATGGTGATAATTAGTTGTTGTGAAAACGATTATGGTATATGAGGGTTATGTTGGAGAAATTAATATCGAAAATTGAATCAATAAATCTTGGGAAAAGTATGATAACTATTGTGTTGTGTAATTGAGCCTAAAGAGTTGATGTTAATGTAGGGAAGTAAAGAACGAAATGGAACACAAATTGAAATTGTTTCTAAAGAAAATCTTTATGCTTATGGTGGATATGTAAAGAACGAAATGGAACACAAATTGAAATTGTTAATGTAGGGCAATTTCTAATAACATGCCCTAGGAATATAATTTTGTCTAACCAAAATTCACATTTTTTAAATTTTCTATACAATTGTTTCTCCCGAAGTGTCTGAAGGATTATTCTCAAGTGTTGTTCATGGTCGTCTTTACTTCTCGAGTAGATCAAAATGTCATAAAAGTCCTATTCATTAAATCCATAAAAGTTGTAGGTGCATTGGTGACTCCGAAAGGCATGACTAAAAATTCATAACATGTATACCTGGTTCGGAAAGCAGTTTTCTCAATATCTTTGGCTTTAACCTTCAACTGGTGATATCCCAATCTCAAATCAATCTTTGAAAATACCTGAGCCCCTTGTAGCTGATCAAACAAATCATCAATCCGACGCAAAGGATATTTATTTTTAATGGTTACCTTGTTGAGTTCCCTAATTAATTCACAATCGGAGTGTGCCATCTTTCTTCTTTATAAAGAGGACCGATGTGCCCCATGGCAATGTACTCAGTCGAATGAACCCCTTATTAAGTAATTCCTGCAACTGATCTTTCAATTCTTTCATTTCAGTAGTTGACATATGATATGAAGTTTTAGATATTGAGTACCTGGTATCACATCAATCACAAATTCAATTTCCCTAGCAATCAAGTGTCTAGGTAACTCTTCCATAAACACATTTGGAAAATCTCTTACTACTAGAAAACTACCCAAAGTGATGTCCATGGTTTGATCATTTATCACACTACACAAGTATCCTTGACGTCCCTTACTAATCAAATTATGGGCTTTCATTGCAGATATTAGATAAGGTAAAGGAACTACACCCTTATCCTCAAAATAAAATTCATCCTGACCCGGAGGTCAAAATATCACTCGTTTAGATGCACAATCAATAGTCGCATGATACTTAGATAGCCAGTCCATACTAGGGATGGCAATAGAGAACCTACCCTATGGATACCCATGGAGACCAGACCCAAATATATGGATTTTCTTCTTTTTTCTTACCCATTGGGTCGGGTAAGTGGTGTTTTTTAAATATTCATAGGGTATGGATCAGGGATGGGTATCGGCCCATTTCCCTCATATGTTACATTTAGAACTAGGGTTCTCATTCTCACAGTGAGCCTAAGCAGATCAAAGTATCACTCTCTCTTTCATCCTCTCACTCCATCATTGACAATTTACAACAGCAATGATCTAGCGATAGCTATCTCTGTCGACGCTTACCACGGTGGTTCTCCGGCGTGGTGAGTTTCTCTCTGTCGTTCTCTCTTTCTCTCCTTTGTTTCCTTAAATTAAAGACAAATTTCATTGATTTGTTGCTGAATATACATGAAATCCCTCAACAATTCAACAATTTTTACATATTTCATATCCTTACCCTAACAATTGCTATTAATTGACCTTTATATATGCATATACAACATGTATATGTATAATGTATTATGTATTTATATGTGTGTATGTGTGTGTGTGTGTGTGGTGCACTGAAATCACCTCAACAATATGTTCACGTTTTTCCATTAAGTTGTTTGACAAAATGCCTAAATGGTTTCTTTTTTTTTTTTTTATTGAAAAACTTTGAAATGCTATTTTGTTTCATTGAGTTGTTTGACTAAATGCCTAAATGGGTTTTCTTTTCTTTCTTTTTTTTTTTTTTCTTTTTGCAGGTTTTAACTCAAATACTTTGATCCTTTCCTTGTGCTAGATGAATTCTTTGGTAGGCCTCTCTGTTTTCGTCTCTCTTCTTTTTTAATTTTTTTTTTATTTTGATAATGAGGATTCTGGGCTTTTTTTCCTTTTTTTTTTTTTTTTGATAATGAGGATTTTGAATCATGCTTGACTCATTTGTTTTAAATTATTACATTTTGCCATTTTAAGTTTTTAATCATATAACAAATGACCCATTCTTTTATTAATAAATGTCCAATTTCGTCTTTTAATAATTAAGAAATTTCATCCATAGATTTTCATCTCTAAAACTTTAATTTATTGTTGTTTGGATCTAGAGGACCCTACTTGGAACCAACTATTCTTTGTTATATATAATATATATATATATATATGTTTGAATATGTACACAACATGAAACAATCCAAAGCACAAAAATTGCATGTAAATGATCTACCTTACCCACAATAACCACATTGTGATTCCGTGGGCCATAGTTGAACTCTACTAACAAGAATTAAGAAAATGAGCAACCTCTTATTTGTATATAACTAATTTATGTTTCTTTTAATTTGATTTATGTTCTCTAGGATTTTTAAGCGTTGAAAATGTTTGAAGCTGGAGCAAACGCTCAAGCAAGCCCTCAAGCTAACTCCCAACAACCCGTTGATGGTTTACAACCATCAATATCAGTTGAGAGTGAGACCTCTCTACCATCACAGACTTCCCTCCTAAATCAAAATGTCCTTGATGTAGTTGATTCTGATTCTAGTTTAGCTACTAAAAAAAAAAAAAGACCCAAGTTTTGTGTGGCAACACTTTTAAGAAGGAAGAAATTGATTGGGTATGGAAGGCAATATGTAATTATTGTAAGAAGCATCTTGGGGGTAATCTGAAACATGGAACTTCACATATGAGTGATCACTATAGGAGTTGTCTTAAGAAAAAGGAGGGAATGGACATGAGGCAGAGAGTTTTAACTAGCAACTTTAACAAGGAGAGCCCGAAAGTCTCTTATAGTTTTGATGAAGACATTGCTAAGAGAGAGCTTCCAAATGCCATAATCTTGCATGAATACCCTTTGTCTATTGTGGATCATATTGGGTTTAAAAGATATTCAATGGCACTTCAACCATTGTTTAAAGTACCTTCTCGAAACACAATAAAAAGTGATATTTTGAAGATCTATGACAATGAAAAAGAGAAGATAATGAGATTGGTCATTGCAAAGGCATATTTTGAGGTATATTTTTGCATATAAATTAATCTATGCTTTATTACAGATTGTTGTTGCATCATGTATTATATGCATTCTACTGAAAACATGTCTTGATGTGCTTTTGGTGTTGAACAATTACAATGGAAGCTATTCATAATGTTTTGTTGATCAAAATTTTGTTTTAAATTATGTTTTAATTTATGATTTTAGGTTCATTTATGTTCCATGTCCACACACAAAAGAAGGTCTTCGTGATACTTTGCTCAATTGTTTGAAGGATTAGAATCTTGTTAGAAAAGTATTTGTTTTCACTATTGGTAATTGCTCCGCAAATGATGTGATGATTAACATTTTGTTGGATAAATTGGATAGTAGTTCTCTACTTTTGCGTTGGACTTTGTTTCATAGGCTTTGTTTCGCACATATTCTCAATTTGATTGTCAAGGATGGATTGGATGTGGTAAGGTGTAGAGAAAATTTGTGATAATGTAGCTTATTGGACAGTAACTCCTAAAAGAGTATAAAATTTTGAAGAAAGATTTCGTCAAGTGAAAAATTTGAATACCAAAAAGATAGGACTTGATTATGCCACTGGGTGGAATTCAACATACTTGATGCTTCAAACTGCGTTGTTGTATAAGGATATATTTTACCGCTTGAAATATAATGACACCCAATATACAACATTGCCAATTGAGGAGGTGTGGGAGTTTGCTAGAGAAATTTGTAGGAGGTTCAAGATATTTTATAAAGCAACTGAATTGTTTTCTGAAACTAAATATCCCACGGCCAATGTTGCTTTTCCAAATTTATGTGACATTAGGATAACAATCTCTCAATGGCTCTCTTGTTCAATTGAGGTGGTTAGATCAATGGCATAAAAAATGTTGGGAAAGTGTGATAAATATTGGGTTGTTATACATGGTCTTATAGAAGTTGTTGTACTTGATCCTTAGTATAAACTTAGTATGTTGGAGTTTTATTTTGATAAACTTTATAGAGATACAGCTGAAAAAGAAATTGCGAAGATTGTCCAACTTTGTTATGATTTGTTGCAAGAGTATAAAAAAAAACTTAGTTTGGGGACTGATGCTAACGTTGAATCTTCTACGAGTTCAAATTTTGGGATTCAGAGATAGTTTCAGATTATGATTTGTTATTAGTAAAAAGCGAAGAAAAAAAGTCAATAATCACATCAGAGTTGGACCATTATTTAGAAGAGGATGTTGTGACAAGAACTCCCAATTTTGATGTGTTAACATGGTAGAAATCAAATGCATCGAAGTATCCAACCTTATAGGCAATAGCTAGGGATTTTTTAGCTATTTTGGTATCCACTATTGCTTTTGAGTTGCATTTAGCACTAGTGGAAGGTTGGTGAGCTCGTATCGGAGTAGACTTCATCCAGGTACTTTGAAAGCATTGATGTGTGCGCAAAGTTGGTTGTAGGCCGTAGAGATGCATGGTACTTAAATAAATAAACATGTAATTATTTTTAAAATAAATATATTTTCATTGAATAGTCTCAGTACTTAATTTCTTTTCTTATTTTTTAGGTAATTCAACATTGGAATTAGTTGGTTATGCCATTATATATGATGATATAGATGTGAATCAGAGTTGATCTTTCTTTTGCATTTCTCTTGTTGGACGACTCGAACTTTCATACTAGGATCTTTTTACATATTACACGTTGTCTTTAAATATGTACATCTTTATACCAAGCCATGCAACATTATTTTACATTATGCTTTCCATGCAAAGGTGTGTTTATTGACATCAATTTTAAAGTTTCTTTGAATTGATCTTATCATTCTTTAAGTTAATTAGTAAGTTATGCTGGATAGGACTGGGAGGGGAGGGAACAACTTAGAGATTATTAGACACCCCATTTTTGACGGCCCTTTAAGACTTGGATGTTCTTGAAAGTACATCCGATGGCGAGTTTGATTGCTCGCCGAGCGCTCGAAGTCCCTGACAGAACGCCACAGGTTTGAGTTTTCCAGACCCTGCATCCATTTTGTCTCATCTTTGGACCATGCCTAGGTTTTTTCAGCATGAAGTTTTAGATGGCCTGCCGGCCATCCTTGGAGGCTGCCGGCCACCACTTCTCCTTTGCTAGCCATTGATGTGCCCTGCCAGCCATCAGTGTTTCCTGCAGATATTTTGTGATATTTTGTGCCAGCTGTTTGCACAGATTCATGCATCTTCTAACACGTGTATGGCTGGATGTTTGTAAGGGAATTTTGTGTTTTCTATATATAGGACCCTTCTCTCTCATGTGTGGGGGTTAGAAAATTTGAAGACAAAAAATTCTCTCTCTCTCTAGATTTCTCTCTCTCTCTCTCTCTCTCTCTTATAATTTTGTGCTAAGTGCTTGTTTTCTCTACACTTTTACAGACACTACCTTAACCAAAGTTGCTAGTCTTTGAGCTGAGGTAACTTGGGACCTTCTTTGAGCTCTAGAATGTAGTTTTGGCTTGGATTGTTGGCCAATTTGTGCTTTGCTTCAAAGGTATAACATTTGCCTTGTTTATACTTGTTTTGCCATCCTTTTCAACTATTTTGGGGCTGGTTTTGAACTGTAAAAAGCTCTATTTTGGTGGCTTAAAAATGGTGGTTTGAACCCCTTTCTAGTTAGGGGGTGGTTCACCTTTCTTCTTTTCTTGTGTGTAAGGTTTTTGTGCCTTTGTTCATCACTTTCAAACCAATTTTTTTGGACCTTTTAACCACTGAATTTTAGAGGTTTTTCAGTGGTAAAAAACTCATTTTGAAGTCCAAAATTGGAGGGGTTAGCCTCCCCTCCTTGTGTCTTATTTGCATGCCTAGTTAGCTTCATATGTTAGCATGTTTTTCTAGCTTAACTTAGCTTAAGTCCAGCATGTTTTAGTCTCTAAAATAGCATGCTTTAGCTCTATTTTGAGCTGTTTGGTTCAGTTGAACTTTGTTTTGTGTAGTTGTAGTGTAAATCTTTGCACTAGCTTGTTGTTTTAAGGCTTTAAGCATCATTGGTGTGACTTGGTTGCATGTTTTTAGTGCTTTTATCACTCAATTTTAGCACCTAAATCCCTGCAACCTCCCTCTTTGCTTCACTCTTTCATTTTCTTTTTAGGGTTGTTTCAAACTTGGGATCCTTTAAGCTTAAGATTGAGGTCATGCTCAATGGTTTAATCCTCTTTAAGGATTCATTATCAAAGGCATGATCTCTCTCTTGCCTTACACTATCTCTTGGTTGGCACTTCCTTGACCTTAGAGGATAATCACCAATGGACTTAATGGATTAAAGGATGATTTGCTAATTAAAATGAGTAAACAAAATTAATAAGTAAAAGAGGCAAGATAAGCATTCTTTGTGTTGCATTGCATGTGTTCAAATCGAACGTTAATTTGAACACAAGGAAAATGGGCATTTCCTACTCAATAGTGATGAAATGTGCCATTTTCCTAGGTCTCCATTGCCCTTGATCATGCACGATGGGGTGATGGACATTTTGAGTTTTGTTTTTGCATTTATTGAACTTGCACAATTGGTTTCACGAGCCATCATGCAATGACATTGCTTGATTGGTGGTTTAGTGAACCAAATCTTGTCCTTCCTTTGATTTCCCCATGAAAAGGAGAGACAGGGTGTGCAAACAATCCTTGGAAAAACCCCATTTTTGCTCTGTTTGTGCTCTGTTGCAGCATGGTGATCCAATGCATCAGTGGCCGACAGTGCCTCATCCATGGCTGGCAGTGCCTCATTTTTGGCCGGCAGTACACATTTTTGGCTAGCAGATGGCCGGTAGCAACCATCCATAGTTGGCAGGCCAGCGATGCAAGCCTCAGAGAATATTTGGTAAGGTGGAGTAGAAAGGTTCTGGCAATGTTCAACCCTACAAACAGAGGCCTTCGAGAGCAAAATAGTGGTCATCCCGAGCGAAAACCAAGCATGCACGTCTTCCACTTCCCGAGGCGGAGCAGTGACAGCATAGTTTAATAAATTGATTGCTTAGTTTATTAGTATTTGTGTTGTAATTTAATTAATTTGTTGCTAATTAGTTAAAGTGTTGTAATAATTAGTAATTAGTTCTCTAGTTATTCATTTGATTTGTAATAATTAGTCTAAATTAGTTTAGTCTAATTAGCTTAGATTAGCTTAGCTTTTATTCATTCGGACCCTTCTTCGCGAGGACGTAATGTTGTAATAAGTGTGCGTGCGTGTGTGTATGTCTTCCAACATCACGTCTTTCTCTCTTTTATTTAATCTCTTTTGATGGTTAGATTAGGGATATATTTCGATTAGCATATCGCATGCTTGCATCCATTCATTCGTATTGCATGCGCCGAGGCTCAGCGCATCATTCAAACTGTATCGTCATTTCAATACTTCTTTGAATACGTGTTTAATCGCATGTTATTCAAAATTGCTTCATATGCCATATTAGTAGCCGAGCCTATTAATTGCATTATTGCATGTGTTGCATTAGGCATCTTAACATAGTTAGAATCATGCATCTTTCTAACTAGTTTCTGTTTTGGCTTGGAGTACTCGGTGAGTTTTTATGCTTTAGCATACTTGCATGAGTGTGAATGTTGCCATGTTTCGCATGCTTGCCATGAGGCTTGTGGATGAAGGCTTGTTGTTTGAATTGGAACGATTCAACAAATGTGTGTTTTAAGCCCACTTTGTTGAGTGGCAAATCATGTTTTAAGGCCACTATGTTTGGTGGCAAATTCGCATCTTTAAGCCCACTTGAGGTGGCAAATTCAAACCATTTTCGCAAATAAATATGAGTTGAATTGTTTTAAATTGAGCAAACTAGTCTATACTTGCTTGTGTGCGTCACATAGTAACGTTAGCTAATAACCGGAACAAGAGCACATGGTGTTTATAAAGGATCATATCATGATTAGTAGAGGCCGATCTTTGATCGGGCGAGCAGGGGTGCTCAATTCATGACCTTCCCCTTTCGTACCTAAGTTCCCGAGCCGAGGCAACTTTGGTGATGACGGACACGTGGCCTTCGGCACGAGTCAGGGTTTCCTAAATTTTTCCAAAAATAAAATATTTAGGTGGTGACTCTGTATCTAGCAAAGCAATCCAATTTTGGCACTTTTTGATTCAAAATCAATTTTTCAAAACAATTTGCCGGATTTGGACTCTTTGGTTATTATCAGTTTCACATTGCACTTTGTGAGATTAGATTCAGAACCGCGGGAGTCCGAACTGTGAGGCGTTCATTTCAAGCCTGCCGAAAGGGGGCGCGAAAAAAGGCGAGTCCACAACTTGGTATCAATGGGCTCTGACATGTGTTTGTTTTAGTGTCTTGTGAATTGTAACATTAGTTTGAGCTAAAAGTTCATAAATTCTTTGTCTCTTATCTAGGTTGTGATGTTTACTTATTAGTCTTTTAAATGGGTTTGTTTCAAATTTTAAATTTTGTATTTTACTGAGCACCTTTGTATGCTGGTGGTCTAATTGATTAGTTATGTATTATCCACTTCATTTTATTTAGCTTATTTTCCAGTCTTGATCTGTATTTTAACTCTTAGAGTTGAGTGATAGAGTATTTGTGCCTAGTCAACAGGTTTAAACTTCAAGTAGTAATGTTTTTTCATCTTTTTCTTTGATATTTATTATCCTTGTGTAGGTTTGGTTGCTAGAGCGCTGCTACTATGGGAATGCTGTTGCTACTGGAGTGTTGCTACTATAAGAAATTTGTAAAAAGTTAGAGTTGAAATGTCAACAAACGTGCATTGTTGAATTGGGAGTAAAAATGTCAAAGAATGCTCATTAGGAGTTTTTGTTGCTTTTAACTTTTGTTTTTGTTTTTGTTTTTCTTTGTTTGTTTGTTTGTTTGTTTTTTTTTGTGTGTGTGTGTGTATGTGTGTGTGTTTTCAATGTAGATGTCAATGACATTCAATTGAAAAATTTGTAAGAAATTTGAGTTTGATTACATTTGAGTTACTGATTTCATCTAATATTAAATCTTCATTTTACATGATTCCTGTAAGAATTTTTTTTTCTTTTATTGTTTTTAAATGTGCTGACGTGGCACCATCAGACGAGAACTTTTTGGCCATTTTTTTAAGAGCGATGCTAGGGTTTGGAAATTCTTTTTTTAGGTCCTAGCATTTTTGTTTGTTTAATTGTTTGTGGCAAAAGGACTAAATTGAAACAACAATTTGAATATGGCCACCAAAGTAAAATTATAAAAGTTGGAAGTGAGAAGTGTAATCTATTCTTTGTTTTTTTGTAATCTTTCACGTTTTTCCACATTTTTTTTTCAATTACTAAAAACTTATTTGATTGTCTCAAAATTATATATTTGAGTATTTTAAAACAAAGTTTTTAATTAACTAATTAATGTGTATTGATTTTGTTGTTGAGCCAAATAAAATAAAATTGAATGTATATTTAGCTTTGGTTGTGAACATTAAAAAAAAAAAGGCTCGAGTTAGGTTGGGAAAAATCCAAACCCATTAGGGGATGGAGAGGGTAGTACCCATGGAGAATAGGCAATGGGGAATGGGGTTAGAGAATTAATATCCACGCCATTGACCTCTACTGCCATCCCTAGTCCATACCCAAAGTAACATCAAAGTGTCTCACATCAAGAGGTAGCAAATCAGCATATAAGGTGGCATTTCTAAGTATTAATTCACATGCAAAGTAAATAGATGAATATAGCATAGATCCTCCCGTTGGTGATGCTACAAATAATATGTATCTTAAGGATTCCATAGGTCTATTCAATTTACTTGCAAATACCATGGAAACAAAAGAATGTGTGGAACTAGAATCACTCAGTACACATGTAGATTGGCTACAAACAGAAAGTGTACCTGAAACCACAACCTCTGTGTTCTGAGTATCCCATGGAATAAGTGCGAAGACTCTTCCTTTCCTTAAATCATTTCTTGTTGTAGCAGGTGTGCATTTGATCTCACTGTTGGGACTGACCCAATAGAACTTGCAGCGCCACGGCTACCATCTCGTCGAGGTTGTGTACAATCTCTTGCCATGTGACCAAATTTCCCACACTGGTAGCAAGCTCCCGTAGTATAGCAACAAACACCCCGATGCTTCTTTCCACATATAGTGCAAGTGGGTATCGAATTGCTACTCTTATTTGAACTTGAATTACTGGATTTTGATTTCTTTCTCATTGAAGACGTTCTTCCCTTATTGGAATTTTGTCTCTTACCTCTCTATTCAAAATTCCTGTTATGAGCAACCATATTTTCTTCTGACATCAACACTCTATCCAGTACATCAACATACTTTGGCAATTTAAGTACATTAATTCTTTCCAAGATTGAATCATGAAGACGTCCCTCAAACTTTCTAGCCTTTTTATAGTCTGTATCAACCATATGTGGTGCAAAACGTGCCGACTCTGGGTTTCATATTCGGCCACTGTCTTGTTCCCCTACTTTAGTTGCTCAAACTCAAATACTTTTCTATCCCGAACACACTGCGGGAAGTACTTCTCATAGAAAATCTATAGAAACTGAGTCCAATCAATTCCCTCATTATCATCATGAACTAACATACACCATCTCCTTGTTTCATCTTCCAGAATGAATGTAGCTTGTAGAACCTTCTGTGCCTCAGTGCATGGAAACATCTCAAACAGCTTTTCGATCCCCAGCACCCAGGCCTCAGCCTTTAGTGGATCAACTCCCCCACGAAACAAGCATGGCTTCATCTTTTTGAATTCTTTGGTGAGGGCAATGGTTCGATCATCTATTTGATGGTTCTTTACTAGTGGTGGTATGGGCATTAGAGGTGGGGATGAGGGTGGCGGTTGTTGTTGTTGCCTAAAACTTTTAGCCATGTCATGTATCATTCTCTCCATTTTGTTGAGTCTTAAGGAGGTTGACTCCTCCAATTCATCCCCTCTTGTTCACACCATTATCTATATAAAACTTGTATTATAATACATGAATGCAAGCATATGCATATACAAAATTACAAAAGTCATTTCATTCTGATATTCAAATGCATATAAATGCAATCCTTAAGTCTTTGCTAGACACTTATTGCTCAATGGAAAAGTGTGTGAGATATAACTCGTGCTCTGATACCACTATGTCATGACCTGAACCTGCCCCTATAGGCTTAGGTCATGACCAGCCAGTAATCTCGGATTACCTTCGGCCTCAATGGCAAAGACAAACATAATATAATAACGGGGCTTAGTGGAAGCAATAAAGAAATATAACTAAGTCCATTGAGCAATGCATACATGCCAAAATCATAAATATTAAAAACTTTAAACTTTATTCAAACTTATACACAATACCCCCAAGTTGGACTTCTCAAATATGATCATTCATAACAAGTTCCAAAACATCAAAAGAAACAAAACAAAACAAAAGATGGGTTAACAAAGCTTGACTCCTCTTGAGTCTAAGCACGAACCCTCAAGGAGGCTGTCACGCCCCAAACTTGCCCCTAAAAGTTTGGGCATGACCTAAGCAGAAAAGGACACTTAACCTGATTTCATAGAGGGGCCTAACCGGAAGCTGTAAGAATAAAGGATATAAACCAGAAAATATGTCATCCATTGAGCTACTAAGTTATGCCAGGATCATAAACATCTCATAGAACAAGTACATCAAAGGCAAAAATACATTAGAGAGTTAGTTATTTACATGCATATACAAATCCAACCCCGAGGTGGGGTCCATAACAAAAATATTAAGTACATAATAACTTAGGCCAATAGTGAAAGTGTAAGCCATCATCTAACAGACTTCACAAAAGAAGGGTTCCGGTCCAAAGCTTGGCTGTGCCTAGGCTGACAAAAGTATGACGATGCTGAGTTATGGTCGACCTCCTGGTTGGTTACCTACAGAAACAGACATAAACACAGGGTGAGCCAAGCTCAGTACTGGTATGCACGTAACATAATTAATGCTGAAATCATGTAATCAGTCTGTCTCTGTATAGCTTGCCGGGACAATGTAATCGGTTCACAATATTCACATTTTGGCCCCTGGCCTAAGAACTTCACACATTCAGAAAAGAGTCCTTGGGTTCATAATTTACAGTTCATCACATAGACCTTTGGTTCCTTTGATTCACAAGCTCACAATAGCATAAGTTCGTATTTCACACATCGGCCCTTGGCCTCATAATTTCATCGTTCACAAAGTTCATATTGCACACATCGGCCCTTGGCCTCATAATTTCACAAAAAAGGCTCGTAGCCACATTGATTCACAAATGGCTCTAGGCCACATTGGTTCACAAATGGCTCTAGGTCACATTGGTTCACAAATGGCTCTAGGCCACATAGGTTCATAGTTCACAAATGGCCCTTGGCCTCATAACGTTCACATATGTACGGACTCAAGAGGTGGCTCGTACGGATTCTAGAGGTGGCTCCCACTAACGTGTAGCACTTAGTTCCGTACAGCACTTTGTTCCATACCAGAAATCATCATAACATATTAACTTCATAATTATGCAGAAAGTATATACATTCTTCCCATTATTCACATGCATTACCATCGGTAATATAAGTTTAACAGAACGTTACTGATATTTGTTAGCAAAAGGGAACCACATTCCAGAGATATGTAGATATTATAATTTCATAATACACATAATCACATCAATAGGTCAGAACAGTTCATATCATAGCATGAATCATGTAACAATGTTATTGATACTTAATTCCTTTCTGTTAACCAACTTCACAGTGTTAATAGTTTGTATGCAATTCTTATGCAGAAGCCTGAGTAATTCGTAGGATGGTACATTAATAATAAACATTAGCCATAACCAAAATACAGAGGAGGTTCAGAGTCATACCGGTGTGATCACTCTTTTAATGTTCACATCAATTCTCAATCAACACATATGTTAACATATTAGCTCACGGAGGATAGAATGTCAATAACAATAATGATTAACGGTAAATAACATATGTTTGAGGTACTATTACTTACTGCGTTGTGTTGGCGTGCTAGTTCCTTCTGAAGTGTGCCCTGCACACGGCATAACTGTACATTAGTGTTCTTTCTGCATAAATCATTGAGGAATCATTCCCTGTGTCACTACACTTCATGTGAATTTACAACCATCTTAAAATCTTCAGAAAAATATTCTAAAAATACCAGAGGGACAAGCATGCAAAACTGAACAACATTTATTTTTGTCTGAAAATAAGCCTCCCGCTCGAGCGCCACTTTGGCCGCTCGAGCGGACTGCACAAATTACAAAACTGCTGGAAGGTCGTTTTTCCCGCTCGAGCGGGACTTCCTACGCTCGAGCGGACCAGGCAAATTTCTAGAGTTCTGAACTTCCCATTTCGTAACCTAACTCCATTTTCATGCCATTTTCATGCAATCCAAGATGAAATTAATGCAAAATATTGCCCCAACTTCTCTATAATATGGATTATCATTTGAATATCACAAAATAAACATGATTCGAAGCTTCATCAAGTCATACCCTTATCAAATTTCATCTTTTGATCGAAGTTTCTTACATCCACAAAATATAATACAATTCATAGATATAATCTCATGGGATTGGCATGACAACCAAAGCAAATTTCATACAACACTTAAATTAGTGTCAAAACAACTAATTAATGAGAAGCCCCTTTGTCTTGTAATCAACCACAAATCATACATCATCCTCAATTCCAAAAGAAACTAACAACCCTTCCTCACCAATGGAAAGAAGATTTTCATACATAATCAAGAGAGAGCTCATATAAGGTGAATTTAACATACCTTGAGTTCATAATCTACACCCCTCACAAGGTTTCTCAACCCTCTTCTTGAAGACTTTCCTTGCAAGCCCCTTTCTCCCTAACTCTCTCTCTCTCACGAGATTTCTTGAAATGGGTCTAAGTTTATAGTCAAACAAGATAACATTTATATAATAGGTGAATAAGGACAAAATCCAATCGTTTAATCATTCCGAAATTGAAATTGTGTAAACATGCTTAATATTATCTAAAAATTATGCTGATCACAGATATATAATCAATTTCAGATAATTACACCTTTAAGGCTTCCAATTCCTGTGTCAAAGCTTTTAATTGTAACAGATACGTTTCTTGAGAGACAGATAGACTTCCTTAAACATGGATTTCACTTACATCACTTTAATTTTCTACGGAATTTCACAGTAAACATTTAAACGCTCAATCAAAAACTAAAACATATATCAGAAAACATGTACGAGGGTCGGGTTATTACAGAGGCACTTCATAAACGGCTTCACAGGGGTAGACACCAAGGCTGCCTTAAACTTGATGTCCCGCTTGCTCACCTACATATATGTAAGGGAGAGGGGTGAGCTAAAGCCCAGTGAGTAATATCAATATAAAGGTTTTATATGAATGAAGTCCAACATAGTACAAAACATATCTTTTATTTATCGAAACAATACCTTTTCATAAATAGAGCAATTTAACTAACAATTATATCAATCTTTTGTAATAACAATAATCATCTGGATCAATATACATGGTACATCCAATAGAATAATAACGAATTGTTGCTAAAGCCAATAGGACCACAAGGGTCAATCAATAATTCACAGTTTAATATGGAGCATCATGTCTAACATCAGAGATCTCTATGTTTCAATTAATCCAATGGGCCATGGTATTGTTTCACCCAGGCAAGGGCCTATTAATCAATGGGCCATGGTATTGTTTCCCTTGAGCAAGGGCCTCACTAATAGATACCATGATTACAATTCAAAAGGGGCATTCCTTCATAGATAACAAAATAGAATTAAAAATACCAATCTTGAACAATTTCAAAATACATTTCAAACATAGCTTTATAAAGATATTACTCACAGTGGGTTATATCGATATTAGACCTCGGGTGTCCACCTACACAATACACATAACAAAGCACACATTGGAACACAAGTCTCAATCAAACGTTCTATCTTAATCAATACCCTTTCAATGTGTTTCTAGTTCATTTCCTTATTAAGAATCCCTAAACAATACCCATTGATGCCTAAAAGAGCATGGGAATGAAAACAATCACATGGGAGTGTATTGCAAAAATGAAAATAGGGCAGTTCGCTCAAGCGCACCTTTGGTCGCTCGAGCGATGTAGCTTGTCTGCAAAAGTACTAAATGCCTGAAATGTGTGCTCGATGGTCGCATGTGGAATAAAAGGGTGATTTCGCTCGAGCGGTAATTAGGTCACTCGAGCCATGTGCAATGTGTTTGCAAAAATACTAGATGCATGCAAAGTGCACTCGAGCGACAACTTCATCGCTCGAGCAAAGTGCACAAATTTTGGGTTTTCCAGTATTCAATTTGAAGTTCAAAACACCAATTCAGAGCTCAAAAGCTTACGTGGCTGGGCTAAGAAGATGAAAACGCTTTGAATGACATGTAAACATAACCAATTTGAAATCAATTGCTCAAAAATCATTGTCAATTCTCAAAATAAAACAAAAAACTCCATATTTTAGCCATGCATGTAATGAATTCAATTCTTTTCTTTTCAAAACATGTTCATATCAGATGTTTAGTGTGAAATCATAAAGAACCATCAAAGATAGCTAGTAAAACATCATGCATGCAAGGATTTTGTTGAGAATTAATCTAAAAAATGATGAATTATGCATGCATGTACCCAATTAGCTCAAACTCTCTAAATTCATGGTGTTTCTAACTCTTTCCTTTCAAATTCATGCAAATGGTTCTACAAACTTAGTGAATTCACTTCTACATGGATAATTTACAAGAATTGTAGGTGATGATAATACCTAGAGCTTGAATTTTGGTATTGATAGCTTAAATTCCTCAATCCTTCTTCAAATTCTCTACAATCTCTCCAATCTCTCTCTAGTAGTTGATTTCTCTCACTCTCACTCTTAAATTCAGCCACACTTCATGTATAATATGAGTTCAAAGCATGATCAAGGTATTTATATAGGTAGATTAAGTTATACTAATCAAACTATAGAGCTAATTAATTAAACTTAATTCTAATAAAGTCCAATTAATTTATTCTAGTTATTTTGATCCGAATCAAGTTTTAATTAAATTTACCATCTAGTTCCAAATATTCTAATTAGCCTATTGAACTAGTCAATTTCGGTTTCTAAATCCATTTCGCTTCCAATTTCCAATTCAAAGTAAGCACTTCGACTAATTTTCCATAAACAAACAGATAAGAACAAATTAAACACATAATTGTGCAAATATGCTCAATGAAATGATATCTATAAAAATAGTATTCATGTTGGGGGTCATCACACTGCGGTTCTTATGTTGTTTATCTCATAAACCGAACTCCTAGTCGCGTTCTTTAGGGTTTGTGTGAGAACCGCAATATGCATAGCATTCATGCATTTAATTATGTTAAGAAATATCTCATTTCATTAGCATAATGCATATGATATGTTTGGAATTATGTTTTGAAGAGTTTGAGTATTGACCCTTGTGGAATTAGAAGATTTGAACATGAAACCTAAGGATGGAAACTAGGCAAGATTTGAAAAGTTTGGGAAGTTACTTAGATTAAAATATCGAATGCCTAGATAACTTAGAAAATCTTAAGCGAGGAGCTTAAGAAACTTAGTCTAATGAGTAGAGACTAATGAGTATCTAATTAAAAATTCTGTAGGATTAGCAAAAGTTAAACACGATTAGCTTAAGTTTAAGTGAGGTTAATTAGACTAATCGAGATTAAGACTAAAACATAATCAATTAGAGTAAAGCTTGATTAATTAGACTAACAAGGTAATTAGTGAATTAAACTAATCACATATTACAAAAGAGAAGGAAGTAGAAAGATGGAGGGAAATTTGGTGTTCTGGAGAGTTAGAGCAAGGAGAAAAAGAAGGAGAAAAGGGAGAAAATCCAAGAGATCCAAGAATTCAAGCCTAGAAATCCTAAGAACATCACTACAAGGTAAGAAACACAACCTTCTTCCATAAATTAATGTTAAAACCTAGCCAAAAATTCATTAGAAATAAATTTTGAATGATTGAAGTGAAAGGAAAATAGGAAGTTTGAAAATTAGAAAAAGGTTTGAAGAATTCATTAAAAACTCAAGTTTTGAATCAGTTTTATGATAGATTTGAGCTATGTAATAGATATACTACGAACCTACATCATTTGTTTGTGTTTAGAAAGCCATAAAACTTGTTTTGAAGGATGGAAAATGTAGAAATAAAAAGAAGAAAAGGAAAGATAGGAAACATAAATTAAATCTTGATTTTTATGAAGTTTGATCTCAAAATCATTCCTACAAACATGTTTTCATTGGTTTTACATAATGTATTTATGCATTAGGATGGTTTATATCATGATTTTGGGTTTGGAGATAGGAAAATGAGTTTTGGAGGTCAAGAACACTAAAGAACAACCTCAACTTACCCAATTTCCCTATATGTGCGGCAAGAAGCACTACACGTGCAACACACCCTCCGCACGTACGAAATTGGTCCCCACACATGCGGCCAACCTACCCAGAAACCACATTTAGGACTTCATTAATTGCACTTGCGTCCAGCACATGCAACCAAGGTTCTGCACATGTGGCCTTGAGCCCGCACGTGTGGATTTCAGGGCTTTTGCCCATTTTGTTTGCTTTTCATTCTCTTTAACCCTTGGACACCCTTATACACATTTTGAACCTTATTGAAGCCGAGTACACCTACAAACCAATATGAATCAAATTTAGTTTAGAAAGAAAAACTAAAGTTAAATTAATTCGATTGTTATGCTTTTATTTCATCGATATTCGTATTTTGTTGTGTAGGTCGAGACTAATAAAGGGTTGTTGAACACGCACTATCTGTGAGTAATATCTTTGTAAAGTTATGTTTGAAAAGTGTTTATTTATGTGAAAAGTACTTTGTTTATGAAATGTTTATTTGTATGAAAAGTACTTTGTTTATGAAATGTTTATTTTATTCAGAATGAATGAATGTTCCATATTTCGATAAACCTAGCAGTGGCTTCCTTTGGTGAGTCCTAGCCATTGGAGGACGTTTATCTATGCGCCATGGCAATTGAGATATCCTCTTGACAACCATGTATGGTTGGATGTCTTACTCTATTGGATGTACCATCTTATCATGTTTTCGAGTATATTTTATGAAATGTTCAAATGCTTTTGGAATTGTGGATTAGAATGGATCTTTTGCAAATGATTAGAATTCATTCATATATCCCTTTACTTTAGTATTATTCACTGGGCTTGGCTCATTCTATATATATATATATATATATGTAGGTGATCAGGAGGAGGAACATTGATAGTGGACGTAGACTTGTTATGAAGTTTCTTTTTATTTTCTTATTCTTTGTTTCTTTTGCTCTTTTTGGGAAGGAAGTTTTTGAGAGATAAGTTTTGTGTATAAGCAAGTTTTGTACTAGGATGTTATGTTACACTTTCTTTATTTTATTTTATTTTATTTTTTTGTATATGTAAATGATGTAAGTTATACAAGAAGTAAATAATAAAGTTGTGTGTTTGCTCATATTACTTATGCACTTCTCTATGGACTCAATGATTAAATAATGAAATTCCATTGTTAAGCCCTATATATCATAGTCCTTCGTGATTTGTTATGGTAGGCCTTTGGTAATTGGGGATTACTGGCTAATCACCACCCTAACCTCTAGCGGCGGGTTTGGGATCATGACAAAATGGTATCAGAGCATGAGTTAAACTTTACCTAAACTTGTCCATATGAGTAATACGATTCCTGAGAATGAATTCTAGGAACTGCATTCATTTTGTGAATGTGTATGACAGGTGTACATTCATAAAACATGCATTAAATATGGTATATAGTTGAATACTTATGCATTTCTTTTGCAAATATTTATAACATATGTTCATATGCATAGAACAATTGTGAGAACAAGAGAAAATGATGGAGCAGAGTTATCCACAGCCTATATAGACCGACTAGAGAGATTATTTGAGGGACTAGTGGAAACTCTAAGGCAACAACAGCAACAGCAACAACCAGCACCACAACAAGAACCACCAGTACCATTAAGGCATGAACCTGAGCAGTTGCCAGTTCAGGATAATCAAGCAGATGATCGGACTATAGCCCTCACAAAGGAATTCAAAAAGATAAAGCCTTCGACATTTGAAGGTGGACTTGACCTGTTAAGGGTTGAACCTTAGATTTTAGGGATTTAGAAATTGTTTGAAGTCTTTCCATGTACTGAGGGACAAAAAGTTTTACTTGCCGCCTTTATGCTAGAGGGGGAAGCTTGAAGATGGTGGATGTTGGTTAGAGATAAAGATGGAGGCATTGGTTGGGCCCAATTCCTACGGATCTTCTATGAAAAATATTTTCCGCAGTGTGTTCGGGACCAAAAGGTGTCAGAGTTTGAAAGATTAAGGCAAATTAATAGAACAGTGGCCGAGTATAAGGCTTCATTTATCGAGCTAGCCAGATTTGCCCCGCATATGGTAGATACTAAATATAAAAAGGCCAGGAAATTTCAAGGAGGACTTCGAGAGAACATTTTGGAAAAGGTAAATGTTTTGAAACTGCCCAAGAATGTTGATGTCCTTGATCGAGCCTTGATGTTTGAATCTAACATTGCCACACAAAACAGATTCACAGGGTGGAAAGGGAAAATGCAAGGATTTGAAGTAAATAGGGGGTCGGTGGCCATAATAAACAAAAGGCCAAACATGGTACCTTTAGCAATTCCACCCAAGGCGAAGATATAATCCCAACTTGTGCAGACTATGGAAAAAACACCGGGGAGTTTGCTATTAGCTTACTGGGGCATGTTTTTGATGTGGCAAGATGAGTCATCTAGCAAGTTGTCCACAATTCCGTTAAAGCAGTAAAAAGCCTATTGCCAGTACATCTGGTTCAGCCTCAGCATCAGTTTCAGCACCAAAGGCAAGTGCAAAGCCTGCAACAGGACGGGAGAATATTCGGCAAGAAAGAGTATTTGCTTTAGAGCTTGGAGACACCTAGAACACTAAATCGGTTATCTCTTGTATTCTTTCTATTTGTGCTTAGAGTGCTTATGTATTGATTGATTCGGGATCTACGCTTTCTTTTGTTTCAAAATTTTTTGCTAGTAAATTGAATAGGCCATTGGGACCATTAGAGTATTTATTGTCTATTTCTTCACCAACTGGAGGATCCATGTTATGTGCATTTATCTATCTCGCATGTTGTAGACCGCCCGAAACTCCGCTCTGCGCGCGAGGGCGCGAATTGTAGTTCTAGCTACTACAGTTCGGACTCCTGTCACGGTTCTGAATCTAATCTCACAAAGTGCAATGTAAGACTGATAAATCACCAAAGAGTCCAAATCCGGCAAATCGTTTTGAAAAACTGATTTTAATCAAGAAGTGCCAAACATGGACTGCTTTGCCAGATTTCAGAGTCGCCACCTAAATATTTTATTTTGGGAAATTTAGGAAACCCTGACTCGTGCCTAAGGCCATGTCTCTGTCATCACCAAAGTTGCCTCGGCTCGAGAACTTGGGTACGAGAGGGGAAGGTCCTGAAATGAGCACCCCAGCTCGCCTGATCAAAGGATCGGCCTCTACTAAACATGATACGTTGTTTTTGAAAACACATGTGTTCTTATTCCGGTTTATTAACTAGCTTACTATGTGATGCGCACAACATACAAGTATAGACTAAATCGCTCAAGTTAGAACAAAACATCTCATGTTTGTTTGTTTGTTTGAAAATGGTTTGAAGGTGCTACTCGCAAGTAGGCTAAGACGTGGATTTGCCACCCTCAAGTGGGCTGAAAACATGATGATTTGCCACTTCAAGTGGGCTTAAAACTCACATTTTGATGAATTGTTCCAATTCAAGCAATCAAGCCTTCATCCACAGGCATTCATGCAGTTAAACACTTAAGCAGTTAGCCTCATGGCAAGCATGCTATCATGGCAGTCACTTACACACATGCAAGGATGCTAAAGCATAAATACTCACAGTGTACTCCAAGCCAAAGAAGAAGCTAGTTAGTAATCAATGCATGATCCTAGCTATGTTAACAATGCCTAATGCAACACATGCAAAATGCAACTAAGATAGGCTCGGCTATTCTAAGATGTCATGTGAATGCAACTTGATAACATGTATTCAAATTGGTATTGAAATACAATGCAGTTTGTATGATGCGCCGAGCCCGGTGCATGCAAAACAGATGAATGATGCACGCATGCGAAGCATAAGGATGCTAATTGAAAATGACTCTAAACTAACCATCGAAAGCGGTTAAGTAAAAGGGAGAAAGAAATAGGGGTTGGAAGACATGCATTACACACACGCACACTTATTACAACAGTTGTGCCCTCTCGACGGAGGGTCCGAATAATAAGCTAACTAGCTAATCTAAGCTAATTAAACTAATTATTACAAAATGAAACTAATTAACTAATCCTAGTTAACTAGTTAGGTATTACAACACAAATTAATTAGCTAAGTGCATTAAATACTTAAGTACAAAACCAAAGCATTCACTAGCTAAGCAAAGCAACTAAGTAAAACAGTTTAGAGGAGCCTCGGGGCGAGAAGTGCATGTATGCTCGGTCGCCTTGTTCGAAAATCCATCACTATGCCCCAACTTGCCTCTGTTTGCATTTGATCTCAGAACACTGTACAAACCTCCAGATAGCTTCTACTCCATCATGGAGACCTCCAGGAAGGCTGCCAACCACTTAATGGTGTTGTAGACCACCTGTAGACCACCTAAACATGCTGTAGACCAGAAAAAGTGGTCGGCCAGCTACTTTTTCTGGTCTGCCGACCAGAAAATTCTGCCAAGCTCCAATTTGCTGCAACAAAGAACAAGAAAGGGCACAGTAGTGTATTTGCAAGGTATGTGTGCACAACCACCCTCCTTATCATTTTTAAGCTCAAGGGAGTGCGGTACTCGACTCTCGGGCCACCAACCGAGCATCGCAATGCACGATGGCCGAGAAGTCAAGTTTGCACAATTCAATGTCAATGAATGCACAAATAACACATAAGGGCCTTAACCTCTATCATGCATGATCAAGAGGGTTGGCGATCGAGAAATGAGGCACGTTTTACCACTTCAAGTATGAAACGTCCCTCGTTTCCCGTGTTTGGATTAACATTCAATCCAAACATCAATGCAATGCGACAACATGCAAGCAACAATGCAATGCAACATGACCAACCTATCAATGCTAATGGCATGCAAACATAATGCAATGCAACAACATGCAAACAACATTCAATGCAACAAAATGCAAACACAATGTAATGCAACAACATGCAAACAACATGCTCTTCTATGAATGCTAGAATGGCATGCATGAGGTTCCAACATATGAACAATGCATGCATGGCAAGTTTAGAAGCCTAAGGCATCAAGGCTAAGAAAGAACATCTCACAAGAGGCACGCAATACAATTCTCAATGGACTTAAACCAAATATGAACAGACCTAAGTCATGCCAAAACAATGGCCAAAATGTGCTGAAATGCTAGTATTGAAAGTAAGAAAATGCATGCTCGTGCATTGGCCCATTAATCAGGCATAAGAGCACAACCCTCAAACATGATGAAGAGGTGATAAACATAGAAGTGTGACAACACTATATGCTCTGAAATCAAGTATTAAATGATGCCAAATCATCCAAACAACACAAGCATAGCATGCTAGAAGGCCTAAGGCACAAGGCTATCAAAAGGGACTACATAAGAGGCATGCAATACATGGCACAAATGATAGAACCAGCCATAGACAGAGCTCAATTAGGCCAAAACAAAGACCAAAGCATGCTGGGATGGGAGCTCAAAAGCCTAGGCATGCATGCATACAAGTTAGGCCATAAGTGAGGCACAAAGGTATAACCCTTAAAAGCACTCAAAGAGTGAAAGAAGTGAGAACATGGCAATGCTATATGCTCTGAAATATCATGTTAAATGATGCCAAATCATGCACATGTCACAAATGAAGCATGCTAGGAGGCTCAAAGCTTGAAACTAGCATAGGCACTTGCACTATAGCTATGCAATACATGAACCATATGGCCAAGACAACCCAAAACTATCCTAGAGCATGTCAAATCAAGGCTAAAACATGCACGAAGTATAGCCAAAACAAGCTAGCATGGTAAGCTAAAACATTAAGTAAGCAAGGCCAATGAGCATGATTACTCTATACCTACCAAAACCAAGCATGAGATGAATTTACCAACAAAAATCAGAGTTGTATCATGGCAAAATAAGACCAAAAACACACTAAAATGGCAGCCCAAAAGCTTAGGCAAGATGGGATGCATATTGGCTCATATTTAAGGCATAAAGTACCAACCCTCCAAAGCATTGAAAGAATGAAAAATGTGAGGGCATGACCACACTACACACACTAAAATCTCATACCAAATGATGCTAACACATGCAAATAGCCCAAGCAATGCATGCTAGTGACTTGGAAACTCAAAGCTAGTGAGCAAGAATGCACTATGGCTATACAAAGTAAGGCATGCATGACCAAAACAACATAAAATAGAGCTTAAGCATGGCAAAACATGAGTAAGAGCTTGCTGGAGTTGAGCCAAAAACATGCTAGAATGATGGTCCAAAGCATGATGCATGTTAGGCTAGTTAGTGGAATTGCACTACAAGTGCAAGGAGTATGCAAGAAGCAATCAATCCGACCCAAAACAGAGCTATAGCATGCTAAAACAATACCAAAAACTTGCTGAGATAGGACCAAAATATGCTAGAAAGATAAGCTATCAACACAAGCATGTAAGGCTAGTATGTAAAATTTACACTATAAGTGCAACATGCAAGCAACCAATGATCAATCCAGCCCAAAACAGAGCTATGCCATGCTAAAATAATGCCTAAGACATGCTAAGATGGAGCCAAAACATGCTAGAAAGACATGCTCAAACATGAGGCCAACAAGGCAAGTAACCAAGACACAAGGAGAGGGGATGACCCCCTCCTATTTGGGACCTCAAAACACACTTTCCACCACTGAAATTCCTCTGAGTTTTAGTGGTGAGAAGGCCAAAAAGAGGTGGTCCCAATAGCTTAAAAGGATAGCACAAAACAAAGCCAAACAAGGCATAAGAGGGGGTAGACCACCCCCAACACTAAAGAAGCCTTAAACAAACATTTCAAACACTTGAAAATGAAGCTTTTTTTAGTAGAAATTTAAGCCTAAAACATCATGCAAATAGGGCCTAAGACTTAAACAAAACAAAGCTTTAAAAGGATTAGAGTCTTACCCTTGAAGACCAAGAATAAAGCAACAACTCCAGCAGCTTTTCTGAGCTAAAAACCAACTCTTGAGTTCAAACAAGACCCTCAGGTACCTCAGCAACAAGAGTGTGGTGTTTCACTAGGTGTTTGTGTGCAAAAGTGTGAAGAAACTACACTTTCAAGCACAAATATGGAGCAAATGAAGAAATATAGAGATAGAGATGTATCTATAGCTCCAATGCAAAATTCTGAACCTGAGACAAGAGGGAGGAGACTCCCTTTCATAGAAAAACATGCATCAAGCTTGTTCAACAAGCTAGAGGCTCCAAGCCATCCCTCCATACACGTGTATGGAGGATGCTTTCTGTGCCTAATAGCTAGTACAGCTGGCAAGAAAATATCTGCAGAAAAATGCAAAAAAGGTGCCGACCAGTTGAGGTGGTCGGCCGACCACTCCCACTGTGGTCTGCAAGAAGACAAAGTGGTCGGCAAGGGGGAGAGGTGGTCTACACAATGAAAGGAGGGTGGTGGCATGGCTGCCGACCACTTTAGGTGGTCCAAAGACCACCAAGACCAGCTGGCCGACCAGAAAACTGGCTGGCAGGGAAGAAAAATGGTCTACAAGGGAGAGAAACTGGTCTACACCCCTTGTTCCACCCTCCAGGCAAAGAAAACAAGGTTTGGTTCAAAACCAAACCAAAAAGGAAGCAAGACAAAGGTCCATGGGACAAGGCACGCAGCCAGAAGCCCCGAAAACTAGTCTACGGGTACCAAAAGTGGTCTACAAGAGGGAAAGGTGGTCTACGACAACGAAAAGTGGTCTACAGACCTCTGTTTCCTTCTAGACCAAGGCAACAAGGCATGGTCCAAAAACCAAGCCAAGAGGAGAATGTTAAGAGGTCCTGAGACAAGGCGTTCGGCCGAAGGCTCCGGAAACCAGAAACTAGCCTACAAGAGGGAAAAGTAGTCTACGACCACAAAAAGTGGTCTACAGACCTCTCTCTCCCTCCAGGCAAGGGTAACAAGGCATGGTCTACAAACCAAACCAAAACACAAAGAGTTTAGAGGCCCGGAGGCAAGGCACTCAGCCGAAAACTTTGAAAACTCGAAACGAGCACAAACATGCGCGATTATCGAGCGCTCAATCGATGACGTCTGAGTCTTAAGGTCGGTCAAAAATAGGGTGTCTACACATGTGAGATTTTGATTGGAAATGTTAGTATATTTGTTGATTTAATGCCCTTAGACATGGATCATTTTGATGCCATACTGGGAATGAATTGATTGTCTAAATATCATGCTACAATTGATTGTGTGTCCAGGAGAGCTTTATTCCAACCTCTAGAACAAATTGAGTTTTCTTTTGATGGTAATGGAGTTATTCCCTGTCTTACATCATTTCTTCAATGAAAGCTTGCAAATTGCTCAAGAAGGGATGTAGGGTTATTTGTGTAGTATTTGGATACACAAACAAGGGATGTTAGCCTTGACAGCATTCCGGTGTTTCGGGATTTTTTGGATGTATTTCCAGATGATTTGTTGAGAGGTGTAATTGACCGGAAAATTGAGTTTACTGTTGATGTGATGTCGGATACTCATCCTATTTCAAAGACTTCGTACAGAATGTCACCTGCAGAGTTAAAAGAGCTGAAAGTACAAGAGTTGTTAGAAAAGCGATTTATTTGGCCCAATATGTCACCTTGGGGTGCACTAGTTCTTTTTGTCAAGAAAAAGGATGGAACACTTCGGCTATGCACCGATTACCTGGAATTAAACAAAGTCACAATCAATAATAAGTATCCTCTACCCCGAATTGATAATCTATTTGACCAACTATAGAGAGCAAGGGTATTTTCAAAGATTGATCTTAGATCCTAGTATCACCAACTGAAGGTCAAAGATGAAGATGTGGAGAAGACAACTTTCCAAATAAGGTATGGCCAATATGAATTTTTCGTTATGCCTTTTGGTTTACTAATGCAACCTCCACCTTTATGGATTTGATGAACCAAGTTTTCAAACCCTATTTAGATGTTTTTGTTATTGTCTCTATTGATGACATTTTAATTTATTCCAAAACCAAGGATGAACATGAACAACATTTGGGGGTTATTCTCCAAACCCTTAGAGAAAAGAAATTGTATGCCAAACTAAAGAAATGTGAATTTTGGTTGGATAGTGTTATGTTTTTGGGTCATGTTATTAATCAAGATGGTATTTCAATTGATCCACTAAAAATAGAGGCAATTGTCAATTGGCCCAAGCCAATTAATGTGATCAAAGTTTAGAGTTTTATGGGTTTGGCAGGATATTATCAGAGATTTGTCAAAGATTTCTTGAAGATTACAGTACCACTCACTCAGCTAACTTAGAAATGGATACCATTTAAGTGTACTGATCAAAGAGAATCAGCCTTCCAAGAATTGAAGATGAGGCTAGTCACAGCACCAGTCCTTGCATTGCCATCAAGCACGGATGGATTTGTTATTTACAGTGATGCATCTCATAAGGGATTGGGTTGTGTTCTTATGTAGAACGGGAGAGTTATTGCTTATGAATCTTGCCATTTGAAACCGCATAAGAAGAATTATCCTACACATGATCTGGAGCTTGAAATAGTTTTCCTTGCACTGAAGATATGGAGGCATTATTTGTATGGAGCAACTTGCAAAGTTTTCATAGATCACAAAAGTTTGAAGTATTTCTTCACTCAAAAAGAACTCAACATGCGTCAAAGGAGATGGTTAGAACTTATCAAAGATTATGATTTGTAGATCTAGTACCATCCAGGAAAAGCCAACACGATAGCAAATGCACTTAGCAGAAAATCAATAGAGAGTTTGGCATGCCTTCTCATAGGGCAAAAAGAAATACTTGAAGATTTGGAAAGAATAGAGATGAAGATTCTGCTATATGAACAAGGAGGGGTGTTAGCTGCCATTTCAGCTTAGCCAGCATTAGTAGAAGAAATCAAATAGAGGCAAACAGAAGATAAATTTCTCAAGAAGGTTTATGATGAAATGGAATCAAGGCCAAGACCAGGATTTGTCATGGAAGGTCAGGTGTTGAAATTCAGAAATAGATTGTGTGTTCCAGATATACTAGAAGTGAAAAAGAAGATTTTAGAGGAAGCTCATAATTCCAAATTTGCTACGCATCCGAGAAACACAAAGATGTATCAAAACCTTAAACAAATTTATTGGTGGCCAAATATGACAAACAAACAAAAAAAAAAAAACGTTGCAGAATTTATCTCGTGTTGCCTGTCATGCCAGCAAGTTAAAGCAAAGCATCAAAAGCCAACAGGTTTATTCTAACCTCTACCAATTCCAGAATAGAAATAGGAACATATCACTATGGATTTTGTGACCAACTTACCTCGCACACCTAGAGGTGTGGATTTCATTTGTGTGATTGTTGATAAGTTGACCAAGTCCGCCCATTTTCTACCTGTTAAAACTTTTTATAACGTGGACAAACTTGTCGCCATATATATAGATGAAATTGTCAAATTGCAAGGTGTGCCTCTTTTCATTGTCTCGGATAGGGATTCAAAGTGTATATCTAGATAGTACCAAAGCTTACAAACGACCATAAAAATAAAATTGAGATTCAATATTGCCTTCCATCCTCAGACGAACGGACAATCTAAAAGAACTATTCAAACATTGAAGGATATGCTTCGCCTATGTGCCTTGAATTTTCAAGGGAGCTGGGAAACTCATTTACCATTGGTAGAATTTGCTTACAACAATAGCTTTCAAGCTAGCAACGGAAAAGGTCCAATATAGTGGGAAATGTAGGTCACGTATTTGTTGGACCGAGGTAGGAGACAAAGCACTATTGGGGCCAGAAATTGTACAAGTCACAACTAACAAGATCAAGGTCATTCAATGGCTTAAGACCACCCAAAGCCTCCAAAAGAGTTATGTAGATTTGCAGAGAAGGGATTTGGAGTTTGATGATGGAGATCGTGTATTCTTGAAGCTAACCCCGATGAAAGGCCAATTTCGCTTTGGGAATAAAGGTAAATTGGCGCCCCACTATATTAGACCTTTTCAAATCTTAGAGAAAATTGGATTAGTGGCTTACCGTTTAGCACTATTGCCAGGAATGGAACATATTCATAATGTGAGACTCTTCCTTTCTTTGATTCTAATCCTCTTATGCAGGCTACTTCTTCTTTTAATTTGGTTGGCACCATGTCACCTTTGGCTCGTCATGTTCCCATGTTTTACTCTTTTACTCCATATCCTCTGTCTGATGTGTCGCCTCCCAATTCTCCACTTCCTATTGCTCTTTATCTTCTGAGTTATTCTCGCTGTCGACGTGTTTTATTCCCTTATGGATGTCATGCCTTTTTCGAGTCTAAGGCATACATCCAACACCGTCTTGCTTTGATCAACAAAGAGTTGCCACTTAATTGTTTAAGGGAAATTAAGAACCAGTCCATCACAACCAAGAAAATTTTGGGTTCAGGAGCTTAGGTACAAGAGGGAATGTCATTAAATGATAGCACCCTGATGGGTCGTTTTGCACACCAAAAATAAACACTATACTATGCCCAAATTCCTTAGAATAATGGCAAGTCGAAGCATCAATCCACAAAGACTAATGTAAAATTAAACTAATTTAACTTGCAAGATTCATAAATTAATTTCAATAAAAAGGTTAATGAGAATTGAGAATTATATTGAAACTAGAATTAAATTGAAAAGAGAAATTAAATTAGCAATTATGATTAAAGTTGAGAATTCGATTTGAGTAAAAACTAGGGCAAAGAATCCACTATAGTTACATAAATAGGGTTTAACATCGACATCTAATTGCAATATAGTTTGAACTACCCAATGTTTCACAACTACAAGTTTGAAACATTGATCAAGAGGATTGTTGCGTTCAACATATAGGCACAAATCATCTCAATAGTACAATTGGTTCTCTCTAAACGAAGGTAGCAACACGACTCGTCTCTCCTAACGACTCGTCTCATATTTTTATTGCAACAAAGAGAAAACGATTGTATAAAAAGCATTCAACAATCACAAAAGTAGAACACTGAAAGAGATAAAAAGACATAAAACATTCATACAACTTGTTCAAACCATTTAAACAATCAAAGCCTAGCTAAAACTCTATTTACATAGCTAGGGTTTCATCAAAACCCTAGAAAAAGAAGCCTAGCCACTCATAAAGGAGTGGAAAGATGATGACGAGGCTGAAGCTGCCATGGAAGACCTCCAATCCAAAGTTTTCAAAACCTTGGACTCCCTGTGCCTCTTTTCCGAAGAATTTTCAAACCCCTTAACAGCCTTATTTTCTCTCTTTTATATTTTTCTAGTAAAATAGGTGAAAAATAAAAATGAGCACGGATTCTGAGGTAGCGCCGCACTTATGGGACATAAGGCTACATGTGTGGAAGATGACGCCACATGTGTGAGAAGATTCCTCCACATGTGTGGATGGAGTAACAGACGAATCCGTATTTTGATGTAAGACTACATGTGCTAGAAGGTTCCTCTGCACGTGAGGTGATTTTTTATTCTAGAATTCCACTTATTGACTCTTTTTGTACTTGAAACGCATCCACCTCATTCAGATCAAACACTTGTAAATTGTATCAAGTTATACTAAAAAGAGCGTTAAGAAATATCAATTATTGACCTCAATATAGGACATTTCGGTCTCAATCACACCGCTTCACTTACAATTTGCTAGTCCTTGAGCAAGGGAACAAAATAAGACAACCAAAACAAAAGAAAACAAAACTACCAATATCGTCTTTTATAGGATGAATGATGGCATTTAGCATATGCAATAAGCCTTTAAACCACAAAGCTAACCCAAGTGGATGAGTTTAGTCATGTGAGGGTTTCCAGAAATGATACCCACAACATTTAAATCATTTACTCAAGCTACACACCCTAATATCTCACACCAATCAATGAAAGATTTCTCACTTCATCTCATGGATTATTCAATGGCAAGAACTCGCCGCTAAAGGTTTGGATCATAATCGGCCAGTAATCATGAGATTACCTATGGCCTCAGACAAAGATCAAATCACAATTAAGTATATGGGGCTAGAAACGAAAACTGATTACTAAAAAATTTTGTCCAATGAGCTATGAACATATGGCATGAACAAAAACTTCTTATATATTAATAACTCACACTCATACATTCATAAAAAGATTCCATATCCAAGATCATTCATATGTCATTAACATACAAACACCAAACTTATATACAGAAGCAGTCAAGCATGACTAACAAAAGTAAACAGAAAATCAAAAGACAAAAGAAACAAAAGCCTCGCCCGTGAGTCACTCATAGCAGACTTCACAAAACTCGGTATCCTTTACAGGTTCACTAAGGCTAGGGTTGGATATCCCGCTGCTCACCTACATACATTTATATAATGGAGTGAGCGAAAACCCAATGAATAATATCAAAGTAAAGGGGTTATGTGAATGAGTTTTAATAATTGATATAAGCATTTCTATATCATAAGTAATTCATAACAAAATGACTTTGGGTCTAATAGATAACATAACAACCTTGGCTCCAACATATAACAGATGTATAGAACAAAATTGATCATATCATAACAGAACAACCTCGAGTCCAATCATTTACGACTGTATAATGACCATTTGGTCAACTCATAACAGATAGTCAAACTTATTAGATATTCAGAATGACCTTGGGTACATCTTGTCAGATATACGGAACAACCTCGGGTCCAATTCAGATATACAAAATGACCTTGGGTCCTTCATATACATTTGTGTCTCATCAATCACATTTACAGATATCGTGTTGATCAGACAGATAGAGACTCATTCACACTTGAAAAATCACAGTTTTGGAAAAGCTTACCATATTAGGACATTCAGAAAATAGAGTAAGTAAGAAAATATCTTTGCTAAGATGTTACTCATAGTGATTCGATTACTGACATGTCTTCGCGGATAATTCTACACAATTCATAAACACACACACTTTGGATCACATTGCTTAATTGGATTGTTCTTTAACTTATATAATTCTCTTAGGCATCTTTCTAACTCTTTATTTCATTTAGCAGGTTTAATTCATGCCTAAGATTGCCCAGAAATGAATGAAGATCCACACTTAATCAGAATATGTCTTTTCACAATTTGCTGAAATAGAGCACTTCGCTCGAGCACAACATTGGTCGCTTGAGTGGACCATTTGGTCTACAAAAGTACTGGATGGTCCGAATCTAGACTCGACGTTCGCTCGAGCCAATGTGCAAAATAAAAGGCAGTCGCTTGAGCAGTGACTTGGTCACTCGAGCCAACAGCCATGATCTACAAAAATACTAGATGTATGCGATGTGCGCTCGAGCGAAAGATTGTTCGCTTGAACGGTGAGACAGAATTCTAGAAATTCCATAACATAATTGAACTTCAAAGCGTCTATTTTCAAATCAATTTCTTACATGGCTTGACAAAACCTTGAAAACACTTAGAAAATCTTCAAAGAACATGAATACAAAGCCAATTTGCAACAATCAAAACTCAAGACTTCAAGAATTCTTTAAAATGAAACACAAATCTTAATGCATGTTGATTTAAATTTCAAATTCTATTCCAAAGCTTCAAGAACATGCAATGCACTTTCAAAACCTTGTAATTTATGCATGCATGTACAATTCATCTTCCAAATTCAATGTGGATAAGAAAATCATGCTCTAAAAATTTTAAAACTCAACAAAATTATGCATGCATGTATGAATTGCCTCTAAATTCAACAATCTTAGCTCAATTCTTGTACTCAACCACATAATCCTCTTGAAGTCACATATTTGATGGTTTGAACTTATGAACTAAGGTACAAACACTTACTTATAATCATCAAGAACACTAATTCTAGCAAGAACTTGAGTTGTTCTACCTAATTCTAAAATTTCCTTGTCAAATTCCAAGCCTTCTAGCCTCTTCTCTCTCTAGAACTTGAGTCTCTCTCTCTTTAGAGCTCTCCCCTCAGATTTTTGAGTTCAAATATAATTAAGGGAGTCCAAACTCTTAATTATACCATATATACATACATGTGGTTAGATTGGGAGATTAATTAAGGCTTAAGTTTAACTAATCACACTTAATTCTAATTAATTTACACTAAATCAAATTTTAATCAAACTTTCTAACAGGCTCTAAAAATTATGTCGATCACATTAAACTAACCAATTTCAATTTCTAACGCCATTAAGGCCTTCAATTTTCAAATCAAACATAAATCATAACAGATTTTCCTACGATTAATAGATATAATGTCAAAACCACATTAATGACATAATTATCATTCACATTCACACTTAGCACATAAGCACATGCACAATTAATGAATTGAAAGCATAATACGTGACGGGGTTATTACAGTCTCCCCCTTTAAGAAGTTTGGTCCTCCAAACTTGTGTTACCTTGGTTCGGAAAAAACTCAGGGTATCTTTGCCTATTTTCATCTTCTTTTTCCCAAGTTGCTCCCATGCTGGGGTTATTACAATCTCCTCCTTTCATTCTACTTTTACCATAGGGATTTCTTTATTCCGCAACTGTTTCACTTGTTGGTCCATAATCTGAGTCGATTTCTGTGATACCCCTGTTCCATAATATGCTAAATTGGTCCTTAATTTGAATATGATTATGTGTTTAGCATGATTTTATGTGCCATTATGTGAATATATGTGATTTTGAAGTTTTATCTGTTCACCGTAGGCATATCTGTTTGAATAATCGGCTTTGGAAATTAAATTAAGGGCCTTATCGGCCACAGAACCCGAAATTGATTACGCCATTGTGACTGGCATAATTTTTAGAGTCTACGGTGAAATTTAATTGAAAATTGATTCGGGTTAGATTAAATCGATTAAATTGATGAATTAGAGCCCAACTACTTTATTATTATAATATTGGCCTTAGTGGGTTTTGTTGTCAAGGCTCTAAACACTCAATCTCTCTCTCCCTAGCCTCATTTTGACTGATAATAAACTCAAAGAAGAGAAGAGAGGGTCGGTTGGAAGAAGAGAGGATAGGAGATTGAGGGTTTGGCTTAAAGCTTGGAAATTTTGGAGGTTAAGCTCAAGAATTGCCATAGATTGTGAAGATTAAACTCCTTGGTGAGTAGTTCATGCATTTTTAGTCATTACCTTGTGAATTCAAGTTTAATAGATGGCCAAGAGCATGAACTAGTTTGAATGTGAGGGGATTGAGTTGTATATGTTGGATTTCAAGCTAATAGAAGCATGCATGTAAAGGATTGTTATAGATTTCCATGTTTGAGTTTAATTTGTGTAATCTATGTTGAAGTTGAATGAAATCCATGTGTATGACCATTTCTTCACCAAATAAGTTGTGAATAATGTGTATTTCTTACATGCAAGAGTAGATCATGAAAGAATAAGCTTTGCATGTTAGAATTCGACATGTTGGAGATGAATTTGGATTAATTTGAGACATGCATGTAAATGATATAAGAAATTGAGCTTCCTAATGTTGTAATCTTGTATTGGTATCATGTCAATATGTGTATATTTGAGATTTGAGCCATAACATGCATATTTGGTTGGTTGGAATTCGAATTAGAGCTCAAGAACTCAATCTGGAAAACCCAGGTTTTTTATGTCCGCTCGAGCGGGGAAATCGAGCTCCCAGCATTTTCTTTGCAGACATGGATCCCGCTCGAGCGGGGAAGTTGGCGCTCGAGCGGGGAGCTATGTAGACAAGCAGTCCGCTCGAGCGTGAATTTGAGGTAACCAGTACTTTTGTAGCCTTAAGGGTCCACTCGAGCGGGGAAGTTGACGCTCGAGCGGGGACCCTGTTTCCTGAAATTTTGTTTATGTATTCTGTGTTCTGTTTTCCGTTCCCTTTCACTCCTAAACACTCTTAGGCATACATTGAGCATTGTAATTGAATTAAAGAGATAAGAATGAAGCCTAAAGAGGAAAATGTGAACTTTGAATGGATTGAATTGTTAGTGACCCTTTTGTGTTCATGGCATGTGTAGGGTCGAGTTCCAGGACAAATCCATAAGCCGATCACTGTGAGTAATATCTTAACAAGATATTTGAAATATACTGTTGTCCAATTGTTTACTCATATGTAAGTTTTATAAGTTCATTAATTTGAATGGTGGACAACGATTGATATAAATAATTGGGCCAAAGGCCGATTGATACGAATGACTGGGCCAAAGGCCGATTGATACGAATGACTGGGCCAAAGGCCGATTGATATAAATAATTGGGCTAAAGGCCGATCGACATGAATGATTGGGCCGAAGGCCGAATGACATGAATGATTGGGCCGAAGACCGATTGACACGAATGATTGGGCCGAAGGCCGATGGATACGAACGATCGATATAGATGATTGGGCCAAAGGCCGATGGATATAAATGATTGGGCCAAAGGCCGTTTGCTGTACTGTTTCAATGATTACTTATATATATCTTCCTCATTTGATATTATTCACTGGGCATTCGCTCACACTCATTCATATACATGTAGGTGAGCTAAGGGACGTCCAGAACCAGCCCCGGTGAACTTGTGAGAAACAGTTTAAGTTTTGAGGAGTCAGCCCAAACGTCTCACGCACGAGACTGTCTTCGCCTTTGACCTTGTTTATAGTTTTGTTATGTTGGCAAATACGTTGGACTACTTTTGTATATAAGACTTGGGTTTGACTAACTTAAATTTGTATGATCCTGTATATACAGCGTTTTATGTTAGTACATATTTTGATGTGAGTTATTAACATATAAATGTTGGAATGTTATGGTGCGCATTTAAGCACGGCTCTATGGACAAAGTTTTTGAATTGCTTCCGTTTGGCCCCTTTATCTCTGATGAGTTTTGATTTATTTGGTTCGAGGCCATAGGTAATCACACGATTACTGGCCGGTTATGGCCTTAACCCATAGAGGCGGGTTCGGGTCGTGACAATTTCTCTTCATACTCCATATTCTCATCGAGGGTTATTCGGTGATGAGCAATAACATGGAATGGGTCTCGAAGATAGCCTATAGCTGGTTTTTCGTGCTCCTCAGAGAGGTTTAGTCTCCTCAGATATGATAGCCCTACAATTCGGACTCTCATGGTTCTGAATCTGGTTTCACAAGTGCAATGTGAAACAGAAAACCACAAATGAGAGTCCAATTCCAGCAAATATTAGAAAATCCATTTATTATCAGAGATGCCAAAAATGCACTGCATTGCCAAATTTCAGAGTCGCTACCTAAATATTTTTAGAAAATTTAGGAAACCCGTGACTCATCCCAAAGGCCACTTGTCCATCATAACCAAAGTGTCTCAGCTCGGGAACTTGGGTATGAGAGGGGAATGTCATGAATTGAGCACCCCACTCACCCGATCAAAGATCGACCTCTACTAATCATGATGTGATTTTTATATACATCATATGCTCATGTTTTGATTATTATGCTAACTTTACTATGTAAGGCACACAAGTATAAACTACGTCTCTTATTTTAGAATGTTTTGATTTCATGTTTGTTTGAAAAGAGTTTTGAATATGTGCTACTTTGAATAAAAAGCAAGCTCATATGTACATGTATCAAAGCCGTTCCAATTTAAGCGAAGTAGCCTTCATCCACAAGCATTCAAAGAGATATTTCAAATAAGCACGAAGCCTCATGGTATTATGCTTCACATGGCAACACAAACACACATACAATATGCTGAAGCACAAATACTCACCTGGTACTCAACCGAGGTAAGCCAAAGAAAAGAACATAGTTAGAAAAATGCATGCTCTTAAATATGCAAAGTGATTAATGCAACACATACAAAATACAACTACTAAGTCCGGCTTTTATAACATGTCATATGAATCAACTCAAAGCATGCACAACGCATGTATTCAAGTAAGTAAGAAAGGACAATGATATTAGAATGATGAGACGAACTTTAATGCAGGCAAAAATAGATACAAAGCATGGCAATGATATGAAACGAAAACATTATGCTACCACAGTAAGCATGTAAGTAAAAAGGAGAAAGAAATGAGGGTTGGAAGATATACAAATATTACAAATTTCCCCTCGCACAAGACGGTTTGAATGAATGTCCTAATTAACTAATTATTACAACATAATTGAATAAAATAATTAATTATTACAAATTCAAATAAAAGCGACTAATTAATTACAACATATGAATCTAAAAGCTACTAATCTAACGGACTTGAACGAGGTCATGCACATGGGCAAGAATATCCTCTGAAAACCCTAATTGTTCACTGCTGGAAGTTATCTCTGTTCACAGTCTGAAAATCACTCTAGTTTAGGCCTCAAGATCTGCTATGTTTTACTGAAAATGCACCTCAGCCGTCCAATAAAAGAGGTCGGCCGGCCTTGAGATATGGCCGGCTGTACTATGCACTGGTCGGCCGGACATGACTTCTAGGGAGAATTTGTTGCAACCAGAACTGTAACAGAGCACAAACAGGGGGTTTCCCAAGGATGTTCATCCATCCTTCTCTCTCATGTCATGAAAATTTCTCAAGGAGAGAGTAGGTTTGCTTCACAAATCATCAAACATCCCAACGGTATTTTAGATGATGATTAGTGAAGCAAAGAGATGGTAATCAATGAAAACAAAGCTAACTAAGGCTAAGTATGAAATATACAATCAAAGACATGACAAAAAACCACCGAATCTCATGGAAAACAAGAGCAAGTGAATACTCAAGCTTAGAGATAATAGGTTTAAAAGGAGCCATTCTTGAAAGCAAAGCATATACACAAGAGATTCCATCATTAGGAAGACCAAAGAGATTCATCTTCCTACTCATGGAAGATGGATTAAAACCTCAATTTCCATGCTTCAAAGGAGAAAGAAAAGAGTCTTTAATGGCCTTAACGAAGAGCTTTCATGTAGCTTTAAAACAAATAAAAAAACCAGACTAAGTAAAAACAAGAAATGAAAGCTATGGAGAGACGATTACAAGCTCATCTTCCTACTCATGGAACATGGATGAAACATCCATTTCCATGTTACAAAGAAGGAACTAGAAGAGGCTATGTAGAATCTTCAAAGAAGAGAGATATGAGACAAGAATCAAACTATCTATATAAGCTTTAAACACACATATATAGTTCATATTCAATCAAAAACTACCTAAAACAGTGCTGGAAATGAAGGAAAAGAAGCAAAAATATGAAGAACAACAAGAGAACAAAGCTAAAGAACAAGCCTATGGAAGGGTGGCTAGCCCTTCCACCCTCAACAAGGTTTAAATCACATGTTTTTAAGCCCAAGGCAACTTTGAAAATCAGTGTTTATAACAAAGAATGAAGAGCAAAAAGTAATGAAAAAGGAAATGGAAAGAGTTGAGAATGTGGCTTGCTCATGTTTTTGGTTTTGCTGCTTTTTGAGTGGTCAGGATAGAAAAATAGGGTTTGGTCCAAATGTGGTGCAAGGTTTGTGTTTGAAGCTCAAAACTGAGTCATTTTGCTAAAGATTCGGACAATTTCCATAATGTAACTTTCATCATCGAGTGTTCGAATTGAACCGCCCAAGTCTTAGAGGCAGTCAAAATGGGTTGTCTACATAGCCCCTCAACATCGACACATGAAACACATTGTGCATTTGTTCCAATCCTGCCGGTAAAGCAATTCAGTACGCAACTACACCAAGCCTTTCCAGAATCTGAAATTGCACAATGTATTGAGGGGATAATTTGCCTTTCTTACCAAACCTCGATTGATCCTTCATCGGAATTACCCTTATGAACACATGGTCACTAGTTTCATACTCAAGAGCCCTTCTTCTATGATAGGCATAGCTCTTTTGTCGGTTTTGTGCTGTTTTGGGCCTTTGCTGAATGACTCTAATCTTTTCAGTTGTTGTTTGCACAATTTCATGTCCAAGCAAGACCCTATCTCCAACATCGGTCCATTATATTGGAGATCTACATTTCCTTCCGTACAAGACTTCATATTTTTCCATGCCAATGCTAGAGTAGAACCTATTATTGTATGCAAATTTTGCCAATGGAAAATAAGTTTCCCAACTCCCCTGAAAGTCTAGAGCACACATTCGGAGCATATCCTCTAAAGTCTGAATAGTTCTTTCTAATTGTCCATCAGTTTGTGAATGAAATGCAGTACTAAACCTCAATTTTGTTTCCATTACTCTTTTAAGACTTTTCCATAATCAAGATACAAATTTTGGATCTCTATCTGAAACAATGGATACCAATATTCCATGTAAACGAACAATTTCATCAATGTAAACTGTAGCCAATCTATAAGCATCATAGTTTGTTCTTACAGGTAGAAAATGCTCAGATTTAGTCAACCTATCCACAATAACCCAGATAGAGTTCATACATTTTGGTGTCCAAGGTAGACCAACAACAAAATCCATGGTTATGTGCTCTCATTTCCATTCCGAAATAGGGAGAGGTTGAAGTAATCCAGTCGGGTTTTGATGTTCAACTTTGACTTGCTAACATTTAAGGCATTTAGACACATACTCTTCAATTTCCTTCTTTATATTAGGCCACCAAAAATTTTGTTTCAAATCCCAATACATTTTATTGGCCCCCGAATGCATTGCAAACTTTGACTTATGAGCTTCTTCCAAAATTCTCTTCTTCAAAACAAAAGTGTTCAGGACACACAATCTTCCTTCAAATCTCAACACTTCGTTCTCAAGACTAAACCCTAGTTTTGGATTCAATTCAAATTCATCAATCACTTTCTTGAGGGATTCATCCTCTTTTTGCTTTTGCTTTATTTCGTCAATGATTGCCGGTTGAGCTAAAATAACAGCTATTAACCCACCCTGATCATGTAACATCACTTCAATCTCGGTTCTTTCTAGGTCTTGCAATATCTCTTTCTGTTCAGTCTGCAAACATGCCAAGTTCCCCGTGACTTTCTACTCAAAGCATCAGCTACAATGTTGGCTTTACCCAGATGATATTAAATCTAGAGATCAAGTCTGTAATCAATTTAAGCCATCTTCTCTATCGCACATTCAATTCCTTCTGAGTGAAAAACTACTTCAGACTCTTATGATTGGTATAGACTTCACATTTTGCTCTATACAAATAGTGGCCCCAAATCTTCAAAGCAAACACAATAGCAGTCAATTCTAAGTCATGAGTCAGATAGTTCTTTTCATGTGGTTTCAGTTGTCGAGATGCATAAGCTATCACTTTACCATTCTGCATCAAAACACAACCCAGACCCTTGTAAGAAGCATCACATAAATCACAAAATTGGTGTTGTGGTTAGTTTTGTCTTCAGTTCTTGGAATGCAAATTCCCTTTCATCAGTCTATTCAAATGGTTGCCCCTTTCAAGTAAGTTGGGTTAGTGGTACAGCTATTTTGGAGAAGTCTTTCACAAACCTTCTGTAATATCCAACTAATCCCATGAAGCTTCAAACTTCTGTTACATTCATCGGTGTAGGCCAATTCAAAATTACCTCAATCTTTTAGGGGTCTACTGAAATTCCATCCCTGTTGATCACATGCCCTAGAAACACAACTTCATCGAGCCAAAATTCACATTTCTTTAGTTTAACATATAATTTCTTCTCCTGAAGTGTTTGTAAAACTATTGTCAAATGTTGTTCGTGTTTTTCTCTACTTCTCGAATAAATTAAGATATCATCAATAAATAAAACTACGAATTTGTCAAAGTAGGATTTAAAAATTCGGTTCATAAGATCCATAAATGATGCAAGTGCATTTGTAACCCCAACTGGCATAACCAAAAATTCGTAATGTCCATACCTTGTTTGAAATGCATTTTTCTCAACATCTTTAGCTTTCACTATCAGTTGATGGTACCCAAATCTCAAATCAATATTTGAAAACACTTGTGAACCCTACAACTAATCAAACAAATCGTCAATATAAGATAGAGGGTATTTATTCTTGATCATTACCTTATTCAATTCTCAGTAATCAAATTGTTACCTTATTCAATTCTCGGTAATTAATGCATAAGCGCAAGGTTCCATCCTTCTTTTTCACAAATAAAACTAGTGCACTTCAAGGCGAAGTACTCGATCAAATAAAACCCTTATCAAGCAAAACCTGCAGCAGTTCTTTCAGTTCTTTCATCTCAACAGTTCACATTCTATATGGAGTCTTTGAAATAGGTTGAGTACCTCGCATAACTTCTCCGGCAAATTCAATTTCTCTGTCAACTAATTCCCCTAGCAATTCCTCTAGAAACACATCTGGAAATTCTCTAACAATAGGAATATCATCTAACACAACATTTATAGGCCGATCAGTCAAAGTACTACACAAATAACCCTGACAACCCTTCTTAAGTTGTTTGCATGCTTTCATTGCCGAAATCAAGTAAGGCGGCGATACTACATCATTACCCACAAATACAAATTCATCACGTCCCAAAGGTCTAAACAAAACTTGTTTTGTCATATAATCAATAGTAGCATAGTATTCAAACAACTAGTCCATTCCCAAAATTATATCAAAGTGCCTAATATCAAGAGGCAACAAATCTACAAATAAGGTAGCATCTCCAACACATATTTCACAAGCACGGTATACAGATGAACATAGAACAGATTCCCCAGACGGAGCAAATACACACAATAGATATGGCAATGATTCCATTGGTCTATTCAATCTAGATGCAAATACAACATATACAAAGGAATGTGTTGAACCCAAATCAATTAGCACATAAGTATCTTAGTTACAAATAGAGAGGGTACTTGAGACAATGGCTTTGGTATTTCGTGTATCACTTGGGATGAGTGCAAACACTTTTCCTTGCCTCAATGTGTCTCTCATAGCAGTGGGTCTTGCAGCGTTTCCTGACATTGGGATAGATCCAGTCGAACTAGCAGCTGGCCTTGCACTCTTTTCAGCTTAGGGACAATCCTAACCATATGCCGGTCTTGCCACATCAAAAACATGCCCCAGATGTATGATAACAAACTCCCGGTGTTTCTTGCCACCACATTATAGGTTGGTACACAATCTCTTCAAATTGGAGGCACTAGATGTTCCGGTTTTGCTTTTTTGAAGACGATGATCCTTTATTTGAACAAGAACCATGCCTCTTTCCTCTCCATTCAAATGGTCGGTTATAGGATGCCAAATTTGCCTCAGACATTAGAGCTCGATCAAGAACATCCATGTACTTTCGCAGTTTCAAGACATTTACTTTTTCTAAAATTGCATTCTGAAGTCTTCCCTCAAACTTTCTCATCTTTTTATAATTGGTGTTGACCATGTCCGGTGCAAACATAGCCAACTCCGTGAACTTTGCTCCACATTCAACTACTATCATGTTACCTTGCTAAAGTCCCTCAAACTCAGACACTTTTCGATCACGACACACTACGAAAAATATTTCTCATAGAAATTTCAAGTAATCGTGCCCAATCAATCCCCTTATTGTCCTCTCGAATTAGCATCCACCATCTTCTTGCCCCATCCTCTAGAGTGAATGCGGCCAACTGAACCCTTTGTGCCTCGACACACGGAAATACCTCAAATAATTTCTCAATTTTAAGGACCCAAGCTTCAGCTTTCAATGGGTCTACTTCCCCATGGAACAACGGTGGTTTCATCTTCTTAAATTCTTTAGTGAGAGCAATTATACAATCATCAGTCTGATAGTCTTGTACAAGCAGTACTGTCATTGGCGGAGGTGGGGATGGTTGTTGCTGCTGTTGCCTTAAAGCTTCCAACATATCATGGATCATTCTTTCCATTATGTCCAATTAGGTGGTAGTCAACTCTTCTATTTCATCAGCCATTGTTCTCACCATTATCTATATAAACTTGTATTATAATAGACATAGAAATTGCACATATACACATATAGGCACTATAGTTCATATTTCATATACTCACATGTTCTCAATGCACACAAATAGATATTTATTAGATGAATGCACCTTAAGCCTTTTCTAGGCACCTTATTGCTCATTTGGACAACTGTGTGAGCTATTAACTTGTGCTCTGATATCACTCTGTCATGGCCCGAACCCATCTCAAAAGGTTTGGATCATAACCGGCAAGTAATCATGAGATTAGCTACGGCCTCAGACAGAGATCAAATCATAATTAAGTATATAGGGCCAAAAGTGGAAGCTAACTAATAAAAAATTTTGTCCAATGAGCTGTGCATATATGGCATGAACAAAACTTCTTATATATTAACAACTCAGACTCATACATTCATAAAAGATTCATATGCCCAAGATCATCCATATGTCATTAAGATATAAACATGAAACTAATACAAAAGCGGTGGAGCGTGATCAATAAAAAAACATAAAATTAAAAGACAAAAGAAACAAAAGCATCACTTATGAGGTGCTCATGGAAGACTTCACAAAACTCAGCATCCTTCACAGGTTCACTAAGGCTGGGGCTAGATATCCCATTGCTCACCTACATATATATATATATATATATAACAGAGTGAGCAAAAGCCCAATGAATAATATTAGAGTAAAGGAGTTATGCGAATTAGTTCTAATAATTGATATAAGCATTTTTGTAGCATAAGCAATTTGTAACGGAACGACCTCGGGTCCAACAGAGAATAGAACGACCTTGGGTCCAACGTATAATAGATGTACATAATGGAATTAATCATATCATAACAGAACGATCTCGGGTCCAATCATTTATAGTTGTATAATGATCATTTGGTCAACTCATAACAGATAATCATAGTTATCAGATATTCAAAACAACCTTGGATCTATCTAGTCAGATATACGGAATGACCTTGGGTCTAATTCAGATATACATAACGACCTTGGGTCTGTCATATACATTCGTGTCACATCAATCACATTGACAGATATCATGTTGATTAGACAGATAGAGACACATTGACACTTGCAAAATCATAGTTTCGGAAAAGCTTACTAAATTAGGATATTCAAAAAATGGAGTAAATAAGAAAATATCTTTACTAAGATATTACTCACAGTGATTCGGTTGCTGACACGTCGTCGCATATGGTCCTATACAGTTCATAAACACACATACTTTGAATCACATTGCTGAATAGAATTGTTCTTTAACTTCTTTAATTCTCCTAGGCTTCTTTCAAACTCTTTATTTCTTTTAGGACGTTCAATTCATGCCTAAGAATGCCCATAAAGAAATGATGATGCACACTTGATCAGAATATGTCTTTTCAAAATTTGCTGAAACAAAGCACTTCGCTTGAGCACAACATTAGTCGCTCGAGCGGACTACGTGGTCTGTAAAAGTACGGGATGTTCTAATTCTAGGCTCGATGTTCGCTCAAGCCAAGGTGCAAAATAAAAGGCGGTCGCTTGAGCAGTGACTTGGTTACTCGAGCCAACTACAACTGTCTGCAAAAGTACTAGATGCATGCAATGTGCGCTCAAGCGACAGATTGTTCACACGATTGGTGAGACAAAATTCTAGAAATTAGAGGACATAATTGAACTTCAAAGCTTTTATTTTCAAATCAATTTCTTGCATGGCTTGACAAAACCTTGAAAACACTTAGAAAATCTTCAAAGAACATGAATGCAAAGCCAATTCGCAAAAATCAAAGCTCAAGACTTCAAGAATTCTTCAAAATGAAACCCAAATCTTCATGCATGTTGATTAAAATTTCAAATTCTATTCCAAAGCTTCAAAAACATACAATTCACTTTCTAAACCTTGTAATTCATGCACGCATGTACAATTCGTCTTCCAAATTCAACTTGGATGAGATAATCATGCTCCAAAAATGGTGAAAGTGAACAAAATTATGTATGCATGTATGAATTGCCTCTAAATTCAACAATCTTAGCTCAATTCTTATACTCAACTACATAATCCTCATAAAGTCACATATTTGATGGTTTAAACTTATGAATTAAGGTATAAGCACTTACTTATAATCTTCAAGAACACTAATTATAGCAAGAACTTGAGTTGTTCTACCCAATTCTCCAATTTCCTTGTCAAATTCCAAGCCTTCTAGCCTATTCTCTCTCTAGAACTTGAGTTTCTCTCTCTAGAGCTCTCATCTTAGATTTTTGAGTTCAAATATAATTAAGGGAGTCCAAACTCTTAATCCTATCTATATATATATATATACACATGTGGATTAGATTAAGAGATTAATTCAAGGTTAGGCTTAACTAATCATACTTAATTCTAATTAATTTAATCTAATTAATTTAGACTTAATCAAATTTTAATCAAACTTTCTAATAGCCTCTAAAAATTATGTCAATCATATTAAACTAACCAATTTCAGTTTATGACGCCATTAAGGCCTACAATTTTTAGATTAAAACATAAATCATAATAGATTTTCCTACATTTAACAGATATAATGTCAAAACCACATTAATGACATAATTGTCATTCAAATTCACACTTAGCACATAAGCATATGCACAATTAAGGAATTAAAAGCGTAATACGTGAACGGGATTGTCACAGTATCCCCCGTTTAAGAAGTTTCGTCTTCTAAACTTGTGTCACCTTGATTCGGAAATAACTCGAGGTACCTTTGCCTTATTTCACCTTCTTTTTCCCAAGTTTCTCCCATGTCATAGTGTTCCTTCCATTCTACTTTTACCTTAGGGATTTCTTTATTCCACAACTGTTTCATTTGTCAGTCAATAATCTGAATCGTTTTCTCTTCATACTCCATATTCTTATCGAGGGCTATTCGGTGACGATCAATAACATGGAATGGGTCTTAGAGATAGAACCTCAACATCGACACGTGTCTCACATAAAAAAAAACATTGCGCATTTGTTCCATTCTTGGCGATAAAGCAATTCGATACGCAACTGGACAAAGCCTTTCCAGAATCTGAAATGGCCCAATGTATCGAGTTAATAATTTGCCTTTCTTGCCAAACATCGATTGACCCTTCATCGAAATTACCCTTATGAACACATGGTCACCTGCTTTATAGTCAAAAACCCTTCTTCTATGATCCGCATAACTCTTTTGTCGGTTTTGTACTATTTTGTGCCTTTGCTAAATGACTTTGATCTTTTCAGTGGTTGTTTGCACAATTTCAAGTCCAAGCAAGACCATATCCCCAACATCAGTCCAACATAGATCTATATTTCCTTTCGTACAAGGTTTCATATGGTGCCACACCAATGGTAGAGTGGAAACTATTATTGTAGGAAAATCCCGCTAGTGGAAAATAGGTTTCCCAACTCCCCTGAAAGTCTAGAGCACACATTTAGATCATATCCTCTCAAGTCTAGATAGTTCTTTCTGATTGTCCGTCAGTTTGTGGATGGAATACCGTACTAAACCTCAATTTTGTTCCCATTGCTCTTTGAAGACTTTTCTAAAATCTAGACAGAAATTTTGGATCTCTATCCGAAACAATGGATACTGGTACTCCATGTAAACGAACAATTTCATCAATGTAAATTGTAGCCAATCTATAAGAATCATAGCTAGTTCTTACAGGTAGAAAATGCATAGATTTAGTCAACCTATCCAAGATAACCCAGATAGAGTTCATACATTTTGGTGTCCGAGGTAGACCAACAACAAAGTCCGTGGTTACGTGCTCTTATTTCCATTCTGAAATAGGGAGAGGTTAAAGTAATCCCGCCGGATTTTGATGTTCAACTTTGACTTGCTAACATTGAAGGCATTTAGTTGCTGACATTAAAAGCGTTTAGACACATACAATACAATTTCCTTCTTTATGTCAGGCCACCAAAAACTTTGTTTCAAATCCCGATACATTTTGTTGTTGCCCGGATGCATTGCGAACTTTGACTTATGAGTTTCTTCCAAAATTCTCTTCTTCAAATCAGAAGTGTTCGAGACATACAATCATCCATCAAATCTCAATGCTTCGTTCTCAACATTGAACCTTGGTTTCGGATTCAATTCTAATTCATTAATCCCTTTCTTAAGGGATTCATCTTTTCTTTACTTTTGCTTGATCTTGTCAATGATTGTTGGTTAAGCTGAAATAGCAACTATTAATGTAACATCACTTTAATGTCAGTTGTTTCTAGATCTTGCCATATCTCTTTCTTATATTCAATTCTTTCTTGGTGAAAAAGTACTTCAGACTCTTACGGTCTATTGCATTAATTAGGAACATGCATGTTTTTTTCTAATTATTTTGCTTTGTTTTGGCTTCGAGTACTAGGTGAGTAATTTCATGTTTTAGCATCTTGCATTGAATGTTTGTGTTACTATGTCAAAGCATACTTCCATGAGGCTAATTGCTTAAATGATATAACTGTTTGAATGCCTATAGATGAAGGTTAGTTGCTTGAATTGGGATGGTTTGATTAAGTGTCCATTTTAGCCCGCTTTTTCAAGTGGCAAATTCACAAAACAATTTCGAAACAAAACATGAAATCAAATGTTCCAATTTTTGCAATATTAGTCTATACCTTGTGTGCGCATCACGTGGTAATATAGCTAATAAATCGGAACAAGAGCATATAATGTAAATAAAAATCACATCATGATTAGTAGTGGCCGATCTTTGATCGGGCGAGTGGGGTGCTCAATTCATGACCTTCCCCTCTCGTACCTAAGTTCTCAAGCCGAGACACTTTGGTGATGACGGACTAATAGCCTTTGGCACAAGTCTTGGGTTTCCTAAATTTCCCAAAATATTTAGGTGACGACTCTGAAATCTACCAAAGCAGTCCATTTTTGGCATTTGATTCAAAATCGATTTTTCAAAAGATTTGTCAGATTTGGACTCTTTGGTGTTTATCTATTTCACATTGCACTTGTGAGATCAGATTCAGAACCGCGGGATTCCGAACCATAAGGCTTGTCATCTTCCGAAAGGAGCGCGAAAAGTCGAGCTACACCGAGCTCGTTTCCTTGCCCGGTCATCACCCCTCCCGAATCGGCTCGCACTCTTATACCGTGCTAGCTCTCTTGCTCGGTAGCACGTTTAGCCCGATTTGACTTTCCAGTTTGTCTTTTCATAACTGACACCAGTCTCATCATAGACACATGTCATCCGCTCATTAGCCTATAGCTGCCAATCCAGCTGCCCCACATCGTCTCTCCGAATTCAAATTTTGGGCGCCTCTTCCGATTTATATATTACTCGCATCTTCGTATCTATCCTCCTCTCACCATTCATCTTCTTCTCTAACGGCAATCCAACAAACCTGAGCATCCAAGTCCTATTTCTGGTATTTGTCATCCATATCAAGCACCCGTTTCTCAAGCTCTGTCACTATCACCTCTGGAACATCCTCCAATAGTTAGAACGTCAACTGCAGCCTTGATTTGGTAAGTCTTGCACTGCCCTTTATGTTCTTCGTCTATTCTTCGTATTTTTCGCACGTTTTCGAACTTCAAATCACACATTCACCCATTCAGGAACACTGAAACATCCAAACACTACTAAAAAGTGAATAGGGTTAGGGTTTTGCATTGCTTTCGATGCCAAAAAGCTCTCGTGTCCCTAGCTTCCCATTGTTCATCGCCTCCTACAATAAACAGGTGCGGATCTGAGCTTGGCTGGGCTCAAAATGTCTTTATGATCTAGAAACGCAAATCAACCAGGCTAAATCATTGTTTATGAAGTCAGGGCACGAAATCGGGCTATCCAGTACAGAGTGGGCTAATATCTGGCCTATTCGCGCGATCGAGCTAGGATCTAACAAATTATATAAGTCAAGCTGCAAAGTGTGCTCAAAGTGACTGAGATAAAATCAGGCTCATATGCACGACCGCGCTGCCACTCTCACTTGGTTTTTAACTGCAGAATCCTAGGGGACCAGGCAAACCAGCACCAGGGCTCTCAAAGACCGAGCAGCCATTGTGCACAACTTTGCCAACTTAATATTGTCGTGCTAAATAGGCTGGCCTCCTATAGGACGCTATTGCTTCCTTGTCAACACGTCGGCGTACTGGTTGCGTTCCAAGAAGAGTATGGCATTCCGGCCGATGTGCATTTGGAGCTCGACCAGGAAGACATAAATCCGTGGGGTATGTTGGAGTTCCGCCCCTTAACCATGCTAAGTATAGTTGAAGGAGGGTTGCACTTCTCGGTGCAACCCCTAATGTGCGAGTTTTTAAGACGCACTAAACTAGCCCCCCCACAAGTGTCCACTAACACTTTTAGGATCATAAACGGAGTGGTCAAGCTGAACAATTGGCTAGGACTACAGTTGGGTCTGGCCGAGGTACTGTGTCAATACACGCTTGGTAAAACAAAAGATGGTTACAACTATTATTTGAAAATACAACCGGGCAGAGAACGATTAGTGACCGACACACCGAACAAAGGCATGCATGACGATGATTTTTTCTAGGTGTCTGGTAACTATGAGATAGCTAACATGCCCGGTTGGTACATCAGCAAGGATTTTAGTTCTTCTTGTAAGCCGATCGTTTTAACTGATTAATTTTGTCAATATTAATTGTGCCAAGCTAATTGCCTTCCTTTGGCAGCTATCGAAAAGTTACAAGCCAATTATCAATATCCGAACAAAGAGGCAATCAAGACCACGCTAAGATATAGGCACTGAGATTGCCACGAGCTTCTTGGTTACGTACCGAGCTACCATTACTCAGCTCCACGCAAGAGCAAAGTCACCGATTTTCTACGGGTGCCTTCTCCACCTCCAAACCCAACACTTCTAGATGTTTCCCTCGTCCGCTTGACTGAGGAGCAGGAATCGAATTAAGAATCTCATCACCGCCACTTCTACCGAACTACCGAGCAACCCTCTTCCTGCACCAACCGCTAGCCAGAGCTCAGGGACCGTGACTACCGTGGCCTCTATGGCTGCACCACGTGCTGAGTCACACCGGGCTAGTAAGCGGGCATGGTCAGCTGATCTCTCAGTTAAGTTAGAAGCTGAGCTTAACGCCGAGCATGCAACAATCGAGGTTGAGCCGGTTCCACCCTGGCAGCCAAAGTTGAAGTCACAGGGAGGCCCTATCCCGACCAACGCTTCTGTAAAGGGGGACAAGGAACATCTCCTTGCCTTTAATCATTCCAAGTCCCTACTTCTATCGGAGGACATGACAGGGACCAAGCACGTTCCAAACACCCGGTTTGTCAAGTCCGTCGTGAAATTAATGACGAGGATAAGAGCTTTAAATTCCAAAAAAATTCCAACTATTTGCTCGTTTTGTTGCTTGCTCGGGCTAACCTTCTTCTGGTTTTTATTTTGCAATCTATTAAGAAAACTCACCTGGTCATGAACTGCATTGTCAGCTTGCGACAGAAAGTGACCAAGCTGAACGCTGCTGGGAAGAGTGTCTCGGTTGAGTTGGGCTGAGCTAAGGCTTCACTTGAAATCGTGAATGCTGATAATGCAAGGCTACTCACTCAGCTCGGCAAGCCGAGCAAGAAAAAGATGCCACGAAGGCCGAGCTAGAAGAGTTAAAGAAGGCGAGGCAGAAAAAACGTGGATGAGGCCAATAATCTCGACTTCAAGGAGGCCGAGGAGAGTTACACTAAACAGGTTAAGCACTGAGGACATCTTTTTCAAGTCCGGTTGGAAGGCACATGTGAGAAACTCGACCAAGGATCTGAAATCGAGGTGTTCACCTCTCCTTCCCCCGCCTTCCTAGCGGTTTACATGGTGCCTTACGCGAAGAAGCCAGGGAAGAAGTCAAACAAGAAGCCGAGGGGAGGCAGTCAAGATGCGACCGGTCAAAAGGAGCGTGGCGAAGCGGCCGCCATGGTTTATCTGGAGGAAACAGACGCCGAAACCGAAGATGACTTTGATGATCTCTCCCCCCTCCCCTAACTTAGCCTTGTATTTTCTCTTGTTATTCTTTTGAACTTTTTGTAGCCAGGCTACTAGCTCCAACTCCTATACTTGCAATCTCTAATCAATGAAAAATTTTGACGACTTTTGTGACTTGCGATTACATTATGTTCCTTCTTTATAACCATGCAATATTCTTGAACAAAGCATCAATTCATTTAACCAGGAAAAACATCTCGGGTAAACACTTGGAGTTGAACTAGTCATCAACTCCTTTAGCTGGGCAAAACATCTCAGCTAAGAGCTTGAAGCTAAAGAAGTCGTCAATCCATTCGGCCAGGCAAAACACCTCGGCTAAAAATCTGGAGTTAAACAAGTTAGCAACTCTTCTAGTCGGGCAAAACATCTCAGCTAAGAATTTGGAATTGAACAAGTCATCAACTCCTTTAGCCGAGCAAAAGACCTCGGCTAAAAATTTGGAGTTGAACAAGTCATCAACTCATTTAAAGGACAAAATGACTCGGCTAAAAACTTAGAGTTGAACAAATCATCAACTAATTTAGCCGGGCAAAACACCTCGGTTAGAATTTGGAGTTGAACAAGTCATCAACTCATATAGCCGGGCAAAACACCTCGGCTAAAAACTTAGAGTTGAACAATATAGTCGGGCAAAACACCTCGGCTAAAACTTGGAGTTGAACAATTCATCAACTCTTCCAGTCGAGTAAAGTCACCTCGGCTTGGAGTTAAATGCCCCTTATGCATTGCAACCTAGTAATATAACAGATTTTCTAAGTATAGTAATTCATTTTCATCATATACAAAATGGTATACAAATTCCACAAAGTCTTGAGACGGCTGAAAGAATTACATTGGAAAATGAAGGGGTATGTCTGCCCTCTATAAAAAAAAATTACATTATAGATTGAAGCTAAAAATAATACAACTTTAAATTGGTCGTGTTCCATGGCCGGGGTATCGCTTTGCCTTCCAAGTCCTCTAGATGGAATGCCCTTTTGCCCGCCAGACCGGTTATCTTGTAAGGCCCTTGCCAATTTGCCCCTAACTTCCATTCGCCTGGCACTAAAGTGTTGCTCATCACCTTCCTCAGGACCCAATCCCCAACCTTAAATTGTCTGGGGTGAACTGTTTTGTTATACTTCTTGGATAGTTCTTGCTGGTATGCTACAACATGGATCAATGCCTTTTCTCAACATTCTTCTGCAAGGTCCAACTCTAGGGCGATGGCTTCAGCGTTTAAGTCAGGCTTAAAATTTTAGCTGCAGATGGTGGGCATACCAATCTCTAGTGGGATGACCGCTTCCATTCCATATGCCAAAGCGAAAGGTGTCTCCTCGGTTGAGCATCTTGGTGTAGTTCGGTAGGCCCGAAGGACATTTGGAAGCTCTTCGGTCCATTTTTCTTTGGCCTTTTCCAGCCTTTTCTTCAACCCATCCAGAATGGTCTTGTTTGATGCCTCCACTTGACGATTCAATTGAGGATAGGCCGGTGTCGAGTTATAGAACTCTATCTTCAGCTCTTCGCAAAATCCCCTAAACAACTTTCCATCAAATTGGGTGCCATTGTTAGAGATCAGAGCCTTGGGGACTCCAAATCGCGTTATTACATCCTGCAAGGCAAACCTCTTCATATCATTTTGTTTGATTGTTGCTAGGGGTTCGGCTTTGACCCATTTGGTGAAGTAGTCTATTTCCGCTATGAAGAACTTGCGGTTGCCTGGCGCGGTTGGGAGTAGTCTCACTATGTCAAGCCCCCACATTGTGAACGGTCAAGGACTTGTGAGAGAGAGAAGCTCTCTGGCTGGCTAATGAATTTGGTGGGCGAATTTTTGGCACTCTTCACATTTTCTCACATATTTCTGTGCATCCGCCTGCATGCACGGCCACCAGTATCCTTGCAAGATAGCGTGATAGGCTAGAGATCTCCTGCCGATGTAACTCTCACACATCCCTTCATGGATCTCGAAAAGAAAAGCGTCGACTCTGCTTGGATGAACGTATTTGAGATATGGACCGATGAATGACTTCTTATACAAAGCGCCAGATGGAGAGAGCCAAAACCGCTCAGACTTTACTCGGACTTTGTTTGCCTCTTTCTTGTTAGTCGGTAGGATTCTTTCTTTCAGGAAAAGGATGATGGGGTCCATCCAAGAAGGACCTAGCTCGGTGCAGAGAACTTCTATTGGCACTGAGTCTTTTATGTTGGGTCTTAGGAGGAATTCAATCAGGAGAGGGCTGGGTGTTGATCTGTCTGCCATGGAGGCCAAACTGGCCAACTCATCTGCCCGGCTATTATATTCTCGGCAGATTTGTTGAACTCGTATGGCTTGGAATTTTTTATTATGCTCTTTCACCAAAGTTTGGTATTCGGCCATTCTGCCATCTTCGGCTTCGTATTCCCTAGACACTTGGTTTACAACGAGTTGGGAGTCGGTATAGACCATTAGCTCAAATGCTTGTAGTCGGAGCGCGTTTTTCAGGCTGGCTAGCAGCACTTCATAGTCGGCCTCATTATTAGATGCGGGGAACCCAAGTGTGATAGAATGTTTGATGGTTAGCCCGTCTGGTGAGATCAAGACAACGCCAAGCCCGGCTCCATGTCTATTTGAAGTTCCATTGACGAAAATTTTTCACATTTCGCCGATAAAAAGCTTCCAACATTCTGCAGGGTCTTGGGACTTTTGAAGGTTCAAGTGCTCTGAGTTGCTCGGCTACTCGACTATTTCTGCGTTAAGCTCGCTGTCGATGATTATGACTTGCATGCCTTCATCCCCCCTGCGATGCGGTGTTGGATCCAATAGGTTGTCCTATTATGCCCAAATCCATCACGCATTGTCAGGTTGAGGTGGGCCGTCAAATGATGGGTCTGTAGTTGGGCGCGTAACTTTCGTGTCACCTTCCATGGTCGGCTTGTCGACAGGATTGGCTTGGACTAGATTAGGAGTTGGCTACGCAAGTTCCGCGATGCCCACTCCCCTTAACTCGGTTGCATCGGTAAGGTCTACCGGGCAAACCAGGTGAGTTCCCAGCGAAAATTCTGCAACGAAGTCGGCCAAAACTTGGGCCTTGATGGCAGTCCTTGGTTGAAACTTGATGTCAAACTGCCCCAACTCGACCGTCCACTCCAAGATTCGACTAGAGAAGTCTGCTCGTTCGAACAAGGCCTTCAAAGAAAACTTGGTCAACACAACTATCGTATGTGCATGGAAGTAATGGGCCAACTTCCTGGAGGCCATCATCAGTGCCAAGGTGAGTTTGTCAAGCAGCAGATATCTCGACTCTACCGAGAGCAAGGTCTTGCTTATGTAGAAGATCAGCAGCTATTGTATGTCTTCCGCCCGAACAAGTATTGCGCTGATAGCATATTGAGAGTAAACCAAGTAAAGATAGAGCTCTTCACCTTACTTCGAAGTGACAAGGAGCAAAACGGAAGACAGGTATGTCTTTAGCTCGGCCAGGGCTCTGTCGCATTCGTCATTCCATGAAAACTTGGACTTAAGGGCTCGGAAGAAAGGGCGGCAACGATCTGATGACCGGCTAATAAATCTATTAAACACGGCTGCCATTCCAACAAGATGTTGTACATCCTTTGCTGAATTGGCCTGCTTCAATTCTTGTATGGCTTTGATTTGGGAGGGATCCGCGTCAATGCCACGGTTGGTGACCAAAAAGCCTAAGAATTTCCCCAACCACACGCCAAAGGCACATTTTGATGCGTTCAGACGCAGCTTATGTTGTTTGAGAATGGCGAACATCTCCGCCAGGCCAGCTAAGTGGTCGGCCTCACATTTGCTTTTGACCACCATGTCATCGATGTAAGCCTCCATCGTGCGGCCGAGCAAAGGGGCAAACATCTTGATGACCATCCTCTGAAGGGTCGCTCTGGCATTTTTTAACCCGAAAGGCATGACTCTGTAATAGAACAACCCTCTTGGCGTTATAAATGAGTAATCTCTTAGTCGGCCTCATGTATAGCGATTTGGTGGTAACCGCGGTATGCATCCAGAATATGTATTGAAGTGCCAGCAAATAAAGAGATCCCTAAGTCTTTCAAAATAAATCTTGGTTATGGCGACCCATATGAGATTCAAGTTGAGGTTCCATGGAAGCCTCAAAGGTGTGATGGTTGTAAGACTTTTGGTCATACCACTAATTTGTGTCCTCAGAAGCCAAAGGCCTTGAACCCTCCATCTTCCAAACAAGAGTGGAGAGTCAAGGAGACTAACATACAAGTTCCAACCAAATGGGAAGTGGTGAAGAAAAAAGGGAGAGATGGTGGGCAAGGTTCAACGACAGTGATAAACAAACAGGCAGAGATGTAGTGTTTCACCCCATCAACATCTAATGCTTTTGATGTCCTTGAATCATGTGATATGGGAGAGTTGGGAAATGGAGAATTAAATCAAGAGTTGTTGTGTCAAACAAAGAGCCTACAAAGTAGAGGGGGTCCATCTCCAAGTGATCCCATTAATGAGGAGACTACAAAGGAGGATAACAGAAGAAAACTCAAAGCGAAACTTCATTACTTGAAGAGTGCTAGAGGGAAATTTTGAATCCTTTGTTGTGTTTGGTGTGTTTGCCGTCTATAGGCTTAGTTTGTTTCTTTTGAGGGAGTAGTTTATTTCTTTGTTTATGTTTGTTCTCTGTACAAAGGATGTGTATCGAACTTCATTGTATATCTATCTTTTTTGGTTATAATATGACTTACTTATCCAAAAAAAAAAAAAAATCCAGAATTCTCTATATGTAATTTTGTGAATTTTCTTTGGATGTGGCAGCAATAGTGGAGGAGGAGAGTCGTCGTCGTCATCGACGGTATTGAGATCAATCAAACCACACATCTTTGTGGGGAAGTTTTCTAGAAGACAAGAAAAGGTGGAATTGAAAAGAAATTGAGGAGAGGTTGAGATATGTTCATATATATAGATATAGATATAGTGTGAGCAAATCAAATTGAATTTTCTCTGGATTGTATGAATTTTCTTTGGTTGTGATCATTGTTTGTAATTTTGTGAATTTTCTTTGGCTGTATGAATTTTCTCTGGCTGTGATCGCTATGTGAATTTTCTCTGTGCTCTCTCTCAAATTCTCTTCTTTTTTTGGAACTACAACCATCTCTCAGCAGGTTTGGCCCTTATTTATTTATTTATTTAATATATCATCTTTCATTTCACTTTTTTGGTAGCAAATGGATTCTGGAAACGGTAGGAATATGCAATTTTCAAGTGGTAGAGATGAACAGTATGATTCATGGACCGAGTCAATCTCTACTTTCTTGAACCACATTTTTGGCTCCATTTCCAACCACCCATAGTCGCCTCCTCCATAACCACCACCACCCATCTTCCATCACCAACAGCCCACTTTGTTTGACTCTCAAGCACACAATCTCAGGCCATTGTTCTGGTTTGAACCCAGAGAAATTCTTGCAAAAATCAGAGAAATTCTCTGAAAATCCAGAGAAAGTTTCTAGACTGGAATCCAGAGAATTTCTCTGGCCTTTCCAAATTTTCTCTGGGAAGTCCAGAGAAATTTTCTGGATCGAATTTTCTCTGGAGTGAAATTCTCTAGATTGAATTTTCTTTGGGTCAATGTTGAGGGACCTTAGACATTATAAAAATATTTGATGCCCTCTATGCTATAAAATCTTAATACCAAGGATCCTAAAAAAAAATCTCCTAAAAAAAGATAGCCGATAATGATAATGTAATCTTATTTATTTATTTTAATAGTTGTGCTACTTACCTAAGAAAAATAAAACTCCAAAATTTAAATATGTGAACAAAATTCATTCTATATATTTAGAATTATTCATGCTTTCCACTGTTTGTTTAAGTTTTGTGTCTACAATCACATTTGTTGAAGCTGTCAATTGTTTCACTGTGACTCTTTTTGCTTCTCTTATACACAAATACCTTCATCATGTATATTAGGATAATTACGTTCACCGTCCTTGACAATTAGTATAATTACATCTTGCCCCGTTAATATGGGATAATTACACAAGTCTCCTCTCACTTGAACTGTTGTGTATACCATTTATGATACATTTTGTTAGTCTTATAGATGTTTTGACCATGATATCAACATATCATTGTTGGAAAATAATGATTTTTCGACAACTTTAATTCGAAATTAAAGTGAGACCCAACTGTCGATTGAGGTAGATCTGAGTGGTTTTGTATTCTCTTAAATGAGAAGATTGCAATACAAAAATAATGAGCTGAAACCATTGAGTTGTGAATGAGAATTGTCTCATAAAGTGGGCATCAATAAAGTTAGGTTTAGATTTGGATTTAGTCTTGGTTTGGACTGGGCCTAGACTTGTACTTGTGCATATGCTGGGTTTAGTCTTAGACTTAGACTTGGACCTAGTCTTGAGCTTTGGGCTGAGTTGTGCTGGGCTTAGTTTGTGCATATGTTTAAGATTGGGTTTGGATCAGATTATGACTCAACACTCGTATCCATTTTACAACCCATCTAGTTTAATTCTCAAAACTTATACATTATATACACATTATGATTTATATAATGGTTTTGGAATTTTGAACCTTTGTAACTCTAGCCCTAATGACTAGAGTTGATGGCATTTGATGACCCCATTGATGTTAGCCTTCATGGCTAAGACTCTCCCCTACTAGTATAAATAGAGGCATTTCTCCTCCAACTTAGTAGGTTGTTTTAGAGAGGTTTTGTGATGGAAAATGAGATGGTGTTTTGAGATAAAAAGTTGGAAATGGTTTTTTATACCAAAGAAAATTTTTCTTATCTTCTTTTATTAGCCTCTTCTTTGATTCTTGTTAGAGAGAGTGCATCCATTGTCAAGTTCGCCGAAACTATTCAGAATGTGCTTTTCTATTAACTGGTTTCGACCGTCGTATCTTGGAAGGTAGACGTTGGCATACCTCCAGCACCCATCGAGAGGTGGTGAATCTGTTTTAAAGGAAACTATGGTATCACACAGGTTTCGGTTTGTTTATTTTCTTATTATTGTTTTTTAATTTTTCAAAATTTAGTTTACCTTGACGAGTTCTAATATTTAGTTGTCCATGTTAATAATTTGTTCTTTTAGTAATGTAATATAATTTATTTCTGTATTTAGTTGTCGTTTATTCTGTATTTCATCCTTTAATAAAAAAAATTATTTTGTCATTTCTATTTAATTTATTTTATAATTTTTTCTTGTATTATTATGAAAAAATACCAACAATCATAATATGAAATGTCTAAAATATTCTTAATTATTTAAAGTAATTAAATAACCCTAACTGATTGAAATGATTTGTGCTCATTGATATGTACTGATATAAAAGAAGAAGAAATTACTAGAATTCACATAAATTCACTCTTATTTCCATATGCATTTCATTACGGCTATGTATGAGACTCTGAACAAGGTGAAAGTGGCCATTTGAGGATCTAAGGAAGGAGGTGGTGAATACAAAGGTCCCACAACAAAGAAAAATTCATTACACAAATAATCTAAAGGTAAGAAAGAAAGGCATTTACTATGTTTGGTTCAACTTTTTTGAGTTATTTTTATAATTTTGATTTGAAAACTGTTTTTTAAAAAAGTGACTATTATTGTGTTTCACTTTTTAATTTTGCAAATGAAATTCAAAACTCCCTCCACATTAGATTTTGGGCAACGTAAATGATGAAGTTCAACAATAAATAACAAATAAAAAAATAAGAACATATCACATCAAAAGCAGTACAGAATCTTGGCATGACAACCGAGCAAGAAGAAGTTTGGTTTGGTGAAGATGTAATAAACAAAGCAATAGGTAGTCTATTGAAGCAAGTAGAGTTATTAGTGTAGGCTCTGTCCACCTAATCACTTTATGTAAAATACAAATAGCATATTTGGTAATCATTTTGTTTTCAGTTTATATTTATAAAAATTTTAAAAATTATCATAAAATTTATTTAATAATTTTTTTAATTTATAAATAGTTATCTCAGTTTATAAATTTGAGAAAAAATATAAATTAAAAAAATGAATTTACATTTTTAATTTTCAATTTTGTTTTTTCAAATAATTTATTTTCAATTTTTTTTTCAAATAATTTTGTTTTCAATTAATTTTTTTTTCAAATATTTTTTTCCCAATTAATTTTTTTTCAATTATTTTTTAATTAATTTTTTTCTAATATTTTTTTTCAGTTAATTTTTTTTTCAATTAGTTTTTTTTTTCAAATATTTTTTTCCCAATTATTTTTTTTCAATTAATTTTTTTAATTAAATTTTTTTTCAAATAATTTTTTTCAATTAATCTTTTTTTTCAATTAATTTTTTTTCAAATATTTTTTTCAATTAATTTTTTTTAATTATAATGTGTGTAATCCCATTGTCATAAATAATAAAAATAAATATAAATATTTTAGACTTGAACAAACATATTTTTTAGTTTATGTTTTTAAAATTTTTTAAATATTTTGTTCAAACCAAACGCGTTTGTAATTTATATTTTTCTAAAAATAAACAAAAATCAGTTTATAAAATTTTTGTAAACATAAACAAAAAACGCAAACATTACCAAACACTACCAAAATATTTCTCTATTTCCCAAATGCTTCTAGAAAATTAGATTTTGAATTTTTTTTTCCTTGATTTTTTGGATAACCAAACAAAATTCTAAAATTTCTTAAAAATTGAATTTCGAATTTAGGAATCAAACCGCGTGATTGACATTGAGATTACGCTTCTATTATACTGTGATTTGTCTTTTGTTAATGAAGTAGGATTTGATATATTTCACATACATCACCAAAATGGTAATTTGATAAATTTCATCTTTTTTTAGTTTCTACTTATCATTATAACTTGAAAATTGGGGAATAAATCATTTATTTGTAGATTAAACTGTTGACGATGAATACTTGGATTATGAGGCATTTTATTTTATTTTCATTCTGCATTTTAGAAAACTTCATTTCTTATTTCACCAAAACGATTAACATTTCAATTCATGATTTTACAAAAATGCATTGAATTGCCAGAGTCTAACAAACAGTAAAACTAGTTGCATCAATCATCATCTTCATCACTGTTTCAGATGTTGGACAAATCTTTCTAAATTCTTACAAGAAGATCCACCTTTCTCAATGCTCTTTCTAGCAATTTCCTTCAAGTTCAAACTATTCGCTTTCATATCATCATCAGAAAGCAATTTCTCAATCTTGTTCTTAATTTCGTGCCTCGATACAATCTTATTTTCATCGTATTCCAACCTTAAACCAACTTTCCAGACATCACAAATATAGCTTCTGTTATGAAATTGGTCCGCAAAGTAAGGCCAACACAGAAATGGCACGCCACTGCTCACACCCTCCATTGTTGAGTTCCAACCACAATGTGTAAAGAAACAAGCAATTGCAGGGTGACCTAACACCTTCTCTTGAGGTGCCCATTCGACAATCTTCCCCCAACCAGCCACTTTCTCCGCGAACCCATCTGGGTATTCAGCGAATGATTGATTTGTGAGGTCTGGTCGAACAATCCACAAGAATGGTCGGCCTGCAAGTAGGACGGGACAATGAATCAATCTACTATTGAATTTAACGATTTTGGGACATTTGTTAGTCTCCTAAAGTGTACATGTAATGGAAATTTGGACACAAGGACCAAAATTAAAACTAGACTTATAGTGTAGAGATCAAATTGAAATAATAGGGACCAAAATGAAATTTAGATTAAACTATACTGGTAAAAAGTGTACTTTACCCTAGATTAGCTTGATTAAAACTCCTTTAAGATCAGTCAGAATGATAAACAAGTCAAGCTTAAACATATTTTGAAATTCATTAAGTTTTCAAATCAAAACTTGAACAATCCACTACTCTACTCAGCTAGACTTGACTCCTTTACAGCCTTACCTGCAAGTTCAAGACCAAGGGCCAATTCAAGGAACTGGTTCTGGCTGAAGACTGTTGTGCTGCCAAAAGCAACATAAACAACTGAACCTATAGGCTGTTCATTGAGCCAGTTCCAACAAGTTGAATCCTGAAGCCTCAAGCTTCCGCTAGAATGCCTCTGTTCATCGCTCGTGAGCAGTGGTCCGACAGGCAGCATTTTGGGAAGCAACTGGCAAATTGGCGGGTTGAGTTCATAGAATGTGTTGCAGAGAAGCCAGGTAGAGAGTTCAATACTTTGTTTGGCGGACAGAACATTTTCAAAGAAAATCTTCTGTGATTTGGGATCACTTGTGTTGCTCCAACTGAACTCGGTGGTGCTCCAAGCAGGAACGTCCTTTGACAAGATGATGAGCTCATTTCTCAAAACAGTTCCTGCAGGGAACAGAAATCAACAAGTTAACGTTTGATTGTGTTTTTGTTTTTGTGTTTCATGCTTTTTGAGATGGAAATAATGTACAGTTTGAACACATGCACCCATTGTTTCATTGTCATTTTTATTTATGTGCGAAAATAGTTTTCGAAAATTCAAAAACTTAAAGTGGATTGTTTTCAGAAAATAAAAACAGAAAACAAATTGTTGTTGTCATGGTTGGTTGTATTTTCATTTTTTAGAAAACAATGTTTGGCTTATTGTTTTTAAAATTGGAATTTTTCTTTTTAAAAATAATAAAAAAAAACCAATTTTTTTGGAAACACTAAAAGAGATGGTATTGATATTTGTAAAAATTATTTTTTATAAAAATTAATGAAAGGCAACGGATTTTTTCCCCTTTTTTGTGTTCAACAAAAACAAACTTAATTGGATAATTGGATGGAAATTATTCTTCACTTTTAAAAAGTAAAAATAAATAAATAAATAAAATCCCACAATTTTTTGAAAAATATTTTCCGATCAAAACAAAAAGAGCATTGAATAAATTAGACAGAATAAGAAAGTGAATGGATATCTTCTTCTTCTTACCATTCATATCGAAAACCCCTAATTCAACAAGCTTTGGAAGGTGAGAAAGCATGAGTAAACCCCCTGGTCCAGCAGGCCACACTAGAGCTTGCTCAATTCCCATCTCTTTTGCAACCTCTAGTATCCACCCTAGGGTTGCATCTGCTATGACACAGCTAATCATCTTCTCCTCCGATTGGCCAATCTTTTCAATCAAATCCTTAAGATGACCCGGCATGACTCGCCGGATACTCTCCATTACTTTGACACCGTCCCTCTGATCATCACCGGTCCCAATCCGTCAGGAATCGAAACTAGTCTTACCCGGTTTTTTCAATTCTTCATCCTTGTGATCTGGCATAGCACTCATGATCTTGGCATGTATGAACTCCGTGTTAACAACTGTAACTTTGATCCCATAATCAGCAATTTTGTGTGATACTTCAAGAGAGGTATGACATGCCCTTGTGCCGGGATGGCACAACCACTACATGTGCTTGCTTGGTCTCATCACAGATTTCTTTGTTTCATGAGACTCACAAAACAAACCTGTTCAGTAATGGTGTGGATGGATTGAGTCTTAGAAACAGCCTCTCCAGTAATAGGAAAGCTGTTTCTCGTCAATCTATATAGGATGTTTACACCCAATCTTAATTTATTAATATATTTTTCATTAACTCTAACTAAGATTAGTTAGATTTTTAAATTCATTAAATTTTTAATAATTAAAATTATCTTTAAATAATAATTATTTATCATTTATGATTATCTATAAAAAAAAAATAATGATTTGACATATATTTTGATTTTTAAAATTTAAAATATTAATTTTTAAATTGAAAATTTAAAAATTATGTGAAAAAAAATATTTTTTTATATAAATTAAAATTTTTGTGTGTACAAAAAAATATAATGATGAATATTGATATGTAAAATTAAAAAAAAATTAATATTTTTAATTCTAAATTAAAAAAATTGTTAATCTTCTCAATTTTATGAAAAAATTTAGGATATGAGTGAGCTAAGTAAGGAATCCGTGAAATCCGTAATCCATCTAGTCCAGTCTAATCCGATATGTTTGATTGGTTTTTGAATCTGCGGTTCAGTTTCGGATTGAAGAATTAAAAATCCGTAGTCCACGGATTGGTTCCAGATTGAACTCCACGGTTCCGGATTTGAACCGATCCGGACCGTATACAAATAGTCTATATTTTTATTATACATCCTCCCCATAGTATCTTCTCTTATTCTATATAAAATCTAAACTCAAATCTAAAACCGTATATATATCTTCTTTTATTACTTTTATTTGTTAGTTTTTAGCTTTAATTTGTAATGGTCTAAATACTTATGGTAAAACCAGTTTTCTTATAATTGTTTAAATTCTAAAACAGTATGTCACTATTATAGAAAAATATTTCTATTGTGAAACTGATATATAGCGCTATATTTATATTTTTATGAAATTAAAGTGTTATATATATATATATATATTTTTATTATTTAATTATGTGAATCCGTGATATTAAACCGATCTAATCCGTATTTAATGGATTGATTCAGATTGATTTCATAATTTAAACGGATTAGATTAATTTTTAATTTTTTAAGAATCATATATAATAAATTAATCATGATTGTACCCCAATTCAATTCAATCCGGATCATCCTCCCCTAGATATGAGTCATGCTAATCCACACAACGCATAGGATGATTGGTCTAGAGTGATTCTCATTTTTCAAGATTTTGACTGGCATGCGTTGAAGTTTGAAAGAGACAATCCACCAACGCATAGGATGATTGGTCTAGAGTGATTCTCATTTTTCAAGATGTTGACTGGCATGCGTTCAAGTTTGAAAGAGAAAAACCAATTGACTTCTAAACAAAAAATAAAAAAATCATTTGCCTTGCATTTTTCTTTGTATACGTAACTTTCATAATATATATTTGGAAAATTTTATGGTATATGTACACCATCTTTGGTTACGGTCAGTTTCAGTTACTACCTTTGTTTCTTTTGTTATGACTTCCTATAATATTAGTATGTTAATTATAATATTATTTTTGAAAGAGAAACACTAGTTTGAGAGAGAGAGAGATAGAGACTGAATGCTCTGTATATTGATATGTGTGTGTATTACAATTGAAGAATGTTCTCCCTTTTATAGAGAGAAAGAGGGAGACATGTGTGTATAATATACAATAAATGATTTGGGCACTAACCGGTAATGTGCACTAACCAGGTAATGGAGCCGAAAGCAACAAGCACTATATATATGCACTACACTATTATATATGCACTAAGCAAGCACTATATGCACTACACTATTATATATATGCACTACACTATAAAGTATAAGATATATATGAATATATTAACAGCTCCCCGCAAACTCAAGAAGGGTAGGCATCGACTAAGTTAAGTTTGGAAACAAGATCACGGAAACGTCCAGGAGGATGAGCCTTGGTGAAAATATCAGCAGGTTGATCGGCAGAAGAAATAGGGAGAAGATGAACAGTACCACGTGTAACATGCTGTCGAATGAAATGACAATCAATCTCAATATGCTTTGTGCGATCATGAAACACATCATTGTGAGCAATCTGAATGGCACTCTGATTGTCGCAATAAAGAGAGGTAGCACCAGAAGAGGAAACACCCATATCAGTGAGGAGCCAGCGAAGCCAGAGAAGTTCCTGAGTGGTATCAGCAAGAGCTCGGTATTCAGCTTCGGTGCTAGAACGGGCAGTGAGGGATTGTTTCTTGCTACGCCAAGTAATAAGAGAATCCCCTAAGAAGAAACAAAAGCCCGTGGTGGATCGTCGATCCGTAGGATCCCCAGCCCAATCAGCATCAGAAAAGGCACGCAGTTCAAGAGAGGAGGAAGCAGAGTAGTGAAGGCCATGGAACAGAGTGCCTTTGAGATAGCGAAGGAGGTGGAGGAGAGCTGTATAGTGGGGAGTGCGAGGAGCCGACATGTACTGACTAACAATGTGAACAGCATAGGCAATGTCAGGACGAGTGACTGTGAGATAGACAAGACTACCGACGAGCTGGCGATAAAGAGTAGCATCCGAGAGGAGATCCCCATCGAGAGGAGAGAGACGAATCTGAGGATCAACCGGAGTAGAGGTAGTTTTGCAATCAGTAAGACCAGCACGAGCCAGAAGATCGGATGCATATTTGGCCTGTGACAAATAGAAACCAGTAGAATCATGAGAGACCTCAAGGCCGAGGAAGTAGTTAAGAGTACCAAGGTCCTTCATTTCAAACTGACGGTGAAGGAACCGTTTGAGGTGGAGAATACCAGCTGCATCATTACCAGTGATAATCATATCATCCACATATAGAAGAAGAAGAGTGGTACCATGAGGAGTAGTCCGGATAAACAGAGCAGAGTCATAGGAGCTAGAAGTGAACCCGAAGTCATGAATGGTAGAACTGAACTTAGCAAACCAGGCTCGGGGCGCTTGTTTGAGGCCGTAAAGAGCACGCTGTAATTTGCAAACCTTATGAGGTGGAAAAGTGGACCCAGGTGGAGGGTGCATGTAAACCTCCTCAAGAAGATTACCATTGAGGAAAGCATTTTTGACATCCATCTGAAAGAGCTTCCAGTGACGAGCAGCAGCAACAGCAAGTAAACTGCGAACAGAGGTAAGTCGAGCCAGGGAGAAGGTCTCCTCATAATCAATGCCATATTCCTGGTTGAAGCCTTTTGCTACAAGACGAGCTTTGTAGCGTTCAATAAAGCCATCAGAATGAGTCTTGATTTTGTAAACCCATTTGCAGCCAATCGCGATTTTGCCAGGAGGAAGATCAACAAGATCCCAAGTATGAGTGTTGTCCAAAGCCTGAAGTTCCTCAGTCATAGCTTGCTGCCAAAGAGGATTAGTACAGGCCTCACGATAGGAGGTAGGTTCATAAGTAGAGAAGGCAGCAGACCCAACAATATAATCACGAAGATGGAGAGGAGTTGAGTTACCCGGTGTGGTCACCCGTAGGAGGATCGGTAGGAGGAAGAACCGGTGTAGAGGAGGTGGTACAATGAGAGGTGGACCTTCAGGGAGAGCAGTCTGGACGGGATCCGGAGTGAGCAAGGGCTGCTCAATGAAGGAGGAACCTGTATCAAATTCATCAGAGAAGAGATCTATGGAAGGATTAGTAAACAGTACATTAGGGGAAAGTGTAGGTAAGTGAAAGGAGGATAGGGAAGAAAATTTGTGTTCCAGAAAACTACATGGCGGGAGATACGAAGGCGTTTAGAGAGAGGGTCCCAGCAGCGAAAGCCTTTGTGTTCAATTCCATACCCAAGAAAGCAACAAAGACGAGAACGAGGTTCAAGCTTGGTGTGTTCATGGATTGAAGCAGAACAAAGCAGGCAGAGCCAAAAACTCGAAGATTAGTGTATGGAGGGGGAGTGCCATGCAGACGTTCAAAAGGAGTTTGATTATGGATGATAGAGGTAGGAGCACAATTGATAGTGTAGACAGCAGTGAGGGCCGCTTCCCCCAAAAGTTTTCAGGGCAAGAAGAAGAGATAAGGAGAGCTCGAGTAGTGTCAAGAATATGCCTATGTTTGCGTTCAGCACGGCCATTTGCTGGGACGTGCCAGCACAGGAACGATGAGGCAGTGTACCATGACTCTGAAGAAAGAAAGGAAATCTGAATCCCGATATTCCATAGCATTGTCAGAGCGAAAAATTTTGATGGTTTTGGAAAATTGGGTGTGGATCATTTGGGCAAAGTTATAATAAATGTTTTGAGTTTGGACCGAGTTTTCATGACAAAAATCCAAGTAAACCGTGAAAAATCATCAAATAAAAATAACAAAACGAGATCCCCCATAGTAGTAGTAGGGGAGGGTCCCCAAATATCCGAATGTATAAGATCAAAAGGTGCACAGGAAATAGAAGTACTTTTATTGAATGATAAAGCAGGTTGTTTGGCAAGTTGACAGGTATACAATCAAAAGTATCGGAGGTACATGACCCAATTGTCCTAGAAACAAAGATTTTAAGCGATGAACAGAAATATGCCTAACCGACAATGCCAAAGATGAAAAGGAGATAATGAGGAAGCAGATGTAGGAGCAGCGATCTGAAGAGAGTCAGGAACATGAAGGTGGATGAGTTCATAGAGACGTCCGTGCTTACGGCCGATCCCAATAGTCTGTCCCGTCTGAGGGTCCTGCACTAAAAATGAGTAGCAGAAAATGTGAAGGTGAGACCAAGTTCACATAATTGACCAATAGAGATAAGATTTAAGGTGAGAGCAGGTATATGATAAACTTGAGGTAAAGATAACGAAGAAGTGGAGACAGTACCAATGTGACGAACAGTCATGAGAGAACCATCAGCAGTTTGAATGGAGGGAATATGAGAAGATGAAGAAATAGAAGAAAATAGTAGAACTGGAGGTCATATGATTACAACAGGCAGAGTCAAAATACAAGAAGAGTTACCTGGAGTCACAGACAAGGCAGTAGGAGGAGGTGTACCGGAGGGAGAGAAGGCATTGGAACATGGCCTCGACATCCGTTGGAGAAAAGAGAGGGGTAGACGGAGTAGGAGACTCAGAAAAACCCTCAGAGGCAGCAGCAGCAGTGTGATGAGACTGATTCTGGGAATGAGACTGATTCCCGGAATGAGACCGATTCCCAGAACGATGAAAGTGTCCCCGGGAAGAACCACCGCGAGAAGAGTGGTTGTTGGAGGATGAGCGGGATGGATTGCGAAAACAATCCTGTTGCAGATGACCAGGACTGAGTTTGTTGCAGTGTTGGCAGGTTCTGACAGGGCAATTGATCAGGAGATGTTGGAAGGGAGGCCCGATTGTGACAATAAAGACAGTCAGTGGGCCGCTGGGGTGGCCGATACGGAGGAGTGGCAAGAACAGAGTCCACATGATGAGTTTTGAGAGTACCAAGACGAGTCTCCTCTGATAGTAGCTCAGAGATAGCTTGTTCCAAAGTGGGCAAGGATGGCGATGAAGAAGAGAGGCACGTACTGGCTCAAAAGATGAAGTGAGAGCCATAAGAAAGTGCACCAACCTTTGCTGATTACGATAGGCAGTAAATAAGACAGCATCTTCTCGGTGAGGCCAAGGCGGCTCGGAAAGAGCAAGCTGGTCCCAAACGGAGTACATTTGAGAAAGGAAGTCATTGATGGACTGACTAGATTCTTGGCGCATCCGATGAAGTTGGCTTTGAAGCTGATATTGATGAGCAAGACAGTAGTCTGGTATCTTTCTTTCAAGAAATCCCAGATGTCCTTGGCAGGAGTAGTGACAGAGTCAAGCTGAAAGCGACCAAACTGAAGACTGATGGAGGTAACAGAGGTATTTCGAACCAGGTAATGATTTGGTAATTTTTACTGTCCCAGTCCTCAAGTCGGTCTTCATATGTAGGAGTAGTAGTGGAAACAGTGGTTTCAGCAGTGTCTTTCACTGGGTGGGTTACATCCCCGGTGATAATTCGCCAGAGCTTCTTTCCTTTGAGGAAGGAAGACATGGCTTGTGCCCATAGAACATAGTTGGAACCATTCAAAATAACGGAAATGGGATGGGAGGCATCATGACGATCCATAATAATAGATGAATAGAGAAAAAATAAATAGGAGCAGACCTGTAAGAGCAAAATTAGGTAAAACAGAGTGTACCAGTGAGTCCGGAAGGTCGAAAATAGCTAGGAAAGGTGTCCTGTGCAGAGATGATGTCAGCAGAGGCCAAAGTGATGTCAGCGGCGCACGTTAGCAGAGTGCATGAAGTGCACGTTAGCAGAAGAGGCGCGGCGCACGATAGCGGAATGGCGCAAGGCGCGGCGCACAGGAGCAGGGCTGACGTCAGACGCGAAGGAGAGGGCGCGTGGGAGCGCGTGACGAACGTGAGCAGCAACTGATGGCGCGTGCGGGCGCGTGGGAGAGTGGTGACGGAAGTGATGACGCGCCGCAGACAAAGGTAGCGCGTGGAGGCGCGTGAGAGGTTGTTTGAGGACGGGCTTGGTGCCGTTGGAATCGTGAGAAAATTCCGAGCGGTTTGGTGTAGTGCCACTGTGTACGGGACTAAACACCAAAATCGCAAATTGCCAGAAATGTAATTCTGTGCTCTGATACCATGAAAGAGAAACACTAGTTTGAGAGAGAGAGAGAGAGAGATAGAGACTGAATGCTCTGTATATTGATATATGTTGTTCATTACAATTGAAGAATGTTCTCCCTTTTATAGAGAGAAAGAGGGAGACATGTGTGTATAATATACAATAAATGATTTGGGCACTAACCGGTAATGTGCACTAACCAGGTAAATGGAGCCGAAAGCAACAAGCACTATATATATGCACTACACTATTATATATGCACTAAGCAAGCACTATATGCACTACACTATTATATATATGCACTACACTATAAAGTATAAGATATATATGATATATTAACAATTTTGATTATGATCTAAGAGTTTTTTAGTTATACTTTATGTGATGTCCAGTTATAATTTTTTTTAGGAGCATTTATATATAAATCTTAATTTATGAACTTATACTCCATTAAGTTTTAATTAAAATTTTTTGAACATTCAAATCCCATTAAATTTTTAATAGTCAAAATTATCCTTCAAACAATGATTGTTTATCATTTATAATTATCTATAAAAGAACATGATAATTTGACATTTCTTTCAAATTAAAAAAAACTAAAAGAAAATTATGTGTAAAAAAAAAACTATTTTTTTTAAGACTAAATTATTTTTCTTGTAAAACTGAAAATTTTGTGTCTATAAAAGAGCATGATGATAGAACATTGATGTGCAAAATTGAAAAAAAAAATTAAAAATGAAAAATTGATAGTGTTCTCAGTTTAAAACTGAAAAAAAACTATTAATGTTCTCTGTTTTATTGATAGATGAATCAAATCAATAAGTAGAAGGGTAAAAATTTAATCTCATACTCTCTTTTTTATCAGTTAATAAAATAATGGGGAATTTTTTTTAAGGCCCCTGGTATTAAGATGTTACAGCATAAAGGATACTCAATATTTTCATAATGTCTAACGTCCCTCAAGTTGATCCAGAGAAAATTGGTCCAGAGAAATTTTGTCCAGAGAAATTCTGGACTTCTAAAGAATTTCTCTGGGTTCAACCCAGAAAAAATTCAAATTTCTCTGAGTTCAGTTTAACCAATTTTCAAACCAGAGAAAATTGATAAATTCTGGACTTTCCAAGCCAGAGAAAATTGACTACTGTGGAGCATGTTCAAGAGATGACAATTTGTGCGTATAGATTTATTCTTACTATTTTTTTTTTTTAAAAAAATTGTTTTTTGGCTTTCAATTGATTTGCAATTCTGTCTAAAATTTACCTCTCATTATAGCCAAAATGAGGTGTACAGTTCTAGAAACCACATTCCTTGGTGGAGAGTGATGGTTCCCAAGGGTTCTTGTAATAACCCTGATCCGTAATTAGCCACTAATCAGTAATTAAGGATCTTAATTAAGTGAATAAAAATTAATTATGGGTTAATTATGTGCTTTATAGTAATTCGTGCATATCTATCTGATTTGAAAGTTATTTGTCATGATTTCTACTTTGAATCTGAAATTGTTAGCCTAAATGCTTTTAGAAACCGAATGGAGCACATGGATTGACTATTTAGAATTCTTAGAACACCATGGCGAATTTTATTAAAAATTAAATTTGGTTTCGTAAAATCGCATGTGATTAACTAGAGCCTTGACGGGAACTATTTTTGGGATTAATTAAATTTCGTGCTAACCCGAATAAATTAAGGTTACTTATGTTTGAATTAAATAATGCATGATTGGTGCCTAAATTAATTCTATTAATAATCCAAGATGTGATTAAGAGTGAGGTGTGCTAGGCCTTGGTGGTGTTGGGTGTAGAGGATAAATCCTTGTGGGTGTGTTGGAGTAGTGCATGTGTGTGCACGTGTATTGTGTTCAATGTGAGAGTGTGTATGTGTTGTGTATATTCTGATGAAAGCTGAGGGAGAGTTGTATCATTTCCTTCACTCATGTGGTCCGTGTAGAGAGAGAGAGAGATAGAGAGAGAGAGAGAGAGAGAGAGAGAGAGAGAGAGAGCTCAAGCTAGAAGAAGAAGAAGGGAACTAGGAAGGCCATCTCTTGTTGATTGAAATCAAGAATCTAGGTAAGAGTCTTGAGCCTATTTTCTGTAGAGAATCTGCCATGCATCATGTTTCAACTCACCTTTGGACCATTTACATGAATTTAGCAAGAGAAATGGGTCTTTGGGCTTGTAGGTGACTTGCATGTGTATCCTTGGTAGAACACCCTTGATTTACTATCTTAAGTTGAGTTTTGAAATCCTTGCATGCATCTGAGTTTATTCATGTCCATAGTTTCAGAATTCATGAATTTGAGGATCACCATTTGCATGTTTTTGAAAAACCATGGAAGAGTTAAAATATTGCATGAAGAAGTTTTGGTTCACACCTTTCAAGAATTGATGAGTGTTTGAATAAAAGATGTTCCAAGGGTCTTGTATTGAAGTTTTCTAAAGCTATTTTTGTGTGTTTGATCAAATCATGCAAGACCCCAAGGTTTAGAGGTGGTTTGGAAGCCATTTTTATTGAGCTTGCTGCCCAGAATTTTACAGCTGGCTCGAGCGAAGAAGTGGTGGCTCGAGCCAACATTTCGAGCTCTCAGAATTTTGCACTCTGCAAAAGGCTGGCTCGAGCGAAGAATTCTTGGCTTGAGCAAGCTCTGTTTTTGCCTTCTGCTGGCTCTAGCCAAGAAAAGCTGGCTCTAGCCACCAACCTATTTTCAGCATGTTTTCAAAAGATGTTTTAAGTACATATCTTCACTCACATCTCTTTATGAGCATTCTTAGGCATGATTTATGAGCCGTTAAAGATTAATAAGCTAAGAAATAACATAAGTAAGTGAATTAGAAAATATGTGTAGAATCCGAGTATGTGGGCAATATGAACAAGTTGTGTAGCATGGAATGAATGTGAAATTAAAGTGAGAAAGCTAAACCATGTATGACCACACGAATGAATAATAATGAGACATATTTTGTGCTATGTATTTTGTGATTGTAGGTCAAGACTCGAGGATTGATTGACCATTTACGGGACCCACTGTGAGTAACGTTATGGTAAAGATACGTTTATATGAAATTATGTTCCAAACGAGATATGATATGTTATGTTTTCTGAAATGATATATGCTTCTGTGAACGAACATTCCAAGTTTGAAATCTATTATGGCATCCATAGATAGTCCCAAGTCATGGGGGACGGTATGAAAATGTGGGTCCATGACATTTACGAGATCTTGTTAGCCACTTCATTGTGGTGATATGTGTTTAATCGGTGTCCGGGACCGGTTACTCTAGTCGGAAGACGTTATGTGATATGTTCGATATGTTCTATGGGATATGCCATTATTATGTTATGATATGAGATGACTATGATTATGCTATGATCTGTTATATACGTATAAAATGTTCGGAATTCGTTCACTAACCCCTTTACCTTAATGTTATTCACTGGGCTTTAACTCACTGTTTGTATATATATGTATTTAGGTGAGCATTTTGGAGTTCGAGCCCGAAGGCTTTTGCCTGGAGTTCTGTTCTGTTGTCAGCAAGCCTTTGTGCCTCACGAGGAGGTTCCCGAAGTGTCTTGGGTTCAAGCGTTGATTAATTCTGTTTATGCATGGGACTTTATTTTAATTATGTTATCTGTACTTAAGATACTGTAATGTGTGTGGTATAATATAATGTATGGTTGACTTATGGTTATGTATATAAAGTTTTTAAAATATTCTGTTTCATGTAAGTCAACACAGCTCATTGGACAACTATATTTATGTATTTGCTTCCACTAGCCCCTTATAATATGCTTATCTGTTCAGAGGCCTTCGGTAATCCAAGAATTACTGGGCGGTTACGATGCTAAACCTATAGGGGCGGGTTTGGGTCGTGATAGTTCTGATGAAGTAATGAATGAAAGGAAAATGAGTGACTGAACTCTTTCTCCACTCCAATGTATTCAATACCAAAAGCTCCATTCTCTGAATAACTTTGCTCTCAAAGTTGCATTCCAATTGAAACTCTGAGGGTGACGGTACTCTGTATTCCTCCATCTTCGCTGCCAAAGGCAAGCACGCCACTGATAACAATTGCATCGCCCACCACTTGTCACTCTGGTTTTAATTATAAAAACCAACAATCAACCAAAAAACTTTAAAATTCATAATCAAAATTGAAATTGAAATCAAACTTACATCAATAGCTCGCCTCGAAAGAAACCGGTCAAAATGAACCCAGAGAAATTTGAATTTTCTTTGGGCAATCCGTCCACCATTAACAACATATACTGTATCTTCATTCACTTCACCAAGTGGTCTCTCCTTCAATAAGAGTGATTCTGCCATCTCTGCTCTCTGTCTCCACATCTTCGAAGTGGCATCCAATGCTTTTAAAGATCTCTACAGTGCTTCACATCTTCGCATATAGGCCTCATCTTTAGAACATGCTGTTCGTTTAGCAGCTTCTATAGCAGCCTTGACGGCCTCAACACTTTCCATTACAGCCAAGGTTCGCCGGGAACTCCAACGTGAAATTGTTCTCCCAAATCTGCAAGACCTCGAGATTCGGGAGATCTCCGATGAACGAAGGGATTGGACCATCGAGATTGTTGCGAAACAGATTGATTAGCGTAAGGTTCTGGGAGGAGGACGTTGGCGAAGGGTGGGATTTGGGGGTAGGGTAGACGAAGCTTTTGTTCATTTGGTTGTAGGGGGAGAGAGAGAGAGAGAGAGAGAGGAGAATCGTGGGCAAATAGTCAAATTTCTCTGATATATGTTTAGGGGCCTTAGATATCAAAAAATAATTTTGTGGATCTTTTCCATTACGAAAAGTGGGGAAGGGACCCTAGACTAATTTTTCCTAAAATAATTATCTGTACATTATTATACAAAATTGATAATGTTCTTAGTTTTAAAAATTTTAAAAAAATTTGATAATGTTTTAATTTTACTAAATAGAAATTTGAAAAATTTTAAATAATACCTGAACAACCATAAATAAATTTTTTAAATAATTGACTCATCTATATAAAAAGAATTCCTGGTAGCTCGAAACAAGGCTCGACTTTGGCTCGAGAGGGAGAGAAGAGAGGAGAAGAAGAAGGAGGGAGAGAAGAAGGAGAAGGAGGAGATCGGCCCAGCGCGGTCGTCGCCCAGCCCGTCGCCGCGGATCGCCCAGCCGTCGCCCAGCCCGTCGCCGCCGATCTCCAGCCGTCGCCCAGCTCCGATCGTACAGCAGCCTCCTCCTCCTCCTTCCTTCTCCTCCTCCCTCCCTCCGCCCGCCTCGCCTCCTCCTCCCCCTGTGAATTGCCCCCTCCAGTCCTCCTCCTCCTCCTCTTCCTCCTCCCTTCTTCTCTTCTCTTCTTCTTCACCCTTCATCTTCGACGACCTGTAACAGAAGAAGGAACAAAAAAAAAAATCGAGCCAAACTCGAGTCATACATTTTGAGCTACCAATCGCGGTTCATATAAAACATCAAGCCACTGCCAATAGGTAAAAATAATAATAATAATAACTAATAATAAATAACCCTCATGAGATGACAATTTAACATTCAAGGCATGAGAGAGCGTGGGAGTGTGGGCAACATTGTGAGAACTCGTCTTAGACAGGCGCCCTGTGGTGGACCCATCTTAACAAGGTAAATTCGATAGAGTTATGGTACATATTTTAAATAATTTATTAAATTTTTTTATTAAAGATCTCATATTAACTCATACGTGTATGAGTTTGTGTGAGTCTCACATCACGTAAAAATTTTGATAAAAAATTTGATAAATTATTTAAGATTTATAATATTTTCCAATTCGATATTCAAAGGTGTTGAGGGACCCATAATAAGGTAAATTCCATATTCAAAGGTCACCCATTAAGTCCGCGAACCAATCGAGAACATAGAGGGAGCATATACCGTACTTTAACATTTTTTTTCTTTCTGACCAAGTCTTCTTCTCTGCAGTACTTCTTTACATATATGTATACAATATTTAATAGATAATTAATTTAAGTCATGGTATGAATATAATAACTTAGATATAAGAAATAAATTATAATTATACATATGCATAAATTTTTTATTTATAAATTAGACTAGTACAATATTAAATAAATCACAACACCCCCATACATGGATTACTAATTTATAATAGTTGATGGATTAGACTCACACAATATTGAAGTGATGATTTTATCATGTCCAGAAAATTTCAGATTGTAACTTAGGTATTAAAAATTATGAATAAATTATTTACACAATTCTAAAATTCGTGCAATTGAACAGAATACTCAATAGGGAGTTTAGGTCACTTTCAGAAGAATTTCAGAAAAAGAAGGTGTAAATAATCCTGTAAAATTCCAGCAGTTTTTATGACACAGATTTGTCACATTTCCTTACATTAATTCCATGCTTAATTTATAGATCAAATCCATAATCTAAATTTATCATGAAATTAGACTTCTCAAATTTCATTTTTTAGTTAGAAATTTCCAGATTTGGCTTAGTATAGAATTTTAAATAAATTTTCAAATACATAGTAAAATCTGTCTCACAGTTTCACATTTAGTTAAAAATTTGTATAAATTCGTAGAAAGATCAAAAAATTGTTGCCAAAATTCCTGGATGAAATAGACATCATTATCAACAACTTTGTAGAAGAAATCATCTCGAAATTTTGAGTATAAAATTGTCTAAAAATTCGGGTAACATTCTGGCATATTTAAAACAGACTATTTTCAATACAGTTTCAGATTTAGTTAAAATTTTGTACAAATTCGTAAAAAGCTCAAAAATTGTTACCAAAATTCCTGGATGAACTAGACATCATTATCAACAACTTTGTAGAAGAAGTCATCTCAAAATTTTGAGTATAAAATTGTCTAAAAATTCGGGTAAACATGCTGGCAGATTCAAAACAGATTATTCTCAACACAGTTTTGACAATTTATCATATGTATATAATCTGAAAATTTCAATTATATAAAAAAATGAGAGGATTGAGAGGGTTTTCTTACTTAATAGTAGGATTCAAATAGGTGATAAAAGTGGTAGAAAAATTTTGCTTCCTTAACCTTCCCTCTTCTTTTCCTTCTACTTCTCATCACCCGTATATACTCCTCCTTTTGTTGTATGTGTCCATGAACTAAGTCTACCTATATATATATAGGAGATCCTCTCTTCTCTCTCTCTCTCTCTCTCTCTCTCTCTTCATGATGTATTCCCTGCCATAAAACTTCACTCTACCAAAAGCCATCATTTGGTGGAATTCACCAAGCCAACATGCAAGTTAACATGTGGCATACCCTTGCCACCGAATCTGATTCTCCTATATATTTTATTTTATTTTTTTAATAATTATAACAATAATTATTGAAATCAATACCTTATTATTCTTAATAAGGTCTTTGTTAGTGTAAATTGTGTTAATTACAACTAATTTTTTTTACTATTCTATATTTAGTTAGGTTCTGAAATTAATTAATTAATTAATTAAATTTATTTCTTTTAAGAATAATTTAAATATGGGTTTTCACATTAACGGCATAAATTTTAGCTATTGGAAAGCTAGGATAACCATACATATTCAATCTAATGATTATGAATGCTAGAAAATTATTTGCAATAGTAAAAAAATTCCTACCAAAACCGTAGATGGCCTTAAGGTACCAAAATTTGAAGATGAGTGGAATGAATTAGATACTAGAATGGCTCAAATTAATGTCAAAGCCACAAACATGTTGTACTGCGCCTTAGATGCCAACGAGTTCAACAGAATGTTCACATGTAAAACCGCAAAAGAAATTTGGGATAAGTTTATAGTGACTCATGAGGGAACCGAACAAGTTAAAGAATCTAGAGTTAGTTTGCTAATCCATAATTTTGAACTCTTTAAAATGAAACCTGATGAAACTATTCCTCAAATGTTTACTCGCTTTACTGATATTATTAATTGTTTAACTTCTCTTGGCAAAATATATACTAATGCTGAAATTGTAAGAAAAGTGCTTAGGTCATTACCAAAAAGTTGGGAGACAAAAGTCATCGCCATTACTGAAGCCAAGGAGTTATCAAAGCTAAGTTTAGATGAGTTAATGGAATCTCTCTTAACTCATGAGCTCATAATGCAAGAAGGAAAAGAAGAGGAGGACAATAAGAAGAAGAAAGGAATAGCCTTCAAATCCACCTCGAAACATCAAGAGGATGAGGAAGATAATTCGGATGATGATGAGGAAATGGCATTCATTACTAGGAAGTTCAAAAGGTTTATGAAAAAGAAATAAGGCGTGCGAAATTTTTTCAAAAAAGACTTCAACAACAGGGATTTTCAAAGGGGAGAAAATCACAAAAATCTGAAGTTACCTGCTACGAATGCAATAAACCTGGACACTACAAATCAGAATGTCCGGAACTTAAGAAACAATTCAAGAAGGATAAGAAGAAAGCCATGATTGCAGCATGGGAAAAAGATAGCGATGAAAGCGACTCAGAAACTGAAGTTTGCAAAAATGAAGTTGCTAACCTATGCTTAATGGCACTTGGAAACGAAGATGAGGTAAATGACGAATCTTTTACGTTTGATGAATTATAATCAGCTTGTGATGAATTACATGCTGAATTTAAGAAACTTAATTTGAAAAGTAACTGTCAAAAGAAAGTGATTTCAAGTTTATTAAAAGAAAATGAATCCTTAACTTCCAAGATAAATGCTTTAGAAAATGAAGCCATGAAAATGAAAAAGGAAAATAAGATTTTAACTCGAAAAGAGTCTTCAATTTTTGAGAAAAAATTAGTTGTATTGCAAAAAGAAAATGAGTCTTTAAAAAATGAGCAAATTGTTTTGAAAGAAAATATTGAAGACTTGAAAAATACTCTTTCAAAATTCACTCAAGGTAGAGAGACTTTAGATAAAATTCTTAAAAATCAAAATCGTACTTTTGGTAGAGCCGGAATTGGATATAAACCTTTTTTCAAAAGTAAAAACTGTCAAAAATGGTTTTGTGTATGCATCTTCTAGTCACTCTCATCTCACATGTCATTTTTGTGGTACAAAAGGTCATATTTCACCTTCATGTCTTGTTAAAAGAAATCCTTTTGCTAAACTAAAAAAGATGTGGGTTCCCAAGGACATTTCAAGAGTGTCAAATTCTAACTTTTATGGACCCAAGAAAATATGGGTACCAATAAAAAAATCAAATTTTTATAAATATGTTTCAAGACAAAATCCAGTAACGATAGATAGTATCTCGATAGTGCATGTTCAAGGCACATGACCAGAAATAAAGCTATGTTTGCCACACTCCAACCAAAGGATGGTGGATATGTGACTTTCAGGGACAATAGCAAGGTTAAAATCATTGGTGTAGGAAGTATTGGTAAAAATCTTTCTCCTATCATTGAAAATGTTTACTTGTTGAAGGATTAAAACATAACTTGCTTAGCATTAGTCAATTATGTGATAAAGGTTATAGAATTATTTTTGAGAAAACTCATTGCACTATTAAGAACACCCTAGAAAATAAAACTTTATTTGTAGGTTATAAACATGAGAATGTATATGTGTTTGATTTGCATGATTTGTCTTCTCATTTTAATATTAAATGTTTATTTGCTATAAATGATCATGGTTGGTTTTGGCATAGAAGATTAGGACATGCTCATTTTGATTTAATTTCCAAACTTTCAAAAAATGAGTTAGTCATTGGTTTACCAAAAATTATTTTTGAAAAAGACAAACTTTGTGATGCACGTCAATTTGGAAAACAAACTAGAATTTCTTTTAAATCCAAAAATATTGTTTCAACTACTAAACCGCTTCAACTCTTGCATATTGATTTATTCGGACCATTTAGAACATTAAGTTTAGGAGGAAAATCGTATGCTCTTGTTTATGTTAATGATTATACTAGATATACATGGGTATTATTTTTACACACAAAAATGAAGCTTTTTATAATTTCTCAAGCCTTTGTAAAAGAATTCAAAATGAAAAAAATCTTAATATTTGTAGTATTAGAAATAATCATGGCAGAGAATTTGAAAATGATGATTTTATTATGTTTTGTGATGAGTTTGGAATTGATCATAATTTTTCTGCACCTAGAACTCCTCAACAAAATGCTGTGGTTGAAAGAAAAAATAGAACTCTTGAAGAAATGGTCCGTACTATGCTTTGTGAAAATAATTTGCCTAAATATTTTTAGGCGGAAGCTGTTAACACTGCATGCTATGTTGTAAATCGTGCTATGATTAGACCTATTTTTAAGAAAACCCCTTATGAAATTTGGAAAGGTAGAAAACCTAATATTAGTCACTTGCGTGCATTTGGTTGTAAATGCTCTGTATTGAATAACAATAAAGATAACTTAGGAAAATTTGATACTAAATCAGATGAAGTTATTCAATTTCCAGTAAAGCTTATAAAGTATTCAATAAAAGAACTCTACGTGTTGAAGAATCTGTGCATGTTGCTTTGGATGAATCTAACAACATTATTTCCAAGAATCTTGTAAGTAATGATATTGCAGAAAATCAACCAAACATGGAGAGCATTTACATAAAAGAAAATGAAGAAAATCCATTATGTGAACATGAAGAAGAAATGACAATGGAGAAACTTCAAGGAATATATGCTTTTCCAGAAAACGACTCAAATTTACCAAAAAAATGGAAGTATGCTCATGGCCACTCCGAAGACCTTATTGTGGAGAAGTGGTTTGGAAATACTCTTGGATCCTGAAGGATGTTCCTGATCCTTTGATTGCCACCTGAAAAAGGGATTAACACTCTGGTCAGGGGTGTTAGAATTAGCACTCCGACAGACAAGTTAGTATATATCTCACGTTTGCTTGTGTCTTAAGTTTCTTGGGTCTGTTCTCACATACCTCTCTTTGGTTGATGTTCCTCTATTTATATTCGCTTCTGAGCCCCAGGGTCGGGCCCACTCTTAATCCATCGCATGATTGCTCATTCGGCCATTCTGTCGTATGCCAATTCCTACTCGGCTTTTTGTTCAACTGGTTCTATGGCCGATTAATCTATTCGGCTTCGGGATCGTCTAGGATGGAGCCGAATAATATATATATATATCTGTAACAAGCCCGCGGGGGACCTCGCTACAGCTCGGACTCGATTTTGTGTCACGGTTCTTAATCTTGAACCAAAGAGTCCAAATCCGGCAAATCGTTTTGGAGAACAGATTTTTGAAAGAAGTGCCAAACATGGACTGCTTTGCCAGATACAGAGTCGCCACCTAAATATTTTATTTTCGGAAAATTTAGGAAACCCTGACTCGGTGCCAAAGGCCACGTGTCCGTCATCACCAAAGTTGCCTCGTTGAAGATGAGTGGAATGAATTAGATACTAGAATGGCTCAAATTAATGTCAAAGCCACAAACATGTTGTACTGCGCCTTAGATGCCAACGAGTTCAACAGAATGTTCACATGTAAAACCGCAAAAGAAATTTGGGATAAGTTTATAGTGACTCATGAGGGAACCGAACAAGTTAAAGAATCTAGAGTTAGTTTGCTAATCCATAATTTTGAACTCTTTAAAATGAAACCTGATGAAACTATTCCTCAAATGTTTACTCGCTTTACTGATATTATTAATTGTTTAACTTCTCTTGGCAAAATATATACTAATGCTGAAATTGTAAGAAAAGTGCTTAGGTCATTACCAAAAAGTTGGGAGACAAAAGTCATCGCCATTACTGAAGCCAAGGAGTTATCAAAGCTAAGTTTAGATGAGTTAATGGAATCTCTCTTAACTCATGAGCTCATAATGCAAGAAGGAAAAGAAGAGGAGGACAACAAGAAGAAGAAATGAATAGCCTTCAAATCCACCTCGAAACATCAAGAGGATGAGGAAGATAATTCGGATGATGATGAGGAAATGGCATTCATTACTAGGAAGTTCAAAAGGTTTATGAAAAAGAAATAAGGCGTGCGAAATTTTTTCAAAAAAGATTTCAACAACAGGGATTTTCAAAGGGGAGAAAATCACAAAAATCTGAAGTTACCTGCTACGAATGCAATAAACCTGGACACTACAAATCAGAATGTCCGGAACTTAATAAACAATTCAAGAAGGATAAGAAGAAAGCCATGATTGCAGCATGGGAAAAGATAGCGATGAAAGCGACTCAGAAACTGAAGTTTGCAAAAATGAAGTTGCTAACCTATGCTTAATGGCACTTGGAAACGAAGATGAGGTAAATGACGAATCTTTTACGTTTGATGAATTATAATCAGCTTGTGATGAATTACATGCTGAATTTAAGAAACTTATTTGAAAAGTAACTGTCAAAAGAAAGTGATTTCAAGTTTATTAAAAGAAAATGAATCCTTAACTTCCAAGATAAATGCTTTAGAAAATGAAGCCATGAAAATGAAAAAGGAAAATAAGATTTTAACTCGAAAAGAGTCTTCAATTTTTGAGAAAAAATTAGTTGTATTGCAAAAAGAAAATGTGTCTTTAAAAAATGAGCAAACTTAGATATCAAAAAATAATTTTGTGAATCTTTTCCATTACGAAAAGTGGGGAAGGGACCCTAGACTAATTTTTCCTAAAATAATTATTTGTACATTATTATACAAAATTGATAATGTTCTTAGTTTTAAAAATTTTTAAAAAAATTGATAATATTTTTAATTTTACTAAATAGAAATTTGAAAAATTTTAAATAATACCTGAACAACCATAAATAAATTTTTTAAATAATTGACTCATCTATATATAACCATCAAGCCACTGCCAATAGGTAAAAATAATAATAATAATAACTAATAATAAATAACCCTCATGAGATGACAATTTAACATTCAAGGCATGAGAGAGCGTGGGAGTGTGGGCAACATTGTGAGAACTCGTCTTAGACAGGCGCCCTGTGGTGGACCCATCTTAACAAGGTAAATTCGATAGAGTTATGGTAGATATTTTAAATAATTTATTAAATTTTTTTACTAAAGATCTCATATTAACTCATACACATATGAGTTTATGTGACTCTCACATCATGTGAAAAATTTGATAAAAAATTTGATAAATTATTTAAAATTTATAATATTTTCCAATTCGATATTCAAAAGTGTTGAGGGACCCATAATAAGGTAAATTCCATATTCAAAGGTCACCCATTAAGTCCGCGAACCAATCGAGAACATAGAGGGAGCATATACCGTACTTCAACATTTTTTTTCTTCTGACCAAGTCTTCTTCTCTGCAGTACTTCTTTACATATATGTCACACAATGTACAATATTTAATAAATAATTAATTGAAGTCATGGTATAAACATAATAACTTAGATATAAGAAATAAATTATAATTATACATATGCACAAATTTTTGATTTACAAAATTAGACTAGTATAATATTAAATAAATCACAACACACCTATACATGGATTACTAATTTATAATAGTTGATGGATTAGACCCACACAATATTGAAGTGATGATTTTATCATGTCCAGAAAATTTCAGATTGTAATTTAGGTATTAAAAATTATGAATAAATTATTTACACAATTCTAAAATTCGTGCAATTGAACAGAATACTCAATAGGGATGTTTAGGTCACTTTTCAGAAAGAATTTCAGAAAAAGAAGGTGTAAATAATCCTGTAAAATTTTCAACAGTTTTTATGACACAGATTTGTCACATTTCCTTACATTAATTCCATGCTTAAATTTATAGATCAAATCCATAATCTAAAAATTTATCATGAAACTAGACTTCTCAAATTTCATTTTTTAGTTAGAAATTTCCAGATTTGGCTTAGTATAGAATTTTAAATAAATTTTCAAATACATAGTAAAATCTGTCTCACAGTTTCAGATTTAGTTAAAAATTTGTATAAATTCGTAGAAAGATCAAAAAATTGTTGCCAAAATTTCTGGATGAAATAGACATCATTATCAACAATTTTGTAGAAGAAATCATCTCGAAATTTAGTATAAAATTGTCTAAATGCTAAAATTCGGGTAACATTCTAACAGATTTAAAACAGACTGTTTTCAACACAGTTTCAGATTTAGTTAAAATTTTGTACAAATTCGTAAAAAGCTCAAAAATTGTTGCCAAAATTCCTGGATGAACTAGACATCATTATCAACAACTTTGTAGAAAAATCATCTCAAAATTTTGAGTACAAAATTGTCTAAAAATTCGGGTAAACATGCTGGCAGATTCAAAACAGATTATTCTCAACACAGTTTTGACAATTTATCATATGTATATAATCTGAAAATTTCAATTATATAAAAAATGAGAGGATTGAGAGAGTTTTCTTACTTAATAGTATGATTCAAATAGGTGATAAAGTGGTAGAAAAATTTTGCTTCCTTAACCTTCCCCTCTTCTTTTCCTTCTACTGAATCTTTCCTCACCCGTATATACTCCTCCTTTTGTTTGTATGTGTCCATGAACTAAGTCTACCTATGATATATATAGGCAGATTCTCTCTCTCTCTCTCTCTCTCTCTCTCTCTCTCTCTCTCTCTCTCTCTCTTCATGATGTTATTCCCTGCCATAAACTTCACTCTACCCAAAAGCCATCATTTGGTGGAATTCACCAAGCCAACATGCAAGTTAACATGTGGTATACCCTTGCCACCGAATCTGATTCTCCTATATATTTTATTTTATTTTTTTATAATAATTTATAACAATAATTATTGAACATCAATACCTTATTATTCTTAATAAGGTCTTTGTTAGTGATAGAATTGTGTTAATTTACAACTAATTTTTTTTTCACTATTCTATATTTTAGTTAGGTTCTGAATAACATTAATTAATTAATTAATTTATTTATTTCTTTTAAGAATAATTTAAATATGGGTTTTCACATTAACGGCATAAATTTTAGCTATTGGAAAGCTAGGATAACCATACATATTCAATCTAATGATTATGAATGCTAGAAAATTATTTGCAATAGTAAAAAAATTCCTACCAAAACCGTAGATGGCCTTAAGGTACCAAAATTTGAAGATGAGTGGAATGAATTAGATACTAGAATGGCTCAAATTAATGTCAAAGCCACAAACATGTTGTACTGCGCCTTAGATGCCAACGAGTTCAACAGAATGTTCACATGTAAAACCGCAAAAGAAATTTGGGATAAGTTTATAGTGACTCATGAGGGAACCGAACAAGTTAAAGAATCTAGAGTTAGTTTGCTAATCCATAATTTTGAACTCTTTAAAATGAAACCTGATGAAACTATTCCTCAAATGTTTACTCGCTTTACTGATATTATTAATTGTTTAACTTCTCTTGGCAAAATATATACTAATGCTGAAATTGTAAGAAAAGTGCTTAGGTCATTACCAAAAAGTTGGGAGACAAAAGTCATCGCCATTACTGAAGCCAAGGATTTATCAAAGCTAAGTTTAGATGAGTTAATGGAATCTCTCTTAACTCATGAGCTCATAATGCAAGAAGGAAAAGAAGAGGAGGACAAGAAGAAGAAGAAAGGAATAGCCTTCAAATCCACCTCGAAACATCAAGAGGATGAGGAAGATAATTCGGATGATGATGAGGAAATGGCATTCATTACTAGGAAGTTCAAAAGGTTTATGAAAAAGAAATAAGGCGTGCGAAATTTTTTCAAAAAAGACTTCAACAACAGGGATTTTCAAAGGGGAGAAAATCACAAAAATCTGAAGTTACCTGCTACGAATGCAATAAACCTGGACACTACAAATCAGAATGTCCGGAACTTAAGAAACAATTCAAGAAGGATAAGAAGAAAGCCATGATTGCAGCATGGGAAAAATATAGCGATGAAAGCGACTCAGAAACTGAAGTTTGCAAAAATGAAGTTGCTAACCTATGCATAATGGCACTTGGAAACGAAGATGAGGTAAATGACGAATCTTTTACGTTTGATGAATTATAATCAGCTTGTGATGAATTACATGCTGAATTTAAGAAACTTAGTTTGAAAAGTAACTGTCAAAAGAAAGTGATTTCAAGTTTATTAAAAGAAAATGAATCCTTAACTTCTAAGATAAATGCTTTAGAAAATGAAGCCATGAAAATGAAAAAGGAAAATAAGATTTTAACTTGAAAAGAGTCTTCAATTTTTGAGAAAAAATTAGTTGTATTGCAAAAAGAAAATGAGTCTTTAAAAAATGAGCAAATTGTTTTGAAAGAAAATATTGAAGACTTGAAAAATACTCTTTCAAAATTCACTCAAGGTAGAGAGACTTTAGATAAAATTCTTAAAAATCAAAATCGTACTTTTGGTAGAGCCGGAATTGGATATAAACCTTTTTTCAAAAGTAAAAACTGTCAAAAATGGTTTTTTGTATGCATCTTCTAGTTACTCTCATCTCACATGTCATTTTTGTGGTACAAAAGGTCATATTTCACCTTCATGTCTTGTTAAAAGAAATCCTTTTGCTAAACTAAAAAAGATGTGGATTCCCAAGGACATTTCAAGAGTGTCAAATTCTAACTTTTATGGACCCAAGAAAATATGGGTACCAATAAAAAAATCAAATTTTTGTAAATATGTTTCAAGACAAAATCCAGGAACGATAAATAGTATCTCGATAGTGCATGTTCAATGCACATGACCAGAAATAAAGCTATGTTTGCCACACTCCAACCAAAGGATGGTGGATATGTGACTTTCAGGGACAATAGCAAGGTTAAAATCATTGGTGTAGGAATTATTGGTAAAAATCTTTCTCCTATCATTGAAAATGTTTACTTGTTGAAGGTTTAAAACATTACTTACTTAGCATTAGTCAATTATGTGATAAATTTATATTATTTTTGAGAAAACTCATTGCACTATTAAGAATACCCTAGAAAATAAAACTTTATTTGTAGGTTTAAAACATGAGAATGTATATGTGTTTGATTTGCATGATTTGTCTTCTCATTTTAATATTAAATGTTTATTTGCTATAAATGATCATGGTTGGCTTTTGCATAGAAGATTAGGACATGCTCATTTTGATTTAATTTCTAAACTTTCAAAAAATGAGTTAGTCATTGGTTTACCAAAAATTATTTTTGAAAAAGATAAACTTTGTGATGCACGTCAATTTGGAAAACAAATTAGAATTTCTTTTAAATCCAAAAATATTGTTTCAACTACTAAACCGCTTCAACTCTTGCATATTGATTTATTCGGACTATCTAGAACATTAAGTTTATGAGGAAAATCGTATGCTCTAGTTTATGTTAATGATTATACTAGATATACATGTGTATTATTTTTACACACAAAAATGAAGCTTTTTATAATATCTCAAGCCTTTGTAAAAGAATTCAAAATGAAAAAAATCTTAATATTTGTAGTATTAGAAGTGATCATGGCAGAGAATTTGAAAATGATGATTTTATTATGTTTTGTGATGAGTTTTGGAATTGATCATAATTTTTCTGCACCTAGAACTCCTCAACAAAATGCTGTGGTTGAAAGAAAAAATAGAACTCTTGAAGAAATGGTCCGTACTATGCTTTGTGAAAATAATTTGCCTAAATATTTTTAGGCGGAAGCTGTTAACACTGCATGCTATGTTGTAAACCGTGCTATGATTAACCTATTTTTAAGAAAACCCCTTATGAAATTTGGAAAGGTAGAAAACCTAATATTAGTCACTTGCGTGCATTTGGTTGTAAATGCTCTGTATTGAATAACAATAAAGATAACTTAGGAAAATTTGATACTAAATCAGATGAAGTTATTCAATTTCCAGTAAAGCTTATAAAGTATTCAATAAAAGAACTCTACGTGTTGAAGAATCTGTGCATGTTGCTTTGGATGAATCTAACAACATTATTTCCAAGAATCTTGTAAGTAATGATATTGCAGAAAATCAACCAAACATGGAGAGCATTTACATAAAAGAAAATGAAGAAAATCCATTATGTGAACATGAAGAAGAAATGACAATGGAGAAACTTCAAGGAATATATGCTTTTCCAGAAAACGACTCAAATTTACCAAAAAAATGGAAGTATGCTCATGGCCACTTCGAAGACCTTATTGTGGAGAAATGGTTTGGAAATACTCTTGGATCCTGAAGGATGTTCCTGATCCTTTGATTGCCACCTGAAAAAGGGATTAACACTCTGGTCAGGGTGTTGGAATTAGCACTCCGACAGACAAGTTAGTATATATCTCACGTTTGCTTGTGTCTTAAGTTTCTTGGGTCTGTTCTCACATACCTCTCTTTGGTTGATGTTCCTCTATTTATATTCGCTTCTGAGCCCTAGGGTCGGGCCCACTCTTAATCCATCGCATGATTGCTTATTCGGCCATTCTGTCGTATGCCAATTCCTACTCGGCTTTTTGTTCAACTGGTTCTATGGCCGATTAATCTATTCGGCTTCGGGATCGTCTAGGATGGAGCCGAATAATATATATATATATATCCTGATTTCCATCAGACCCGATATTCGACTTTCCTGCATGTACCGATATTGGCTCCCACAATTGCCCCCTAAACATCCTACTAACACCGGTTAGTTGGCATGTTTGGTTTCGAACTTGAAAAGTCAAAAAAAATACGGCGGTTAACCTCATTCCAACATAGTGTCAGAATGTCTACGCTTTTTAGGCATCATTACAATTTCGCGCCCCTTCGTACGCTTCCTTCATTTAATGCGATTTGAAACTATGTTGTCCTTTCGAATGTATGTTTTTGAATACGCAAAGTTTCTGGTTTGCCTTTCAGTATACCTCTTTCATTTCACGACCTCTGCAACTTGCTCTCATCTCTCATTGTCTTCTCCACTTCTTGTAAGTTCTCTTCTCCTTCATTTTGAATCCCATTTCTTTGTTTGTTTTTAGTTTAGCATATTCCCTAAATTGGCTAGGATGGCAAAACATTTGAAAGCCCTTCTTTCTGCAGATAGAGTTTCTGATTTTCGATGCTATTTTTCCATTCCTGACGACGTCCATCTGTCACTCGTGGCAGAGAGCACAATTGATATGGAGAGGACTAATAAGAGTACAATCATCTTTCCTCTCTTATCAATCCACTGAGGGCGGAGTCCGTTTCCCCTTCACCCATTTTTAAGGGCCGTCCTTCGCCACTGGGGTCTAATCCCTTCTTAACCCAATGTAAATTTTTATTGAATCATAATGGGAATTGTATAGTTGAACTGAAGCCTTAGGATCAATCTTGGTATCCCTGCTATTCGGCATTGTTATGCCTTGGCCAAATCTTCTGGCCTGCAAGGGCGCTACTTTCTCAGGGCTAAGGACACTGACCATCATTTAGTGACTATGCTTGCCAGCTTTGACAAGCATGTTGACGATGTCATGGTCGTTGTTTGAGGCAACTGAATTTGGCGAGGGCGAAGATTGCCTAGATCTTGTGCCTAGACGAAAAGGCGAACCAGGTGGCCATATAGTTCCTTATGTGTATTTGCTATATATTTACCCGACTTACCTTCCATGCACTATCATTTTACTTATGCAGGCAATTGATGAAGAAAGTTCTGGTTTCGGCCAATGACATTGTACTTGCGGAAATCAAAACCGCACTCCAGTACTTGCGGAAATCAAAACCGCACTCCAGTACTTACGGAAATCAAAACCGCACTCCGACGCTGTACTTGCAGAAACCAAACCTTCAAAAGCAAGGGAAGGCGGCCCACATACTTCTGAGATACGAGCCGACTTACTCTACGTTTTCGGCCGTAGATAACATGCCGATTCCAAGGGGCGAACAGCAGCTTACGACCATTATTTTCCCCAACTTCAAAAATCTCAGGTAGATTGGTTTGGAAGCTTTAGATTCGGAGTAGGCAGACAAACAAGTAACCCCTAAACATATATCAGAGAAATTTGACTATTTGCCCACGATTCCTCTCTCGCTCTCTCCCCCCTACAACCAAATGAACAAAAGCTTCGTCTACCCTACCCCCAAATCTCACCCCTTCGCCAACGTCCTCCTCACAGAACCTTACGCTAATCAATCTGTTTCGCAACAATCTCGAGGGTCCAATCCCTTCGTTCATCGGAGATCTCCCGAATCTCGAGGTCTTGCAGATTTGGGAGAACAATTTCACGTTGGAGTTGCCGGCGAACCTTGGCCGTAATGGAAAGTGTTGAGGCCGTCAAGGCTGCTATAGAAGCTGCTAAACGAACAACATGTTCTAAAGATGAGGCCTATATGCGAAGATGTAAAGCACTGTAGAGATCTTTAAAAGCATTGGATGCACTTCGAAGATGTGGAGACAGAGAGCAGAGATGGCAGAATCACTCTTATTGAAGGAGAGACCACTTGGTGAAGTGAATGAAGATACAGTATATGTTGTTAATGGTGGACGGATTGCCCAGAGAAAATTCAAATTTCTCTGGGTTCATTTTGACCGATTTCTTTCGAGGCGAGCTATTGATGTAAGTTTGATTTCAATTTCAATTTTGATTATGAATTTTAAAGTTTTTTGGTTGATTGTTGGTTTTTATAATTAAAACCAGAGTGACAAGTGGTGGGCGATGCAATTGTTATCAGTGGCATGCTTGTCTTTGGCAGCGAAGATGGAGGAATACAGAGTACCGTCACCCTCAGAGTTTCAATTGGAATGCAACTTTGAGAGCAAAGTTATTCAGAGAATGGAGCTTTTGGTATTGAATACATTGGAGTGGAGAAAGAGTTCAGTAACTCATTTTCCTTTCATTCATTACTTTATCAGAACCCTTGGGAACCATCACTCTCCACCAAGGAATGTGGTTTCTAGAACTGTACACCTCATTTTGGCTATAATGAGAGGTAAATTTTAGACAGAATTGCAAATCAATTGAAAGCCAAAAAACAAATTTTTTTTTATAAAAAAAATAGTAAGAATAAATCTATACGCACAAATTGTCATCTCTTGAACATGCTCCATAGTAGTCAATTTTCTCTGGCTTGGAAAGTCCAGAATTTATCAATTTTCTCTGGTTTGAAAATTGGTTAAACTGAACTCAGAGAAATTTGAATTTTTTCTGGGTTGAACCCAGAGAAATTCTTTAGAAGTCCAGAATTTCTCTGGACAAAATTTCTTTGGACCAATTTTCTCTAGATCAACTTGAGGGACGTTAGACATTATGAAAATATTGAGTATCCTTTATGCTATAACATCTTAATACCAGGGGCCTTAAAAAAAATTCCCCATTATTTTATTAACTGATAAAAAAAGAGAGTATGAGATTAAATATTTTTACCCTTCTACTTATTAATTTGATTCATCTATTCAATAAAACAGAGAACATTAACAGTTTTTTTTTTTCAGTTTTAAAACTGAGAACACTATCAATTTTTTCATTTTTAATTTTTAATTTTTTTTTCAATTTTGCACATCAATGTTCTATCATCATGCTCTTTTATAGACACAAAATTTTCAGTTTTACAAGAAAAATAATTTAGTCTTAAAAAAAATAGTTTTTTTTTTTACACATAATTTTCTTTTAGTTTTTTTAATTTGAAAGAAATGTCAAATTATCATGTTCTTTTATAGATAATTATAAATGATAAACAATCATTGTTTGAAGGATAATTTTGATTATTAAAAATTTAATGGGATTTGAATGTTCAAAAAATCTTAATTAAGACTTAATGGAGTATAAATTCTTAAATTAAGATTTATATGTAAATGCTCCTAAAAAAAAATTATAACTGGACATCACATAAAGTATAACTAAATAACTCTTAAATCATAATTAAAATAATATTATAATTAACATACTAATATTATAGGAAGTCATAACAAAAGAAACAAAAATAGTAACTGAAACTGATCGTAACCAAAGATGGTGTACATATACCATAAAATTTTCCAAATATATATTATAAAAGTTACGTATACAAACAAAAATGCAAGGCAAATGATTTTTTTATTTTTTGTTTAGAAGTCAATTGGTTTTTCTCTTTCAAAACTTCAACGCATGCCAGTCAAAAAATTGAAAAATGAGAATCACTCTAGACCAATCATCCTATGCGTTGTGTGGATTGTCTCTTTCAAAACTTCAACGCATGCCAGTCAAAATCTTGAAAAATGAGAATCACTCTGGACCAATCATCCTATGCGTGGTGTGGATTAGCATAACTCATATCCAGGGAGCATGTTCCGGATTGAATTGGATTGGGGTCAAATTAAAATTAATTTATTATATATGGTTCTTAAAAAATTAAAACTAATCTAATCCGTTTAAATTATGAAATCAATCTGAATTAATCTATTTAAATACAGATTGGATCAGTTTAGGATCACGGATTTATATAATTAAATAACAAAAATATATATATATAATACTTTAATTTCATAAAAATATAAATATAGCGTTATATCAGTTCCACAATAACAACATATTTTTCTATAATAGTGACATACTATTCTAGAATTTAAACAACTATAAGAAAACTGGTTTTACTATAAGTATTTAGACAATTACAAATTAAAGCTAAAAACTAACAAATAAAAGTAATAAAAAAAGATATTATACGGTTTTAGGTTTGAGTTTAGATTTTATATAGAATAAGAGAAGATACTATGGGAGAGGATGTATAATAAAAATATAGACTATTTGTATACGGTCTGGATCGGTTCAAATCCGGAACCGTGGAGTTCAATTCGGAACCAATCCGTGGACTACGGATTTTTAATTCTTCAATCCAGAACTGAACCGCAGATTCAAAAACCAATCCAAACCTATTGGATTGGACTGGACTAGATCGGATTACGGATTTCACGGATTCCTTACTCAGCCCTACTCATATCCTAATTTTTTTTCATAAAATCGAGAAGATTAACAATTTTTTTTAATTTTAGAATTAAAAATATTATTATTTTTTTTTGAATTTTACATATCAATATTTCATCATTTTTTTTTGTACACACAAAATTTTTAATTTTATATAAAAAAAATAATTTTTTTTTTCACATAATTTTTTAAAATTTTTTCAATTTAAAAATTAGGGAAAATTATTTAGAAGTCCTATTAGGGAGACTTGTGCTACATTTGGTCCCACAAAAAAACTTATGTTCCCATAAGTCCTATGAGAAATTTCTTGACATATTTACCCTCAATATTAGTTGTTAATATCATAATTAATAATAAAACCATATATAGGGAAATTGATATAAACGTAACGTAACGTGACACCTACATAAACGTAACGTGACATTTACGTAAACGTAACGTGACATCTATATAAACGTAACGTAATGTGACACCTACATAAACGTAACGTGACACCTATATAAACGTAACGTGACATATCTACATAAACGTAACGCAACGTGACACCTATATAAACGTAACGTAACGTGACACCAATATGAACGTAACGTGACACATACATAACGTAACGTAACGTGACACCTATATAAACGTAATGTGACATTTACATAAACGTAACGTAATGTGTCACGTTACGTTTCGCAAACTTAATAAGTTTTTATTTTTTTAATCCGTTTGTTTTGAAATAGATATATAATCTTAATATATTTTTATTTTGTATTATTAATTGTAAAATTTAAAAATTATTTATTTTTTGAATTTTTTTATTTTTTTTTTATAAAAAAATCAAAGAAAACATAGACATTTAAACATAGGCATTTATTTGACGACGACGACGACGTTGTTGGCAGCTTCTGTAGAATTGCAATTGAAAAATAAGGAAGTTCATTTCTCAATGCTTGAAAGGACAAATAAAATAAATATTTAACGCTTGCATGAAAAAATAAAAAAAAATAGCCTCCAGGTGCCGTCACTTTGGTGCCGGTGGTATTCCCTAAAATTATCTCAGAGTGGATGGAAAACTTGACATTAGAACCATTATCTTGCTTTCCATTCGGATAGGAGAGAGAACGGACTATGACGGCGAAGAAGTAGATTGATATCAATTCGGTGGTTGGGAGTGAGAGAGAGAGGGAAGGTGTGAAAATAGGGGTAAAAAGATTAGGATCTTGTGGAATACATTCTTATGAAAATAGGACTTGAGACTCTATAAGAAATTACACAGGACTTAGTCTAGCATAAGGTTCTGAAAAAGGACTTATAAATAAGTCTCCCTAAAAATTAATATTTTAAAATTTTAAAAATTAAAATATATGTCAAATCATTATGTTCTTTTATAGATAATCATAAATGATAAATAATTATTATTTTAAAGATAATTTTAATTATTAAAAATTTAATGAAATTTAAAAATCTAACTAATCTTAGTTAGATTAGAGTTAATGAAATATATATTAATAAATTAAGATTTGGGTGTAAACATCCTATATAGATTGAGAAACAGCTTATCCCTATTACTGGAGAGGCTGTTTCTAAGACTCAATCCATCCACACCATTACTGAACAGGTTGTTTTGGTGAGTCTCATGAAACAAAGAATCTGTGATGATGACCAAGCAAGCACATGTAGTGGTTGTGCCATACCCGGCACAAGGGCATGTCATACCTCTCTTGAAGTTATCACACAAAATTGCTGATTATGGGATCAAAGTTACAGTTGTTAACACGGAGTTCATACATGCCAAGATCATGAGTGCTATGCCAGATCACAAGGATGAAGAATTGAAAAACCGGGTAAGACTAGTTTCGATTCCTGACGGATTGGGACCCGGTGATGATCAGAGGGACGGTGTCAAAGTAATGGAGAGTATCCGGCGAGTCATGCCGGGTCATCTTAAGGATTTGATTGAAAAGATTGGCCAATCGGAGGAGAAGATGATTAGCTGTGTCATAGCAGATGCAACCCTAGGGTGGATACTAGAGGTTGCAAAAGAGATGGGAATTGAGCAAGCTCTAGTGTGGCCTGCCGGACCAGGGGGTTTACTGATGCTTCCTCACCTTCCAAAGCTTGTTGAATTAGGGGTTTTCGATAGTAATGGTAAGAAGAAGAAGATATCTATTCACTTTCTTATTCTGTCTAATTTATTCAATGCTCTTTTTGTTTTGATCGGAAAATATTTTTCAAAAAATTGTGGGATTTTATTTATTTATTTATTTTTACTTTTTCAAAGTGAAGAATAATTTCTATCCAATTATCCAATTAAGTTTGTTTTTGTTGAACACAAAAAAGGGGAAAAAATCCGTTGCCTTTCATTAATTTTTATAAAAAATAATTTTTACAAATATCAATACCATCTCTTTTAGTGTTTCCAAAAAAATTGGTTTTTTTTTTTTTTTTTTAAAAAGAAAAATTCCAATTTTAAAAACAATAAGCCAAACATTGTTTTCTAAAAAATGAAAATACAACCAACCATGACAACAACAATTTGTTTTCTGTTTTTATTTTCTGAAAACAATCCACTTTAAGTTTTTTGAATTTTCGAAAACTATTTTCGCACATAAATAAAAATGACAATGAAACAATGGGTGCATGTGTTCAAACTGTACATTATTTCCATCTCAAAAAGCATGAAACACAAAAACAAAAACACAATCAAACGTTAACTTGTTGATTTCTGTTCCCTGCAGGAACTGTTTTGAGAAATGAGCTCATCATCTTGTCAAAGGACGTTCCTGCTTGGAGCACCACCGAGTTCAGTTGGAGCAACACAAGTGATCCCAAATCACAGAAGATTTTCTTTGAAAATGTTCTGTCCGCCAAACAAAGTATTGAACTCTCTACCTGGCTTCTCTGCAACACATTCTATGAACTCAACCCGCCAATTTGCCAGTTGGTTCCCAAAATGCTGCCTGTCGGACCACTGCTCACGAGCGATGAACAGAGGCATTCTAGCGGAAGCTTGAGGCTTCAGGATTCAACTTGTTGGAACTGGCTCAATGAACAGCCTATAGGTTCAGTTGTTTATGTTGCTTTTGGCAGCACAACAGTCTTCAGCCAGAACCAGTTCCTTGAATTGGCCCTTGGTCTTGAACTTGCAGGTAAGGCTGTAAAGGAGTCAAGTCTAGCTGAGTAGAGTAGTGGATTGTTCAAGTTTGATTTGAAAACCTAACGGATTTCAAAATGTGTTTAAGCTTGAATTGTTTATCATTCTAACTGATCTTAAAGGAGTTTTAATCAAGCTAATCTAGGGTAAAGTACACTTTTTACCAGTATAGTTTAATCTAAATTTTATTTTGGTCTCTATTGTTTCAATTTGATCTCTACACTATAAGTCTAGTTTTAATTTTGGTCCTTGTGTCCAAATTTCCATTACGTGTACACTTTAGGAGACTAACAAGTGTCCCAAAATCGTTAAATTCAATAGTAGATTGATTCATTGTCCCGTCCTACTTGCAGGCCGACCATTCTTGTGGATTGTTCGACCAGACCTCACAAATGAATCATTCGCCGAATACCCAGATGGGTTCGCGGAGAAAGTGGCTGGTTGGGGGAAGATTGTCGAATGGGCACCTCAAGAGAAGGTGTTAGGTCACCCTGCAATTGCTTGTTTCTTTACACATTGTGGTTGGAACTCAACAATGGAGGGTGTGAGCAGTGGCGTGCCATTTCTGTGTTGGCCTTACTTTGCGGACCAATTTCATAACAGAAGCTATATTTGTGATGTCTGGAAAGTTGGTTTAAGGTTGGAATACGATGAAAATAAGATTGTATCGAGGCACGAAATTAAGAACAAGATTGAGAAATTGCTTTCTGATGATGATATGAAAGCGAATAGTTTGAACTTGAAGGAAATTGCTAGAAAGAGCATTGAGAAAGGTGGATCTTCTTGTAAGAATTTAGAAAGATTTGTCCAACATCTGAAACAGTGATGAAGATGATGATTGATGCAACTAGTTTTACTGTTTGTTAGACTCTGGCAATTCAATGCATTTTTGTAAAATCATGAATTGAAATGTTAATCGTTTTGGTGAAATAAGAAATGAAGTTTTCTAAAATGCAGAATGAAAATAAAATAAAATGCCTCATAATCCAAGTATTCATCGTCAACAGTTTAATCTACAAATAAATGATTTATTCCCCAATTTTCAAGTTATAATGATAAGTAGAAACTAAAAAAAGATGAAATTTATCAAATTACCATTTTGGTGATGTATGTGAAATATATCAAATCCTACTTCATTAACAAAAGACAAATCACAGTATAATAGAAGCGTAATCTCAATGTCAATCACGCGGTTTGATTCCTAAATTCTAAATTCAATTTTTAAGAAATTTTAGAATTTTTGTTTGGTTATCCAAAAAATCAAGGAAAAAAAAATTCAAAATCTAATTTTCTAGAAGCATTTGGGAAATAGAGAAATATTTTGGTAGTGTTTGGTAATGTTTGCGTTTTTTGTTTATGTTTACAAAAATTTTATAAATTGATTTTTGTTTATTTTTAGAAAAATATAAATTACAAACGCGTTTGGTTTGAACAAAATATTTAAAAAATTTTAAAAACATAAACTAAAAAATATGTTTGTTCAAGCCTAAAATATTTATATTTATTTTTATTATTTATAACAATGGGATTACACACATTATAATTAAAAAAAATTAATTGAAAAAAAATATTTGAAAAAAAAATTAATTGAAAAAAAAGATTAATTGAAAAAAAATTATTTGAAAAAAAATTAATTAAAAAAAATTAATTGAAAAAAAATAATTGGGAAAAAAATATTTGAAAAAAAAACTAATTGAAAAAAAAATTAACTGAAAAAAAATATTAGAAAAAAATTAATTAAAAAATAATTGAAAAAAAATTAATTGGGAAAAAAATATTTGAAAAAAAAATTAATTGAAAACAAAATTATTTGAAAAAAAAATTGAAAATAAATTATTTGAAAAAACAAAATTGAAAATTAAAAATGTAAATTCATTTTTTTAATTTATATTTTTTTCTCAAATTTATAAACTGAGATAACTATTTATAAATTAAAAAAATTATTAAATAAATTTTATGATAATTTTTAAAATTTTTATAAATATAAACTGAAAACAAAATGATTACCAAATATGCTATTTGTATTTTACATAAAGTGATTAGATGGACAGAGCATACACTAATAACTCTACTTGCTTCAATAGACTACCTATTGCTTTGTTTATTACATCTTCACCAAGCCAAACTTCTTCTTGTTCGGTTGTCATGCCAAGATTCTGTACTGCTTTTGATGTGATATGTTCTTATTTTTTTATTTGTTATTTTATTGTTGAACTTCATCATTTTCGTTGCCCAAAATCTAATGTGGAGGGAGTTTTGAATTTCATTTGCAAAATTAAAAAGTGAAACCAAATAATAGTCACTTTTTAAAAAACAGTTTTCAAATCAAAATTATAAAAATAACTCAAAAAAGTTGAACCAAACATAGCAATGCCTCTCTTTCTTACCTTTAGATTATTTGTGTAATGAATTTTTCTTTGTTGTGGGACCTTTGTATTCACCACCTCCTTCCTTAGATCCTCAAATGGCCACTTTCACCTTCTTCAGAGTCTCATACATAGCCGTAATGAAATGCATATGGAAATAAGAGTGAATTTATGTGAATTCTAGTAATTTCTTCTTCTTTTATATCAGTACATATCAATGAGCACAAATCATTTCAATCAGTTAGGGTTATTTAATTACTTTAAATAATTAAGAATATTTTAGACATTTCATATTATGATTGTTGGTATTTTTTCATAATAATACAAGAAAAATATATAAAATAAATTAAATAGAAATGACAAAATAATTTTTTTATTAAAGGATGAAATACAGAATAAACGACAACTAAATACAGAAATAAATTATATTACATTACTAAAAGAACAAATTATTAACATGGACAACTAAATATTAGAACTCGTCAAGGTAAACTAAATTTTGAAAAATTAAAAAACAAATAATAAGAAAATAAACAAACCGAAACCTGTGTGATACCATAGTTTCCTTAAAACAGATTCACCACCTCTCGATGGGTGCTGGAGGTATGCCAACGTCTACCTTCCAAGATACGACGGTCGAAACCAGCTAATATAGAAGCACCTTCTGAATAGTTTCGGCGAACTTGACAATGGATGCACTCTCTCTAACAAGAATCAAAGAAGAGGCTAACAAAAGAAGATAGGAAAATTTTTCTTTGGTGTAAAAAACCATCTCCAACTTTTTATCTCAACACCATCTCATTTTCCATCACAAAACCTCTCTAAAACAACCTACTAAGTTGGAGGAGAAATGCCTCTATTTATACTAGTAGGGGAAAGCCTTAGTCATGAAGGCTAACATCAATGGGGTCGTCAAATGTCATCAACTCTAGTCAATAGGGCTAGAGTTACAAAGGTTTAAAACTCCAAAACCATTATATAAATCATAATGTGTATATAATGTATAAATTTTGATAATTAAACTAGATGTGTTGAAAAATGGATACGAGTGTTGAGTCATAATCTGATCCAAACCCAATCTCAAACATATGCACAAACTAAGCCCAGCACAACTCAGCCCAAAGCTCAAGACTAGGTCCAAGTCTAAGTCTAAGACTAAACCCAGCATATGCACAAGTACAAGTCTAGGCCCAGTCCAAACCAAGACTAAATCCAAATCTAAACCAAACTTTATTGATGCCCACTTTATGAGACAATTATCATTCACAACTCAATGGTTTCAGCTCATTATTCTTATATTGCAATCTTCTCATTTAAGAGAATACAAAACCACTCAGATCTACCTCAATCGACAGTTGGGTCTCACTTTAATTTCGAATTAAAGTTGTCGAAAAATCATTATTTTCCAACAATGATATGTTGATATCATGGTCAAAACATCTATAAGACTAACAAAATGTATCATAAAAGGTATACACAACAGTTCAAGTGAGAGGAGACTTGTGTAATTATCCCATATTAACGGGGCAAGATGTAATTATACTAATTGTCAAGGGCGGTGAACGTAATTATCCTAATATACATGATGAAGGTATTTGTGTATAAGAGAAGCAAAAAGAGTCACAGTGAAACAATTTACAGCTTCAACAAATGTGATTGTAGACACAAAACTTAAATAAACAGTGGAAAGCATGAATAATTCTAAATATATAGAATGAATTTTGTTCACATATTTAAATTTTGGAGTTTTATTTTTCTTAGGTAAGTAGCACAACTATTAAAATAAATAAATAAGATTACATTATCATTATCGGCTATCTTTTTTTAGGAGCCTTGGTATTAAGATTTTATAGCATAGAGGGCATCAAATATTTTTATAATGTCTAAGGTCCCTCAACATTGACGTAAAGAAAATTCAATCTAGAGAATTTCACTCCAGAAAAAATTCGATCCAAAAAATTTCTCTGGACTTCCCAGAGAAATTTTGGAAAGGCCAGAGAAATTCTCTGGATTCCAGTCTAGAAACTTTCTCTGGATTTTCAGAGAATTTCTCTGGTTTTTGCAAGAATTTCTCTGGGTTCAAACCAGAACAATGGCCTGAGATTGTGTGCTTGAGAGTCAAACAAAGTGGGCTGTTGGTGATGGAAGATGGGTGGTGGTGGTTATGGAGGAGGCGACTATGGGTGGTTGGAGATGGAGCCAAAAATGTGGTTCAAGAAAGTAGAGATTGACTCGGTCCGTGAATCATACTGTTAATCTCTACCACTTGAAAATTGCATATTCCTACCGTTTCCAGAATCCATTTGCTACCAAAAAAGTGAAATGAAAGATGATATATTAAATAAATAAATAAATAAGGGCCAAACCTGCTGAGAGATGGTTGTAGTTCCAAAAAAAGAAGAGAATTTGAGAGAGAGCACAGAGAAAATTCACATAGCGATCACAGCCAGAGAAAATTCATACAGCCAAAGAAAATTCACAAAATTACAAACAATGATCACAACCAAAGAAAATTCATACAATCCAGAGAAAATTCAATTTGATTTGCTCACACTATGTCTATATCTATATATATGAACATATCTCAACCTCTCCTCAATTTCTTTTCAATTCCACCTTTTCTTGTCTTCTAGAAAACTTCCCCACAAAGATGTGTGGTTTGATTGATCTCAATACCGTCGATGACGACGACGACTCTCCTCCTCCGCTATTGCTGCCACATCCAAAGAAAATTCACAAAATTACATATAGAGAATTTCTTTGGATTTTTTTTTTTTTTTGGATAAGTAAGTCATATTATAACCAAAAAAGATAGATATACAATGAAGTTCAATACACATCCTTTGTAGGGAGAACAAACATAAACAAAGAAATAAACTACTCCCTCAAAAGAAACAAACTAAGCCTATAGACGACAAAAACACCAAACACAACAAAGGATTCAAAATTTCCCTCTAGCACTCTTCAAGTAATGAAGTTTCGCTTTGAGTTTTCTTCTGTTATCCTCCTTTGTAGTCTCCTCATTAATGGGATCACTTGGAGATGGACCCCCTCTACTTTGTAGGCTCTTTGTTTGACACAACAACTCTTGATTTAATTCTCCATTTCCCAACTCTCCCATATCACATGATTCAAGGACATCAAAAGCATTAGATGTTGATGGGGTGAAACATTACATCTCTGCCTCTTTGTTTATCACTGTCGTTGAACCTTGCCCACCATCTCTCCCTTTTTTCTTCACCACTTCCCATTTGGTTGGAACTTGTATGTTAGTCTCCTTGACTCTCCACTCTTGTTTGGAAGATGGAGGGTTCAAGGCTTTGGCTTCTGAGGACACAAATTAGTGGTATGACCAAAAGTCTTACAACCATCACACCTTTGAGGCTTCCATGGAACCTCAACTTGAATCTCATATGGGTCGCCATAACCAAGATTTATTTTGAAAGACTTAGGGATCTCTTTATTTGCTGGCACTTCAATACATATTCTGGATGCATACCGCGGTTACCACCAAATCGCTATACATGAGGCCGACTAAGAGATTACTCATTTATAACGCCAAGAGGGTTGTTCTATTACAGAGTCATGCCTTTCGGGTTAAAAAACGCCAGAGCGACCTTTCAGAGGATGGTCATCAAGATGTTTGCCTCTTTGCTCGGCCGCACGATGGAGGCTTACATCGACGACATGGTGGTCAAAAGCAAATGTGAGGCCGACCACTTAGCTGGCCTGGCGGAGATGTTCGCCATTCTCAAACAACATAAGCTGCGTCTGAATGCATCAAAATGTGCCTTTGGCGTGTGGTTGGGGAAATTCTTAGGCTTTTTGGTCACCAACCGTGGCATTGACGCGGATCCCTCCCAAATCAAAGCCATACAAGAATTGAAGCAGCCCAATTCAGCAAAGGATGTACAACATCTTGTTGGAATGGCAGCCGTGTTTAATAGATTTATTAGCCGGTCATCAGATTGTTGCCGCCCTTTCTTCCGAGCCCTTAAGTCCAAGTTTTCATGGAATGACGAATGCGACAAAGCCCTGGCCGAGCTAAAGACATACCTGTCTTCCGTTCTGCTCCTTGTCACTTCGAAGTAAGGTGAAGAGCTCTATCTTTACTTGGTTTACTCTCAATATGCTATCAGCGCAATACTTGTTCGGGCGGAAGGCATACAATAGCTGCTGATCTTCTACATAAGCAAGACCTTGCTCTCGGTAGAGTCGAGATATCTCCTGCTTGACAAACTCACCTTGGCACTGATGATGGCCTCCAGGAAGTTGGCCCATTACTTCCATGCACATACGATAGTTGTGTTGACCAAGTTTTCTTTGAAAGCCTTGTTCGAACGAGCAGACTTCTCTAGTCGAATCTTGGAGTGGACGGTTGAGTCGGGGCAGTTTGACATCAAGTTTCAACCAAGGACTGCCATCAAGGCCCAAGTTTTGGCCGACTTCGTTGTAGAATTTTCGCTGGGAACTCACCTGGTTTGCCCGGTAGACCTTACCGATGCAACCGAGTTAAGGGGAGTGGGCATCGCGGAACTTGCGTAGCCAACTCCTAATCTAGTCCAAGCCAATCCTGTCGACAAGCCGACCATGGAAGGTGACACGAAAGTTACGCGCCCAACTACAGACCCATCATTTGACGGCCCACCTCAACCTGACAATGCGCTGATGGATTTGGGCATAATAGGACAACCTATTGGATCCAACACCGCATCGCCAGGGGGGGATGAAGGCATGCAAGTCATAATCATCGACAGCGAGCTTAACGCAGAAATAGTCGAGCAGCCGAGCAACTCAGAGCACTTGAACCTTCAAAAGTCCCAAGACCCCGCAGAATGTTGGAAGCTTTTTATCGGCGAAATGTGAAAAATTTTCGTCGATGGCACTTCAAACAGACATGGAGCTGGGCTTGGCATTGTCTTGATCTCACCAGACGGGCTAACCATCAAACATTCCATCACACTTGGGTTCCCCGCATCTAATAATGAGGCCGACTATGAAGTGCTGCTAGCCAGCCTGAAAAACGCGCTCCGACTACAAGCATCTGAGCTAATGGTCTATAGCGGCTCCCAACTCGTTGTAAACCAAGTGTCTAGGGAATACGACGCCAAAGATGGCAGAATGGCCAAATACCAAACTTTGGTGAAAGAGCATAATAAAAAATTCCAAGCCATACGAGTTCAACAAATCTGCTGAGAAGATAATAGCTGGGCAGATGAGTTGGCCAGTTTGGCTTCCATGGTAGACAGATTAACACCCAGCCCTCTCCTGATTGAATTCCTCCTAAGACCCAACATAGAAGACTTAGTGCAGATAGAAGTTCTCTGCACCGAGCTAGGTCCTTCTTGGATGGACCCCATCATCCTTTTCCTGAAAGAAAGAATCCTACCGACTGACAAGAAAGAGGCAAACAAAGTCCGAGTAAAGTCTGAGCGGTTTTGGCTCTCTCCATCTGGCGCTTTGTATAAGAAGTCATTCACCGGTCCATACCTCAAATACGTTCATCCAAGCAGAGTCGACACTTTTCTTTTCGAGATCCATGAAGGGATGTGTGAGAGTTACATGGGCAGGAGATCTCTAGCCTATCACGCTATCTTGCAAGGATACTGGTGGCCGTGCATGCAGGCGGATGCACAGAAATATGTGAGAAAATGTGAAGAGTGCCAAAAATTCGCCCACCAAATTCATTAGCTAGCCAGAGAGCTTCTCTCTCTCACAAGTCCTTGACCGTTCACAATGTGGGGGCTTGACATAGTGAGACTACTCCCAACCGCGCCAGGCAACCGCAAGTTCTTCATAGCGGAAATAGACTACTTCACCAAATGGGTCAAAGCCAAACTCCTAGCAACAATCAAACAAAATGATATGAAGAGGTTTGCCTTGCAGGATGTAATAACGCGATTTGGAGTCCCCAAGGCTCTGATCTCTAACAATGGCACCCAATTTGATGGAAAGTTGTTTAGGGGATTTTGCGAAGAGCTGAAGATAGAGTTCTATAACTCAACACCGGCCTATCCTCAATTGAATGGTCAAGTGGAGGCATCAAACAAGACCATTCTGGATGGGTTGAAGAAAAGGTTGGAAAAGGCCAAAGAAAAATGGACCGAAGAGCTTCCAAATGTCCTTCGGGCCTACCGAACTACACCAAGACGCTCAACCGGGGAGACACCTTTCGCTTTGGCATATGGAATGGAAGCGGTCATCCCACTAGAGATTGGTATGCCCCACCATCTGCAGCTAAAATTTTAAGCCTGACTTAAACGCTGAAGCCATCGCCCTATAGTTGGACCTTGCAGAAGAACGCCGAGAAAAGGCATTGATCCATGTTGTAGCATACCAGCAAGAACTATCCAAGAAGTCTAACAAAACAGTTCACCCCAAACAATTTAAGGTTGAGGATTGGGTCCTGAGGAAGGTGATGAGTAACACTTTAGTGCCAGGCGAATGGAAGTTAGGGGCAAATTGGCAAGGGCCTTACAAGATAACCGGTCTGGCGGGCAAAAGGGCATTCCATCTAGAGGACTTGGAAGGCAAAGCGATACCCCGGCCATGGAACACGACCAATTTAAAGTTGTATTATTTTTAGCTTCAATCTATAATGTAATTTTTTTTTATAGAGGGCAGACATACCCCTTCATTTTCCAATGTAATTCTTTCAGCCGTCTCAAGACTTTGTGGAATTTGTATACCATTTTGTATATGATGAAAATGAATTACTATACTTAGAAAATCTGTTATATTACTAGGTTGCAATGCATAAGGGGCATTTAACTCCAAGCCGAGGTGACTTTACTCGACTGGAAGAGTTGATGAATTGTTCAACTCCAAGTTTTAGCCGAGGTGTTTTGCCCGACTATATTGTTCAACTCTAAGTTTTTAGCCGAGGTGTTTTGCCCGGCTATATGAGTTGATGACTTGTTCAACTCCAAATTCTAACCGAGGTGTTTTGCCCGGCTAAATTAGTTGATGATTTGTTCAACTCTAAGTTTTTAGCCGAGTCATTTTGCCCTTTAAATGAGTTGATGACTTGTTCAACTCCAAATTTTTAGCCGAGGTCTTTTGCTCGGCTAAAGGAGTTGATGACTTGTTCAATTCCAAATTCTTAGCTGAGATGTTTGCCCGACTAGAAGAGTTGCTAACTTGTTTAACTCCAGATTTTTAGCCGAGGTGTTTTGCCTGGCCGAATGGATTGACGACTTCTTTAGCTTCAAGCTCTTAGCTGAGATGTTTTGCCCAGCTAAAGGAGTTGATGACTAGTTCAACTCCAAGTGTTTACCCGAGATGTTTTTCCTGGTTAAATGAATTGATGCTTTGTTCAAGAATATTGCATGGTTATAAAGAAGGAACATAATGTAATCGCAAGTCACAAAAGTCGTCAAAATTTTTCATTGATTAGAGATTGCAAGTATAGGAGTTGGAGCTAGTAGCCTGGCTACAAAAAGTTCAAAAGAATAACAAGAGAAAATACAAGGCTAAGTTAGGGGAGGGGGGAGAGATCAGCAAAGTCATCTTCGGTTTCGGCGTCTGTTTCCTCCAGATAAACCATGGCGGCCGCTTCGCCACGCTCCTTTTGACCGGTCGCATCTTGACTGCCTCCCTCCTTGGCTTCTTGTTTGACTTCTTCCCTGGCTTCTTCGCGTAAGGCACCATGTAAACCGCTAGGAAGGCGGGGGAAGGAGAGGTGAACACCTCGATTTCAGATCCTTGGTCGAGTTTCTCACATGTTGCCTTCCAACCGGACTTGAAAAAGATGTCCTCAGTGCTTTAACCTGTTTAGTGTAACTCTCCTCGGCCTCCTTGAAGTCGAGATTATTGGCCTCATCCACGTTTTTCTGCCTCGCCTTCTTTAACTCTTCTAGCTCGGCCTTCGTGGCATCTTTTTCTTGCTCGGCTCTGCCGAGCTGAGTGAGTAGCCTTGCATTATCAGCATTCACGATTTCAAGTGAAGCCTTAGCTCAGCCCAACTCAACCGAGACACTCTTCCCAGCAGCGTTCAGCTTGGTCACTTTCTGTCGCAAACTGACAATGCAGTTCATGACCAGGTGAGTTTTCTGAATAGACTGCAAAATAAAAACCAGAAGAAGGTTAGCCCGAGCAAGCAACAAAACGAGCAAATAGTTGGAAATTTTTTGGAATTTAAAGCTCTTATCCTCGTCATTAATTTCACGGCGGACTTGACAAACCGGGTGTTTGGAACGTGCTTGGTCCCTATCATGTCCTCCGATAGAAGTAGGGACTTGAAATGATCAAAGGCAAGGAGATGTTCCTTGTCCCCCTTTACAGAAGCGTTGGTCGGGATAGGGCCTCCCCGGGACTTCAACTTTGGCTGCCAGGGTGGAATCGGCTCGACCTCGGTTGCCGCATGCTCGGCGTTAAGCTCGGCTTCTAACTTAACTGAGAGATCGGCCGACCATGCCTGCTTACTAGCCCGATGTGACTCAGCACGTGGTGCAGCCGTAGAGGCCAGGGTAGTCACGGTCCCTGAGCTCTGGCTAGCGGTTGGTGCAGGACGAGGGTTGCTCGGTAGTTCGGTAGAAGTGGCGGTGATGAGATTCTTAATTCGATTCCTGCTCCTCAGTCAAGCGGACGAGGGAAACATCTAGAAGTGTTGGGTTTGGAGGTGGAGAAGGCACCCACAGAAAATCGGTGACTTTGCTCTTGCGCGGAGCTGAGTAATGGTAGCTCGGTACGTAACCAAGAAGCTCGTGGCAATCTCAGTGCCTATATCTCAGCGCGGTCTTGATTGCCTCTTCGTTCGGATATTGATAATTGGCTTGTAACTTTTCGATAGCTGCCAAAGGAAGGCAATTAACTCGGCACAATTGATATTGACAAAATTAATCAGTTAAAAAGATTGACTTACAAGAAAAACTGAAATCCTTGCTGATGTACCAACCGGGCATGTCAGCTATCTCATAGTTACCAGACACCTAGAAAAAATCATCGTCATGCATGTCTTTGTTCGGTGTGTCGGTCACTAATCGTTCTCTGCCCGGTTGTATTTTCAAATAATAGTTGTAACCATCTTTTGTTTTACCGAGCGTGTATTGACACAGTACCTCGGCCAGACCCAACTATAGTCCTAGCCAATTGTTCAGCTTGACCACTCCGTTTATGATCCTAAAAGTGTTAGTGGACACTTGTGGGGGGGCTAGTTTAGTGCGTCTTAAAAACTCGCACATTAGGGGTTGCACCGAGAAGTGCAACCCTCCTTCAACTATACTTAGCATGGTTAAGGGGCGGAACTCCAACATACCCCACGAATTTATGTCTTCCTGGTCGAGCTCCAAATGCACATCGGCCGGAATGCCATACTCTTCTTGGAACGCAACCAGTACGCTGACGTGTTGACAAGGAAGCGATAGCGTCCTATGGGAGGCCAGCCTATTTAGCACGACAATATTAAGTTGGCAAAGTTGTGCACAATGGCTGCTCGGTCTTTGAGAGCCCTAGTGCTGGTGTGCCTGGTCCCCTAGGATTCTGCAGTTAAAAACCAAGTGAGAGTGGCAGCGCGGTCGCGCATATGAGCCTGATTTTATCTCAGTCACTTTGAGCACACTTTGCAGCTTGACTTATATAATTTGTTAGATCCTAGCTCAATCGCACGAACAGGCCAGATATTAGCCCACTCTGTACTGGATAGCCCCATTTCGTGCCCTGACTTCATAAACAATGATTTAGCTCGGTTGATTTGCGTTTCTAGATCATAAAGACATTTTGAGCCCAGCCAAGCTCAGATCCGCACCTGTTTATCGTAGGAGGCGATGAACAATGGGAAGCTAGGGACACGAGAGCTTTTTGGCATCGAAAGCAATGCAAAACCCTAACCCTATTCACTTTTTAGTAGTGTTTGGGTGTTTCAGTGTTCCTGAATGGGTGAATGTGTGATTTGAAGTTCGAAAACGTGCGAAAAATACGAAGAATAGACGAAGAACATAAAGGGCAGTGCAAGATTTACCAAATCAAGGCTGCAGTTGACGTTCTAACTATTGGAGGATGTTCCAGAGGTGATAGTGACAGAGCTTGAGAAACGGGTGCTTTGATATGGATGACAAATACCAGAAATAGGACTTGGATGCTCAGGTTCGTTGGATTGCCGTCAGAGAATAAGATAAATGGTGAGAGGAGGATAGATATGAAGAGGCGAGTAATATATAAATCGAAAGAGGCGCCCAAAATTTGAATTCGGAGAGACGATGTGGGGCAGCTGGATTGGCAGCGATAGGCTAATGAGCGGATGACATGTGTCTATGATGAGACTGGTGTCAGTTATGAAAAGACAAACTGGAAAGTCAAATCGGGCTAAACGTGCTACCGAGCAAGAGAGCTAGCACGGTATAAGAGTGTGAGCCGATTCGGGAGGGGTGATGACCGGGCAAGGAAATGAGCTCGGTGTAGCTCGACTTTTCGCGCTCCGTTCGGAAGATGACAAGCCCTATGGTTCGGAATCCCGCGGTTCTGAATTTGATCTCACAAGTGCAATGTGAAATAGATAAACACCAAAGAGTCCAAATCTGACAAATCTTTTGAAAAATCGATTTTGAATCAAATGCCAAAAATGGACTGCTTTGCTAGATTTCAGAGTCGCCACCTAAATATTTTGGAAAATTTAGGAAACCCAAGACTCGTGCCAAAGGCTGTCATCACCAAAGTGTCTCGGCTCAAGAACTTAGGTACGAGAGGGGAAGGTCATGAATTGAGCACCCCACTCGTCCAATCAAAGATCGCCTTTACTAATCATGATGTGATTTTTATTTACATTATATGCTCTTGTTCCGATTTATTAGCTATATTACCACGTGATGCGCACACAAGGTATAGACTAATATTTGCAAGAATTGGAACATTTGATTTCATGTTTTGTTTCGAAATTGTTTTGTGAATTTGCCACTTGAAAAAGCGGGCTAAAATGGACACTTAATCAAACCATCCCAATTCAAGCAACTAACCTTCATCTACAGGCATTCAAACAGTTATATCATTTAAGCAATTAGCCTCATGGAAGTATGCTTTGACATAGTAACACAAACATTCGATGCAAGATGCTAAAACATGAAATTACTCACCTAGTACTCGAAGCCAAAACAAAGCAAAATAATTAGAAAAAAACATGCATGTTCCTAATTAATGCAATAGACCGTAAGAGTCTGAAGTACTTTTTCACCAAGAAAGAATTGAATATAAGAAAGAGATATGGCAAGATCTAGAAACAACTGACATTAAAGTGATGTTACATGATCAAGGTGGGTTAATAGTTGCTATTTCAGCTTAACCAACAATCATTGACAAGATCAAGCAAAAGTAAAGAAAAGATGAATCCCTTAAGAAAGGGATTAATGAATTAGAATTGAATCCGAAACCAAGGTTCAATGTTGAGAACGAAGCATTGAGATTTGATGGATGATTGTGTGTCTCGAACACTTCTGATTTGAAGAAGAGAATTTTGGAAGAAGCTCATAAGTCAAAGTTCGCAATGCATCCGGGCAACAACAAAATGTATCGGGATTTGAAACAAAGTTTTTGGTGGCCTGACATAAAGAAGGAAATTGTATTGTATGTGTCTAAATGCTTTTAATGTCAGCAACTAAATGCCTTCAATGTTAGCAAGTCAAAGTTGAACATCAAAATCCGGCGGGATTACTTTAACCTCTCCCTATTTCAAAATGTAAATAAGAGCACGTAACCATGGACTTTGTTGTTGGTCTACCTCGGACACCAAAATGTATGAACTCTATCTGGGTTATCTTGGATAGGTTGACTAAATCTATGCATTTTCTACCTATAAGAACTAGCTATGATTCTTATAGATTGGCTACAATTTACATTGATGAAATTGTTCGTTTACATGGAGTACCGGTATCCATTGTTTCGGATAGAGATCCAAAATTTATGTCTAGATTTTAGAAAAGTCTTCAAAGAGCAATGGGAACAAAATTGAGGTTTAGTACGGTATTCCATCCACAAACTGACGGACAATCAGAAAGAACTATCCAGACTTGAGAGGATATGCTCTAAATGTGTGCTCTAGACTTTTAGGGGAGTTGGGAAACCTATTTTCCACTGGCGGGATTTTCCTACAATAATAGTTTCCACTCTACCATTGGCGTGGCACCATATGAAACCTTGTACGAAAGGAAATATAGATCTATGTTGGACTGATGTTGGGGATAGGGTCTTGCTTGGACTTGAAATTGTGCAAACAACCACTGAAAAGATCAAAGTCATTTAGCAAAGGCACAAAATAGTACAAAACCGACAAAAGAGTTATGCGGATCATAGAAGAAGGGTTTTTGACTATAAAGCAGGTGACCATGTGTTCATAAGGGTAATTTCGATGAAGGGTCAATCGATGTTTGGCAAGAAAGGCAAATTATTAACTCGATACATTGGGCCATTTCAGATTCTGGAAAGGCTTTGTCCAGTTGCGTATCGAATTGCTTTATCGCCAAGAATGGAACAAATGCACAATGTTTTTTTTTTTTTATGTGAGACACGTGTTGATGTTGAGGGGCTATCTCTAAGACCCATTCCATGTTATTGATCGTCACCGAATAGCCCTCGATAATAATATGGAGTATGAAGAGAAAACGATTTAGATTATTGACTGACAAGTGAAACAGTTGTGGAATAAAGAAATCCCTAAGGTAAAAGTAGAATGGAAGGAACACTATGACATGGGAGAAACTTGGGAAAAAGAAGGTGAAATGAGGCAAAGGTACCTCGAGTTATTTCCGAATCAAGGTGACACAAGTTTAGAAGACGAAACTTCTTAAACGGGGGATACTGTGACAATCCCGTTCACGTATTACGCTTTTAATTCCTTAATTGTGCATATGCTTATGTGCTAAGTGTGAATTTGAATGACAATTATGCCATTAATGTGGTTTTGACATTATATCTGTTAATCGTAGGAAAATCTATTATGATTTATGTTTTAATCTAAAAATTGTAGGCCTTAATGGCGTCATAAACTGAAATTGGTTAGTTTAATATGATTGACATAATTTTTAGAGGCTATTAGAAAGTTTGATTAAAATTTGATTAAGTCTAAATTAATTAGATTAAATTAATTAGAATTAAGTATGATTAGTTAAACCTAAGCTTTAATTAATCTCTTAATCTAACCACATGTATATATATATGATAGGATTAAGAGTTTGGACTCCCTTAATTATATTTGAACTCAAAAATCTGAGGGGAGAGCTCTAAAGAGAGAGAGACTCAAGTTCTAGAGAGAGAAGAGGCTAGAAGGCTTGGAATTTGACAAGGAAATTTTAGAATTAGGTAGAACAACTCAAGTTCTTGCTAGAATTAGTGTTCTTGATGATTATAAGTAAGTGTTTGTACCTTAGTTCGTAAGTTCAAACCATCAAATATGTGACTTCAAGAGGATTATGTGGTTGAGTACAAGAATTGAGCTAAGATTGTTGAATTTAGAGGCAATTCATACATGCATGCATAATTTTGTTGAGTTTTAACATTTTTAGAGCATGATTTTCTTATCCACATTGAATTTGGAAGATGAATTGTACATGCATGCATAAATTACAAGGTTTTGAAAGTGCATTGCATGTTTTTGAAGCTTTGGAATAGAATTTGAAATTTAAATCAACATGCATTAAGATTTGTGTTTCATTTTAAAGAATGCTTGAAGTCTTGAGTTTTGATTGTTGCAAATTGGCTTTGTATTCATGTTCTTTGAAGATTTTCTAAGTGTTTTCAAGGTTTTGTCAAGCCATGTAAGAAATTGATTTGAAAATAGAAGCTTTGAAGTTCAATTATGTCCTCTAATTTCTAGAATTTTGTCTCACCAATCGTGCGAACAATCTGTCGCTTGAGCGCACATTGCATGCATCTAGTACTTTTGCAGACAATTGTAGTTGGCTCGAGTAACTAAGTCACTGCTCGAGCGACCACCTTTTATTTTGCACCTTGGCTTGAGCGAACGTCGAGCCTAGAATTAGAACATCCCGTACTTTTATAGACCACGTAGTCCGCTCGAGCGACTAATGTTGCGCTCAAGCGAAGTGCTTTGTTTCAACAAATTTTGAAAAGACATATTCTGATCAAGTGTGCATCCTCATTCCTTTATGGGCATTCTTAGGCATGAATTGAACGTCCTAAAAGAAATAAAGAGTTAGAAAGAAGCCTAGGAGAATTAAAGAAGTTAAAGAACAATTCTATTCAGCAATGTGATTCAAAGTATGTGTGTTTATGAACTGTGTAGGACCATATGCGACGACGTGTCAACAACCGAATCACTGTGAGTAATATCTTAGTAAAGATATTTTCTTATTTACTCTATTTTTTGAATATCCTAATGTAGTAAGCTTTTCCGAAACTATGATTTTGCAAGTGTCAATGTGTCTCTATCTGTCTAATCAACATGATATCTGTCAATGTGATTGATGTGACACGAATGTGTATGACGGACCCAAGGTCGTTATGTATATCTGAATTAGACCTAAGGTCATTCCGTATATCTGACTAGATAGATCCAAGGTTGTTTTGAATATCTGATAACTATGATTATCTGTTATGAGTTGACCAAATGATCATTATACAACTATAAATGATTGGACCCGAGGTCGTTCTGTTATGATATGATCAATTCCATTATGTACATCTATTATACATTGGACCCAAGGTCATTCTGTTCTCTGTTGGACCCGAGGTCGTTCCGTTACAAATTGCTTATGATACAAAAATGCTTATATCAATTATTAGAACTAATTCGCATAACCCCTTTACTCTAATATTATTCATTGGGCTTTTGCTCACTCTGTTATATATATATATATATATATGTAGGTGAGCAATGGGATATCTAGCCCCAGCCTTAGTGAACCTGTGAAGGATGCTGAGTTTTGTGAAGTCTGCCATGAGCACCTCATAAGTGATGCTTTTGTTTCTTTTGTCTTTTAATTTTATGTTTCCTTTTATTGATCACGCTCCACCGCTTTTGTATATTAGTTTCATGTTTATATCTTAATGACATATGGATGATCTTGGGCATATGAATCTTTTTATGAATGTATGAGTCTGAGTTGTTAATATATAAGAAGTTTTTGTTCATGCCATATATGCACAGCTCATTGGACAAAATTTTTTATTAGTTAGCTTCCACTTTTGGCCCTATATACTTAATTATGATTTGATCTCTGTCTGAGGCCGTAGCTAATCTCATGATTACTTGCCGGTTATGATCCAAACCTCTTGAGATGGGTTCAGGCCATGACAGAGTGATATCAGAGCACGAGTTAATAGCTTATACAGTTGTCCAAATGAGAAATAAGGTGCCTAGAAAAGGCTTAAGGTGCATTCATCTAATAAATATCTATTTGTGTGCATTGAGAACATGTGAGTATATGAAATATGAACTGTAGTGCCTATATGTGTATATGTGCAATTTCTATGTCTATTATAATACAAGTTTATATAGATAATGGTGAGAACAATGGCTGATGAAATAGAAGAGTTGACTACCACCTAATTGGACAGAATAGAAAGAATGATCCATGATATGTTGGAAGCTTTAAGGCAACAGCAACAACAACCATCCCCACCTCTGCCAATGACAGTACTGCTTGTACAAGACTATCAGACTGATGATTGTATAATTGCTCTCACTAAAGAATTTAAGAAGATGAAACCACCGTTGTTCCATGGGGAAGTAGACCCATTGAAAGCTGAAGCTTGGGTCCTTAAAATTGAGAAATTATTTGAGGTATTTCCGTGTGTCGAGGCACAAAGGGTTCAGTTGGCCGCATTCACTCTAGAGGATGGGGCAAGAAGATGGTGGATGCTAATTCGAGAGGACAATAAGGGGATTGATTGGGCACGATTACTTGAAATTTTCTATGAGAAATATTTTTCGCAGTGTGTTCGTGATCGAAAAGTGTCTGAGTTTGAGGGACTTTAGCAAGGTAACATGATAGTAGTTGAATGTGGAGCAAAGTTCACGGAGTTGGCTATGTTTGCACCGGACATGGTCAACACCAATTATAAAAAGGTGAGAAAGTTTGAGGGAAGACTTCAGAATGCAATTTTAGAAAAAGTAAATGTCTTGAAACTGCGAAAGTACATGGATGTTCTTGATCGAGCTCTAATGTCTGAGGCAAATTTGGCATCCTATAACCGACCATTTGAATGGAGAGGAAAGAGGCATGGTTCTTGTTCAAATAAAGGATCATCGTCTTCAAAAAAGCAAAACCGGGGAACATCTAGTGCCTCCAATTTGACAAGAGATTCTGTACCAACCTATAATGTGTGTGGCAAGAAACACCGGGGAGTTTGTTATCATACATCTGGGGCATGTTTTTGATGTGGCAAGACCGGACATATGGTTAGAGATTGTCCCTAAGCTGAACATAGAGTGCAAGGCCAGCTGCTAGTTCGACTGGATCTATCCCAATGTCAGGAAACGCTGCAAGACCCACTGCTATGAGAGACACATTGAGGCAAGGAAAAGTGTTTGCACTCATCCCAAGTGATACACGAAATACCAAAGCCATTGTCTCAGGTACCCTCTCTATTTGTAACTAAGATACTTATGTGCTAATTGATTTGGGTTCAACATATTCCTTTGTATATGCTGTATTTGCATCTAGACTGAATAGACCAATGGAATCATTGCCATATCTATTATGTGTATCTGCTCCGTCTGGGGAATCTATTCTGTGTTCATCTGTATACCGTGTTTGTGAAATATGTGTTGGAGATGCTACCTTATTTGTAGATTTGTTGCCTCTTGATATTAGGTACTTTGATGTGATTTTGGGAATGGACTAGTTGTTTGAATACTATGCTACTATTGATTATATGACAAAACAAGTTTTGTTTAGACCTTTGGGACGTGATGAATTTGTATTTGTGGGTAATGATCTAGTATCGCCGCCTTACTTGATTTCGGCAATGAAAGCATGCAAACAACTTAAGAAGGGTTGTCAGGGTTATTTGTGTAGTACTTTGACTGATCGGCCTATAAATGTTGTGTTAGATGATATTCCTATTGTTAGAGAATTTCCAGATGTGTTTCTAGAGGAATTGCTAGGGGAATTAGTTGACAGAGAAATTGAATTTGCCGGAGAAGTTATGCGAGGTACTCAACCGATTTCAAAGACTCCATATAGAATGTCAACTGTTGAGATGAAAGAACTGAAAGAACTGCTGCAGGTTTTGCTTGATAAGGGTTTTATTTGATCGAGTACTTCGCCTTGAAGTGTACTAGTTTTATTTGTGAAAAAGAAGGATGGAACCTTGCGCTTATGCATTAATTACTGAGAATTGAATAAGGTAACAATTTGATTACTGAGAATTGAATAAGGTAACAATCAAGAATAAATACCCTCTATCTCATATTGACGATTTGTTTGATTAGTTGTAGGGTTCACAAGTGTTTTCAAAGATTGATTTGAGATTTGGGTACCATCAACTGATAGTGAAAGCTGAAGATGTTGAGAAAAATGCATTTCAAACAAGGTATGGACATTACGAATTTTTGGTTATGCCAGTTGGGGTTACAAATGCACTTGCATCATTTATGGATCTTATGAACCGAATTTTTAAATCCTACTTTGACAAATTTGTAGTTTTATTTATTGATGATATCTTAATTTATTTGAGAAGTAGAGAAAAACACGAACAACATTTGACAATAGTTTTACAAACACTTTGGGAGAAGAAATTATATGTTAAACTAAAGAAATGTGAATTTTGGCTGGATGAAGTTGTGTTTCTAGGGCATGTGATCAACAGGGATGGAATTTTAGTAGACCCCTAAAAGATTGAGGTAATTTTGAATTGGCCTACACCGATGAATGTAGCAGAAGTTTGAAGCTTCATGGGATTAGTTGGATATTACAGAAGGTTTGTGAAAGACTTCTCCAAGATAGCTGTACCACTAACCCAACTTACTTGAAAGGGGCAACCATTTGAATAGATTGATGAAAGGGAATTTGCATTCCGAGAACTGAAGACAAAACTAACCACAACACCAATTTTGTGATTTATGTGATGCTTCTGACAAGGGTCTGGGTTGTGTTTTGATGCAGAATGGTAAAGTGATAGCTTATGCATCTCGACAACTGAAACCTCATGAAAAGAACTATCTGACTCATGACTTAGAATTGACTGCTATTGTGTTTGCTTTGAAGATTTGGCGCCACTATTTGTATAGAGCAAAATGTGAAGTCTATACCAATCATAAGAGTCTGAAGTAGTTTTTCACTTAGAAGGAATTGAATGTGCGATAGAGAAGATGGCTCAAATTGATTACAGACTATGATCTCTAGATTTAATATCATCTGGGTAAAGCCAACATTGTAGCTGATGCTTTGAGTAGAAAGTCACGGGGAACTTGGCATGTTTGCAGACTGAACAGAAAGAGATATTGCAAGACCTAGAAAGAACCGAGATTGAAGTGATGTTACATGATCAGGGTGGGTTAATAGCTGCTATTTTAGCTCAACCAGCAATCATTGACGAAATAAAGCAAAAGCAAAGAGGATGAATCCCTCAAGAAAGTGATTGATGAATTTGAATTGAATTCAAAACCAGGGTTTAGTCTTGAGAACGAAGTGTTGAGATTTGAAGGAAGATTGTGTGTCCTGAACACTTTTGTTTTGAAGAAGAGAATTTTGGAAGAAGCTCTTAAGTCAAAGTTTGCAATGCATTCGGGGGCCAATAAAATGTATTGGGATTTGAAACAAAATTTTTGGTGGCCTAATATAAAGAAGGAAATTGAAGAGTATGTGTCTAAATGCCTTAAATGTTAGCAAATCAAAGTTGAACATCAAAACCCGACTGGATTACTTCAACCTCTCCCTATTTCGGAATGGAAATGGGAGCACATAACCATGGATTTTGTTGTTGGTCTACCTTGGACACCAAAATGTATGAACTCTATCTGGGTTATTGTGGATAGGTTGACTAAATTTGAGCATTTTCTACTTGTAAGAACAAACTATGATGCTTATAGATTGGCTACAGTTTACATTGATGAAATTGTTCGTTTACATGGAATATTGGTATCCATTGTTTCAGATAGAGATCCAAAATTTGTATCTCGATTATGGAAAAGTCTTAAAAGAGTAATGGAAACAAAATTGAGGTTTAGTACTGCATTTCATTCACAAACTGATGGACAATTAGAAAGAACTATTCAGACTTTAGAGGATATGCTCCGAATGTGTGCTTTAGACTTTCAGGGGAGTTGGGAAACTTATTTTCCATTGGCGAAATTTGCATACAATAATAGGTTCTACTCTAGCATTGGCATGGAAAAATATGAAGTCTTGTACGAAAGGAAATGTAGATCTCCAATATACTGGACCGATGTTGGAGATAGGGTCTTGCTTGGACATGAAATTGTGCAAACAACCACTGAAAAGATTAGAGTCATTCAGCAAAGGCCCAAAACAGCACAAAACCGACAAAAGAGCTATGCCTATCATAGAAAAAGGGCTCTTGAGTATGAAACTAGTGACCATGTGTTCATAAGGGTAATTCCGATGAAGGATCAATCGAGGTTTGGTAAGAAAGGCAAATTATCCCCTCGATACATTGTGCAATTTCAGATTCTGGAAAGGCTTGGTGTAGTTGCGTACTGAATTGCTTTACCGACAGGATTGGAACAAATGCACAATGTGTTTCATGTGTCGATGTTGAGGGGCTATGTAGACAACCCATTTTGACTGCCTCTAAGACTTGGGCGGTTCAATTCGAACACTCGATGATAAAAGTTACATTATGGAAATTGTCCGAATCTTTAGCAAAATGACTCAGTTTTGAGCTTCAAACACAAACCTTGCACCACATTTGGACCAAACCCTATTTTTCTATCCTGACCACTCAAAAAGCAGCAAAACCAAAAATAACTGGTAGGCCACATTCTCAACTCTTTCCATTTCCTTTTTCGTTACTTTTTGCTCTTTATTCTTTGTTATAAACACTGATTTTCAAAGTTGCCTTGGGCTTAAAAACATGTGATTTAAACCTTGTTGAGGGTGGAAGGGCTAGCCACCCTTCCATAGGCTTGTTCTTTAGCTTTGTTCTCTTGTTGTTCTTCATATTTTTGCTTCTTTTCCTTCATTTCCAGCACTGTTTTAGGTAGTTTTTGATTGAATATGAACTGTACATGTGTGTTTGAAGCTTATATAGATAGTTTGATTCTTGTCTCATATCTCTCTTCTTTGAAGATTCTGCATAGCTCTCTTTTAGTTCCTTCTTTGTAGCCTGGAAATGGATGTTTCATCCATGTTCCATGAGTAGGAAGATAAACTTGTAATCGTCTCTCCGCAGCTTTCATTTCTTACTTTTACTTAGTTTGGTTTTCTATTTGTTTTAAAGCTACATGAGAGCTCTTCGTCAAGGCCATTAAAGACTCTCTTTTTTTTCCTTTGAAGCATGGAAATTGAGGTTTTAATCTATCTTCTATGAGTAGGAAGATAAATCTCTTTGGTCTTCCTAATGATGGAATCTCTTGTGTATATGCTTTGCCTTCAAGAATGGCTCCTTTTAAACCTATTATCTCTAAGCTTGAGTATTCGCTTGCTCTTGTTTTCCATGAGATTCGGTGGGTTTTTGTTATGTCTTTCATTGTATCTTTCATACTTAGCCTTAGTTAGCTCTGTTTTCATTGATTACCATCTTTTTGCTTCACTAATCATCATCTAAAATACCGTTGGGATGTTTGATGATTTGTGAAGCAAACCTACTCTCTCCTTGAGAAATTTTCATGACAGGAGAGAGAATGATGGATGAACATCCTTGGGAAACCCCCTGTTTGTGCTCTGTTACAGTTCTGGTTGCAGTAGATTCTTCTCTAGAAGTCATGTCTGGCCGACCAGTGCATAGTACAGCCGGCCATATCTCAAGGCCGGCCGACCCCTTTTATTGGACGGCTGAGGTGCATTTTCAGTAAAACATAGCAGATCTTGAGGCCTAAAATAGAGTGATTTTCAAACTGTGAACAGAGATAACTTCCAGTAGTGAACAATTGGGGTTTTCGGAGGATATTCTTGCCCATGTGCATGACCTCGTTCAAGTCCATTAGATTAGTAGCTTTTAGATTCATATGTTGTAATTAATTAGTCGCTTTTATTTGAATTTGTAATCATTAATTAGTTTATTCGATTGTGTTGTAATAATTAGTTAATTAGGACATTCATTCTAACTGTCTTGTGCGAGGGCAAATTTGTAATATTTATATGTTTTCCAACCCTCATTTCTTTCTCCATTTTACTTACATGCTTACTGTGGTAGCATAATGTTTTCATTTCATATCATTGTCATGCTTTGTATCCATTTTTGCCTGCATTAAAGTTTGTCTCATCATTCTAATATCATTGTCCTTTCTTACTTACTTGAATACATGCGTTACGCATGCTTTGAGTTGATTCATATGACATGTTATAAAAGCCGGACTTAGTAGTTGCATTTTGTATGTGTTGCATTAATCACTTTGCATATTTAGGAGCATGCATTTTTCTAACTATGTTCTTTTCTTTGGCTTACCTCGGTTGAGTACCAGGTGAGTATTTGTGCTTTAGCATATTGTATGTGTGTTTGTGTTGCCATGTGAAGCATAATACCATGAGGCTTCGTGCTTATTTGAAATATCTCTTTGAATGCTTGTGGATGAAGGCTACTTCGCTTAAATTGGAACGACTTTGATACATGTACATATGAGCTTGCTTTTTATTCAAAGTAGCACATTTTCAAAACTCTTTTCAAACAAACATGAAATCAAAGCATTCTAAAATAAGAGACGTAGTTTATACTTGTGTGCCTTACTTAGTAAAGTTAGCATAATAATCAAAACATGAGCATATGATGTATATAAAAATCACATTATGATTAGTAGAGGTCGATCTTTGATCAGGTGAGTGGGGTGCCCAATTCATGACATTCCCCTCTCATACCCAAGTTCCCGAGCCGAGACACTTTGGTTATGATGGACAAGTAGCCTTTGGGATGAGTCACGGGTTTCCTAAATTTTCTAAAAATATTTAGGTAGCGACTCTGAAATCTGGCAATGTAGTGCATTTTTGGCATCTCTGATAATAAATGGATTTTCTAAGATTTTCTTGAATTAGACTCTCATTTGTGTTTTTCTGTTTCACGTTGCATTTGTGAAACTGGATTCAAAACCATAAGAGTCCAAACTATAGGGCTATCGTATCCGAGGAGATTAAACCCCTCCGAGGAGCACGAAAAACTAGCCACTATTTTTTGCGACTCTATTGGGGAAAGAAGAGAAATTAACTTGGGCTTCATGATGTGACATTTTATTTATAGATATATGTTCATTGCATTGCATTTGCATGGTGCTCTAAGTCACTGTGTTTTCCATCTGCTATTCCTGGACGGCTTGCCTACAAAGCTTGCCAAAAGGCTGGCCGGTCGTGGGCTCTGCTATACAACCCTAGGATCTGGATTATCACCGTACCGCTTGATCCTTTTTTCACTTCTCGATGTTAGGTGTGAGAGGTATATTAGGTAATCTTACTTAGGTAAAGTTCTAGTGACTGTTCCAACATAGGATAGGATGCTCGCCCATTTGCAAGATTTTGTGAAACTACTTGCTCGAAGTAGTGAAACCCTAGATCATGCCAAAGCTCGGATAGGGTAACCCTACCCCCTCATAGGGGTGTTTTGGCTCTCTTTACCTATGATGTGCTATGCAGTGGATCTATACAGGGGTTCCTGATATTAGTGGTTTAGTTATATCCGTTTCTGGGGCAGAATTCAGTGGGGGAGTATAATCATTCTGTTGAAAATTGAGGCTGAGGTGCTGTCTGTTTTCTCTTTTGCTAGGTAGTCCTGGAACCATAGCTTCAAAAGGCTTTAACATCCCCCTAGTACTCTGGACTTGTGTCGATAGACATTGTACGGTCAGAGATTTAATTCAGGGGTAACCAGTGTTTGCTTCACTGTCGCCAATTGCAAGACGAAGAAATGTCAGACAAGAGTCACCAGTTCCGTTGTTTCAGCAATCACCCTTCAGATCACCTGTACTCAGCTCATCCCAAGCACAATCACCTACTTCTGGAATGGCTCAGTATCCATCATCAGATCTAGAGGAATTACTGATTCGTCTTCAGCAATCAGTCGACTCGCTCCAGAATGACATGGCCCGCCAAACTGAGGTCACGAATAGGTTGCAGCAACAACAACAACAACACCTAGCTGCAGTTTCTGCTTTGCACACACCTAACGTGGCTACTTCCATGCCTGGTACCACTGCTAATGTTGTTACAGCTTAGGATCCACCAACTGAGGGTGTTCCAATTCTTCCCGTCTAGGCAGATCCTATCTTGGTCAAGATTTCTAGAGCTCTAGTTCACCAGCCGAAGGCACCTTTTGAGTTCAAGTTTGACCCAACCTAACTTAAAGTCAACAAACTTGAAAAACTGTTCAAGACGGTGCAGGGGGTTAACTTTATTCCAGATATTGAGGATGGATATACGGAGTCTATTGTTACTCTATCGAAGCAGTTCACGATGCCGCATATTGACCGCTTCGATGGCTCTAGAGATCCAATGGTGCATTTGCATCTGTTTTCTGATATCCTGCGACCAATGGGATTGACTAGAATTTAGAAATTGTCGCTATTCGGCAGGACCATGTTTGGTACAGTTGCCATCTGGTATGCTAAATTAGAGGACTTTGTGAAACAGAGCTGGGAGGAGTTGGCTGAATCTTTCGTTGCCCAATATCCTATAATACACAAATTGAGGTTACAACTCGTGATCTCAAAGCAACATGCCAGGAACTGAATGAGGGTTTTAAGAGTTTGTGACTAGATGGAGGGCAAAGGCAGCTATGATGGAAAACAGGCCTTCAGAGAAAGTGTAAGTTTGTATAACTATTAGAAATCTTCATGAAAGGCTATTGTAGAAAATGATAGTCCTCCCACTTTTCAACTTTAAGGACCTCCATGAAATTGAGGTTCAAATCGAGGATGCTATCAGACAAGGGATCATTGTGGAAGATAATGATCCTATGAGAAAGAATGTAGTTCGTAGTTCCAATGCTACTACTAATGGTAGCATAGCTGCGAAATGCTCAGAAGTAAACACTGTCACCAGTTCCATCAAAAACCATTTTGCTGATAATAGCCTAAAACCGACCACTTTAACTTGGCTCTAAGTCCAAAATTTCCATCTTCTTTACATGGCTCTCTCTTAAGCTTTAAAAATACTGCTAGAAAAAAGGCATCTAGAGCTCCTAGAACCACGACCCCTCCCAAGTCTTCTTCCACCAAGGCATGACCCCGCTAAATACTATGCTTATCATCAACAACACGATCATAATACAAACCGTTGTATCCGCCTCTGTCATAAGATTCAGGATCTTATTGACAAAGGGATCATAGCTCCACCAAAAAAACCTCAGGCTACCACTAACCCATTACCTCCACACCTCAACCTAATCTATACACTGCCGTCCACTTACAACCACAACATATACATCACCCCAGTCCATTTACCCAAGCCTGAGGTGTTCATTCCAGAATGCACGTACTTGTGCATGATGGATGCATTTGAACCCCAATCATCTCAAACCCTATCAAATACACCACAGGCACCAATGGTCGAACCCACTACTTCTGAGCTGTAAAACATGATTGAAGATCTTCAGAGAACTATGGAAGATTTAACCTTTAGGATCTTGGCTCCATCATAGACCATATCACACGCCAGAAACTTCACGCCAAAAAGCTCATCAATCTTGGGGCAAGCTACAATTGGAAAGGGCTAACCAGAAGCTATCTCGAGTCTGGGTGATGGCATGTCAACAACAAATGGGCCTCGTTTCGATATAGCAACTCGGTCCCTTGGCAAAGTAGAGGCAAGTGGCAAGAACAAGGCCGGGGCAAGTATTAATCCTTATGCACATCTTCGGTGGGCTATTGAGACTTTGAAGGTCAAAGGGTTGAACAAATAGCAAGTATTCACAGTTGTTGCAAAGACTGGAGATGACACTTTTTTCGCTCAGGTTTGGGGCATTTTGAATTAGGGGGTACACCATGAAAAAGGATGTCTAGCTAGAAACACCCCTTTCAGCTCTAATCCTACACCTGTAGGTGGTCTCCGAACCTAGTCAACCCTTGCCGACCCCTCTGTCAATACTTCTAAGACTGGTAATCGCACCTTCAATCCCCTTTCTATGACCTTGTCCAAAGCCATCCAAATCTTCATAGGACAAGGCCATCTCAAACCCCTTGACCCTCGGTCTCTCCCTGATTGCCTTCCAGCCAAGCATGATGCTGCCAAGTATTGTGCCTTCCATCAGTAACCTTGACATGACATTGACCGTTGTTTTCGCCTTTGCCATGAAGTACAATACTTGATTGACAGCAAGGTCATCACCACACTAGGTCCTACAAAGTCTATCGGCCCTGGATCAATGAACTTGGGGGATAATGTCACTATGTGGTTGGGGATAAACCACCTGCTGATGGCGCTCATTTTACTCTAGATATGATGGATGGCACACACTATTTTAGAACTTTGAAAATGCTGTTTATTTTACTTTCTGACTTAGTTATTGAGTCAGTCTTGTTGTATTGAGTCAGTTTTGTTGTGTCAGGGTTAGGTGATTTCGAGCGTGTCAACTCGGACATCACTTCCCTGTTTATTTTTGTTTGTCTTTTCACTCTTTCTTTAAAGTCTGTTTCTATCATTGAGCCAGTTGAGCCAGAAGTTCTGAATGGAATTGTAGTAAGTTTCACCTACTTCTTTGTGCCTTTAAATCATTGCATTGAAGTTTTTCAAAACTTTTTCAAAACTGTGGTGAAAACAAAGAGGAAGGAATTCCTCGATATTTGTAAAATTTGATTGACTGAGAGGAAGAGAGGCTTGCTAAGCCCTTAATGAATGAGATCATGTCTGTTAATGTAGGAATTGAGTAGGATCTTGGCTTGGCCCAAATTGGTTCTATATTGTCTTCAGAGGAGCAACGACTGACTAGTCTCTTTATTAAAAGATTTCAAAAACATTTTTGCATGGCCCTACGAAGACATGCCTAGAATTGATCTTGAGCTCGTACATCATAGGATCACTCTCAAGACTCAACCCCTTTGCTTTCAAACCTTGAACCTTGATTCAGAATGTTCAATGATCAACCACAATATGAAGTTTGCATGGCCGGGTTAGAAGCAGCTCTTGAACTAGGGGCAATAGGGTCGAATGTGATCAAAGGAAGCTTGCACAACTAGACTAGAAGCACCCCTTGAACTAGGGGCAAAAAATGCTAGATTCAAAAATGGGTCATTTCTCAAGCCAATAGAGATCAACAAGAAAGCAAAATCCCAGAATTGGAGAGAAGAAAATTTATTCCTGAAGGACAATCAAGTCCCTGTGCACAACACTAGGGGAAAATTTAGACCCAATTGGATGGGCCCCTACATCATCAAGACCATTTGGTCAGGAAGAACAGCCATTCTCATGGATTTAGATGGCTTAGAGATGTCATAACCAATTAACATGGACAAGTTAAACTTTTTTATCCTTGAGAGGCTCGTTGGGCGGAGAACCTGGAAGGGCGACTTAGGCAAAAGTTAGAGAGAGAGAAACAAAAAAAGAAAAAAAAAAAAAGAAGCAAAAACCAAAAAAAATAAAAGGACAAAAAGAAAGAAAAAGAAAAGAAAGAAAGGACAAAAAAAGAAAGAAAAATAGAGCTCGCAAGGTTGAAAACCCGAAAGGGCGGCTTTGGCACAAGTTAGAGCACAAAAGGATAGCGTTAATACTTGAGTGAACCTTACCCCGGGAACTATGTAAGGCCTGATTCCCATCTTTTGGATACGTAGGCAACTTCATCCTGAAGTTCGGCCCCCATTATTTTCAGCCTGCTTGTCTCTTCTATGATGATTAATTTATCTCTATTCAACTCAGCTATCCTATCCATGTCTAATTGGCTCATCTTCGTTTAAGTTCGGTTGTCCTATTCAGTTAAAAGATTTAGCTGTAAGACACATCATGTTTAGATTTGAGGTTATGTCTCAAGAGTTTAATTCCCCGTTGGTCGGGTAATGACCATTTGTAAAAACAGTTTTTGAGGTTTTTTTTGGTGAAGTTGACTTTTTCTCAGTTATTCCATTTTTCTTTTGTCAAAACTGGACCATTTCTTGGACCCAAAAAAGGAAAATTTTCAGTGCTCACAGCTTGACTTATATGATTTCAAAACAGAAAGTTGAACAAGCATGTTAATCTAAACTCTCATGTTGGTCAAAATTATTTCAGCAGAAAGCCAAAAACAACAAAATATAGTCAAAGTAATGAACTAGGGGCATAGTCAAGTCAGGTTTTCTGTCATTTCCCCATTGTCAACACACTTGCCAGAAATGGCACAACTGAAGGTAGCAGGAGGGGCCAAAAGCTCTCTCATCCTTTAAAACAACGAGGTATCGAACAAAGTGCGAAGCACGAACTGGAAATAGAGCAGGGTATTCCACTCCCTCATCTGGACGGGTCTACTCATGCCCAGACTGGCGTCTGAACTGAAATGGGAAGTACCAATCAACTGTATGGCGAGACATGCTATAACTCATCTCGGCCAAGTTAAGCCAAGAGCATTGCCAAGCGATGTTAGTTGTAGATCTGCTGTACATCTAGCCATACCACAACCCCTCTGTGGGAGAAACTCACTAGTTAAGATTGAAAGGAGCCCACAACTTTTAGCTTATCCATCAATCACACCTAGGAAGGAATAAAAAATAAGAGAGAAAGGGTTATTTAGAAAATAAAGATTGAGTGCCAGAGCGATGTGAGAATCATAAATAAGAAATGGTAGGAAACAATACCTGGAGAAGCAGTAGGCTCCTCATGAACGAGAGGTTTCCTACTAGTGGAAAGCATCTAAGTGTTGTGTTTGTTGTTTTTGTTCGTTTTGATTCTTGTTTTGAGTCATTTTGATTTCGGTGAGTGTAAATAGTTGTGTTTAGGTTGTTTTTTTCCTTTGTTGAGTTGTGTTTTGTACTGTGAGCAGTCATAGGCTCAATAACCGGTTATGAACTCAATCTCAATTTCAAAAAAAAAAAAAAAGAAACTCATTTTGTGCTTAGAGTGTTGTGCCATTCCCAATATGATGTGCAAAACAAAATTCTTTCTTTCATAACAACCTCGATCAAAAGAGAGAGTGACAAAACAAGGACCTATCTAAAGCTACATAGGTTCTCGGATTGCAAAGCAAAAGAGCAAAAAGGAAAAATTGGAGCATCTGAGTTTGTTTCCACTTCTGAAAATTCTGAGATCGCAATCCAGATGCACTTTTGCGAGCCTTGTCATTGCTCCGGAGTATGAGTGTATAGTGACCTCCAGCTAAAGCCTGCTAGTTAGAAGGGCAATCAAAATGCTCTCCTTGAACACCATTCCTCACCAAAGTTGTCTTGGTTGTGTTTGCAATGAGTTCCTAGGAGACCAACTATGACAGTGGAAACTAGAGTTCAAACGGTGATGCCTAGAACGCAAAGCTTCAGAATTTTTGAGACTAAAGTCTGGTTTAAATACCCAGGGGTGTATCCTCGGCTTGAAATCTGTGTGGCAGGCCCATAGGTTGAGGTAGCGTGTATGCGCCTCAATTCTGGATACTGAATCAACCTAGTCTGTTACCCCGTTGGAGAATAGGGAAAATTGTAAGTATGATCAAAGAGAAAAGCGGCATCCGTGACTTCTGCATCCAGATTTTACCTCTTGTCAACATTTGAGGACCTTTGAATTGTGAGTTGAAGGTTGAAGTTTGAAAAACACAAAAGGGAGATCCCCATCAGAATAAAGCGGTTCATAGCCACTCGCCCTATGAGGTGCTTTTTAAAGCGCCGCTTTGTTTGTTTATTGTATTTTCTAAACATCATCCACTACATTGCTTGTCACACATACCACATCATGCATCTATTGCACGATCATACCACATTGTGCATCTATCACATGATCAGATCGTTCATGTGCGTCTATTGCACAATCTTATCATACTCTTTGCATTTATCGCATCATCACTTGTTCTTCCTCTTCTCACGATTTCAGTGTGGTTAGAGTATCTCCGGGCATGCAGGAACTCGACCCTGAGCAGTTTTCTCAGGATGCATGAGATGTGTTCTTGAGCGGTTTTTATCTCACGGCATGCAGGAACACGACCTTGAGTGGTTTTACCATGACCTCTTCTCACGATTTCAGTGTGGTTAGAGCGTTCTTCCTCCTCTCATGATTCCAACGTGGTTGGAGTATGTTAACATATCCATTGTACATTTCCATTATACATCTCCATTCCTTTATGATATTTGTGTGGTAAGCATTGCACACGGTTTAGATTGTTGCATTGCATTGTGTATCATTTGTATCTTGCCCTTGAACTACGTTGGTTTGATTCCTTGCAATGGGATACGTAGGCAACCCTCGGGTTCAACCAACTGCATCTGCATTTTGTTTGTTTGCCCAAGTCTTATGGCCACGTCAAATGGGTTGTCTTCAGGCTTCAATATTCACTCACGTCATTTCATGACTACGAGCTTTGTCAAAGAGGAGTAACTACAGACACCCCATTTTGACCGTCCCTAAGACTTAGGCACTTCAATTCAAACACTTGATGATGAAAGTTACATTATGCAAATTGTTTGAATCTTTAGCAAAATGATTCAGTTTTGAGCTACAAACCTAAACCTTGCACCCCATTTGGACCAAACCCTATTTTTCTAGCCTGACTACTCAAAAAGTAGCAAAACCAAAAATAACTAGCAGGCCACATTATGATGGCCGGCTGGCCATCCACTTGGCCGGCTGGCTATGTTTGCCGAGAATAGATATTTTGCAGCTACAACTGCTCCCATGCACAAGAGTTGGCCAACTGCTCTCTTTTGAGGATATTTACGTTGAAAGGCAGCGGAAAGTCTAGATATACAACACCTCACCTTAGTGTTTAGGGTTAGAACATTTTTGCCTAAGGCTTTCCTCCACTCTCTTGATATAGATACGATATAGATTCACCATTGGAGCTTGATTTAAAGCTTTTGGCTGGAACTTTGAGATTGATTTCAGACGCTTGAGAGTGTTTGGATTGGAGCTTGTAAACCATGAAACTCTTCCTCTTCTCTAGAGGTTGATTCTCAACTCTTTCCGTTTCCTTTTTCATTACTCTTTGCTCTTCATTCTTTGTTATAAACACTGATTTTAGAGTTGCCTTGGGCTTAAAAACATGTGATTTAAACCTTATTGAGGGTGGAAGGGCTAGCCACCCTTCCATAGGCTTGTTCTTTAGCTTTGTTCTCTTGTTGTTCATATTTTTGCTTCTTTTCCTTCATTTCTAGCACTGTTTTAGGTAGTTTTTGATTGAATATGAACTGTACATGTGTGTTTGAAGCTTATATAGATAGTTTGATTCTTGTCTCATATCTCTCTTCTTTGAAGATTCTGCATAGCTCTCTTTTAGTTCCTTCTTTGTAGCCCGGAAATGGATGTTTCATCCATGTTCCATAAGTAGGAAGATAAACTTGTAATCGTCTCTCCGCAGCTTTCATTTCTTACTTTTACTTAGTTTGGTTTTCTATTTGTTTTAAAGCTACATGAGAGCTCTTCGTCAAGGCCATTAAAGACTCTCTTTTTTTTCCTTTGAAGCATGGAAATTGAGGTTTTAATCTATCTTCTATAAGTAGGAAGATAAATCTCTTTGGTCTTCCTAATGATGGAATCTCTTGTGTATATGCTTTGCCTTCAAGAATGGCTCCTTTTAAACCTATTATCTCTAAGCTTGAGTATTCGCTTGCTCTTGTTTTCCATGAGATTCGGTGGGTTTTTGTCATGTCTTTGATTGTATCTTTCATACTTAGCCTTAGTTAGCTCTGTTTTCATTGATTACCATCTTTTTGCTTCACTAATCATCATCTAAAATACCGTTGGGATGTTTGATGATTTGTGAAGCAAACCTACTCTCTCCTTGAGAAATTTTCATGACAGGAGAGAGAATGATGGATGAACATCCTTGGGAAACCCCCTGTTTGTGCTCTGTTACAGTTCTGGTTGCAGTAGATTCTTCTCTAGAAGTCATGTCTGGCCGACCAGTGCATAGTACAGCCGGCCATATCTCAAGGCCGCCGACCCCTTTTATTGGACGGCTGAGGTGCATTTTCAGTAAAACATAGCAGATCTTGAGGCCTAAAATAGAGTGATTTTCAAACTGTGAACAGAGATAACTTCCAGTAGTGAACAATTGGGGTTTTCGGAGGATATTCTTGCCCATGTGCATGACCTCGTTCAAGTCCATTAGATTAGTAGCTTTTAGATTCATATGTTGTAATTAATTAGTCGCTTTTATTCGAATTTGTAATAATTAATTAGTTTATTCGATTGTGTTGTAATAATTAGTTAATTAGGACATTCATTCTAACTGTCTTGTGCGAGGGCAAATTTGTAATATTTATATGTTTTCCAACCCTCATTTCTTTCTCCATTTTACTTACATGCTTACTGTGGTAGCATAATGTTTTTATTTCATATCATTGTCATGCTTTGTATCCATTTTTGCCTGCATTAAAGTTTGTCTCATCATTCTAATATCATTGTCCTTTCTTACTTTTGAATACATGCGTTACGCATGCTTTGAGTTGATTCATATGACATGTTATAAAAGCCGGACTTAGTAGTTGCATTTTGTATGTGTTGCATTAATCACTTTGCATATTTAGGAGCATGCATTTTTCTAGCTATGTTCTTTTCTTTGGCTTACCTGGTTGAGTACTCGGTAGTCTTTTGCTTTAGCATACTTGATGTGTGTTTGCCATGTTGCCATGTTTCATAGCTTCCATGAGGCTATGTGCTTAAATATTAAATATCTGCTTGAATGCCTTGTGATGAAGGCTACTGTTGTTAAATTGGAATCGATTTGCACAAATGTTACATTGGCAAATCCTGCTTTTAAGCCCACTTCAAAGTGAGCACATATTCAAAACTCTTTTGCAAACAAACAGTGAAATCAAAGTCTTGGACTAGTCTATACTTGCTTGTGTGCCTACATAGTAAAGTTAGCAAAAATAAGAACATAGCATATGATTATATAAAAATCAATCATGATTGTAGAGGCGAATCTTTGATGGGGAGGGGGTGCTCATTCATGACTTCCCCTCTCTACCCAAGTTCCCGAGTGAGACAACTTTGGTATGAGGACAGTGGCCTTTGGAGAGTAGGGTTTCCTAAATTTTCTAAAAATATTTAGGTGCGACTTGATCTGGCAATAGTCTAATTTTGGCATTTGATTAAAATCGGATTTTCAAAGGTTTCGGATTGGACTCTTTGTGTTTATCGTTTCACATTGCACTTGTGAGACTAGATTCAGAACCGGAGTCCGAATTGTAGGGCTATTGTATCTGAGGAGACTAAACCTCTCTGAGGAGCACGAAAAACCAGCTATAGGCTATCTTCGTGACCCATTCCATGTTATTGCTCATCACCGAATAACCCTCGATGAGAATATGGAGTATGAAGAGAAATCGACTCAGATTATGGACCGACAAGTGAAACAGTTGCGGAATAAAGAAATCCCTATGGTAAAAGTAGAATGAAAGGAGGAGATTGTAATAACCCCAGCATGGGAGCAACTTGGGAAAAAGAAGATGAAAATAGGCAAAGATACCACTGAGTTTTTTCCGAATGAAGGTAACACAAGTTTGGAGGACCAAACTTCTTAAAGGGGGAGACTGTAATAACCTCGTCACGTATTATGCTTTCAATTCGTTAATTGTGCATGTGCTTATGTGCTAAGTGTAAATGTGAATGATAATTATGTCATTAATGTGGTTTTGACATTATGTCTATTAATCGTAGGAAAATCTGTTATGATTTATGTTTGATTTGAAAATTGAAGGCCTTAATGGCGTCAGAAATTGAAATTGGTTAGTTTATGTGATCGACATAATTTTTAGAGCCTGTTAGAAAGTTTGATTAAAATTTGATTCAGTCTAAATTAATTAGAATTAAGTATGATTAGTTAAACTTAAGCTTTAATTAATCTCCCAATCTAACCACATGTATGTATATATGGTATAATTAAGAGTTTGGACTCCCTTAATTATATTTGAACTCAAAAATCTGAGGGGAGAGCTCTAAAGAGAGAGAGACTCAAGTTCTAGAGAGAGAAGAGGCTAGAAGGCTTGGAATTTGACAAGGAAATTTTAGAATTAGGTAGAACAACTCAAGTTCTTGCTAGAATTAGTGTTCTTGATGATTATAAGTAAGTGTTTGTACCTTAGTTCGTAAGTTCAAACCATCAAATATGTGACTTCAAGAGGATTATGTGGTTGAGTACAAGAATTGAGCTAAGATTGTTGAATTTAGAGGCAATTCATACATGCATGCATAATTTTGTTGAGTTTTAACATTTTTAGAGCATGATTTTCTTATCCACATTGAATTTGGAAGATGAATTGTACATGCATGCATAAATTACAAGGTTTTGAAAGTGCATTGCATGTTTTTGAAGCTTTGGAATAGAATTTGAAATTTAAATCAACATGCATTAAGATTTGTGTTTCATTTTAAAGAATGCTTGAAGTCTTGAGTTTTGATTGTTGCAAATTGGCTTTGTATTCATGTTCTTTGAAGATTTTCTAAGTGTTTTCAAGGTTTTGTCAAGCCATGTAAGAAATTGATTTGAAAATAGAAGCTTTGAAGTTCAATTATGTTATGGAATTTCTAGAATTCTGTCTCACCGTTCAAGCGAACAATCTTTCACTAGAGCGCACATCGCATACATCTAGTATTTTTGTAGATCATGGCTGTTGCCTCGAGTGACCAAGTTACTGCTCAAGCGATTGCCTTTTATTTTGCACATTGGCTCGAGCGAACGTCGAGTCTAGATTCGGACCATCCAGTACTTTTGTAGACCAAATGGTCCACTCAAGCGACCAATGTTGTGCTCGAGCGAAGTGCTCTATTTCAGCAAATTGTGAAAAGACATATTCTGATTAAGTGTGGATCTTCATTCATTTCTGGGCAATCTTAGGCATGAATTAAACCTGCTAAATGAAATAAAGAGTTAGAAAGATGCCTAAGAGAATTCTATAAGTTAAAGAACAATCCAATTAAGCAATGTGATCCAAAGTGTGTGTGTTTATGAATTGTGTAGAATTATCCGCGAAGACGTGTCAGTAACCGAATCACTATGAGTAACATCTTAGTAAAGATATTTTCTTACTTACTCTATTTTCTGAATGTCCTAATATGGTAAGCTTTTCCAAAACTGTGATTTTTCAAGTGTGAATGAGTCTCTATCTGTCTGATCAACACGATATCTGTAAATGTGATTGATGAGACACAAATGTGTATGACGGACCCAAGGTCATTCTGTATATCTGAATTGGACCCGAGGTTGTTCCGTATATCTGACAAGATGTACCCAAGGTCGTTCTGAATATCTAATAAGTTTGACTATCTGTTATGAGTTGACCAAATGGTCATTATACAGTCGTAAATGATTGGACTCGAGGTTGTTCTGTTATGAAATGATCAATTTTGTTCTATATATCTGTTATATGTTGGAGCCAAGGTTGTTCTGTTATCTATTAGACCCAAGGTCGTTTCGTTATGAATTACTTATGATATAGAAATGCTTATATCAATTATTAAAACTCATTCACATAACCCTTTTACTTTGATAATATCCCATTCATGCTGGCTTTCTCACTCTTATTAAATGTATGTAGGTAAGCAGCGGGATCATCCAACCCTAGCCTAGCTGACTACTGTAAGAACCGAGTTTTAGTGAGTACGCATAGGTCGCCTCATGCAGGCGAGGCCATTTTTTTTTTTTTTATTGTATTTTGTTAACTTTTGTGTAGTCATGCTTGACCTCTGTGATATAACCTTGGTTTGTATGTTAAATGACTTGAATGATCTTGGACTATGGAATCTTTATGGATGTTAGTGTGAGTTATTACATATATAAGAAATTTTTGGTTACATGCCATATGCACAGCTCATTGGACAATCTTTGCAAGTTCTGCTTCCGCCATTTGGCCCCAAATATTAAATGTGATTTGATTTCTAATTGAGGCCGCAGGTAATCTCATGATTACTGGCCGGTTATGATCCAAACCTTTAGGGGCGAGTTCTTGCCATTGAATAATCCATGAGATGAAGTGAGAAATCTTTCATTGATTGGTGTGAGATATTTAGGGTGTGTAGCTTGAGTAAATGATTTAAAATGTTGTGGGTATCATTTCTGGAAACCCTCACATGACTAAACTCATCCACTTGGGTTAGCTTTGTGGTTTAAAGGTTTATTGCATTGCTAAATGCCATCATTCATCCTACAAAAGACGATATTGGTAGTTTTGTTTTCTTTTGTTTTGGTTGTCTTATTTTGTTCCCTTACTCAAGGACTAGCAAATTGTAAGTGAAAGGGTGTGATTGAGACCGAAATGTCCTATATTGAGGTCAAAATTGATATTTTCTTAACGCTCTTTTAGTATAATTGATACAATTTACAAGTGTTTGANATGGGGCACATCGGTCCTCTTTATAAAGAAGAAAGATGGCACACTCCGATTGTGTATTAATTACCGAGAACTCAACAAGGTAACCATTAAAAATAAATATCCTTTGCGTCGGATTGATGATTTGTTTGATCAGTTACAAGGGGCTCAAGTATTTTCAAAGATTGATTTGAGATTGGGATATCACCAATTGAAGGTTAAAGCCAAAGATATTGAGAAAACTGCCTTCCGAACCAGGTATACATGTTATGAATTTTTAGTCATGCCTTTCGGAGTCACCAATGCACCTACAACTTTTATGGATTTAATGAATAGGACTTTTATGACATTTTGATCTACTCGAGAAGTAAAGACAGACCATGAACAACACTTGAGAATAATCCTTCAGACACTTCGGGAGAAACAATTGTATAGAAAATTTAAAAAATGTGAATTTTGGTTAGACAAAATTATATTCCTAGGGCATGTTATTAGAAATTGCCCTACATTAACAATTTCAATTTGTGTTCCATTTCGTTCTTTACATATCCACCATAAGCATAAAGATTTTCTTTAGAAACAATTTCAATTTGTGTTCCATTTCGTTCTTTACTTCCCTACATTAACATCAACTCTTTAGGCTCAATTACACAACACAATAGTTATCATACTCTTCCCAAGATTTATTGATTCAATTTTCGATATTAATTTCTCCAACATAACCCTCATATACCATAACCGTTTTCACAGCAACTAATTATCACCATTTATACCTGTCTTAACCAAGCATAAACTTAATTTCAAGCATTTAGGGTCAATTAATCAATCTTTCATCTTCATAACAAAGAAACCATAACTAGGGTTTAACAAAATTTAGGGCTTTTTACTCGAAGGCACAAAACTACATTCTAGTAACTCCAATTTGTTCATATTCCACTTCAATCATAAGTGCAACCCCCATAATTTAAAAACCCTAACTTCCTTTACATGTTTTTATCAAAATTTCCTTGAGATGAGGTTTTTATGCAATATAAAGCTACTACCTATCTATCTATAAGAAAATATTGAAGAGAAGCAAAGAAATCCCTACCTCTAGCAAGAAGAGATGAAAGCTGAAATGCCAACTTCGGTGAAAACGGGATCCACTCGAATGGATAAAAAGACCTCGTCGTGCTCTTCGTTTTTATATAAGGAACATGGGGTAGGAAATGAGTAGAAAAAGATGAAAATCAAGCTTAAAGGCTTGAAACCTTCAAAAATGGTGGAATGGAGGAAGATGAGAGAGAAAGAATATGAAAGAATGAAGAATAAGTGGACTAAAAATGGCTTTTAAAGATGTTGATCCTGAACAGACTACTCAAGCGATCACTCCTACGCTCGAGCGTCAGAGACACCACATGGCTCGAGCAACCAACCCTGAGCTCGAGCAAACATCAATAGCTCCCAGAATCTCAGACCTAGAAAAGTACTAGAAACTTTGCAAGACCGCTCGAGTGATCATTCCATCACTCCAGCGATGAGAAAAAAAAAAGAATAGAAAATTTTCCAGAGTGCTACAGACGGCAATGATCCTTACTATCAAGAACAATAGATGCCTATATACATATAATTAAAGGTATACTTATAGCCACATTATGAGATTTTGTAACATAATTTATAAAATGATATAATTGTTTCTTCATCAAAAAATATATTTCATTTGATGGTACACACCATAAATATTTGTAACTATAAATTGGAACAATATTTGTAACTATAGATTTTGTAACAATTTTTCCTATTTTGTTTCAATCCAATTCGTTTGATGGTACACACCATAAATATTTGATGTGAAAATAAAATTGTGAGGCTAAGATGCCACATATTCAATTGACTTTGAAATTTTTTTCCAATTGAGAGAACTAAAAGCTCTACCAATAACAAAAAAAGGTAAAAATTTATTAATTGGATTGTTTGCACTCACAAAATCTAGAAATAATTAATTATTGTGAATACAATTTGAATGATAACAACTATAAAAGAGAAAACAAAATGTACAATTCATCTTCTTAAAGTGGAAAAAATCTGGTAGATCACACCTTGCACATCTTTGTAAATTCTTTCTCCCAATTTTAAGTTATATAAAGAGGAAAAGATCAAGTTGGTAGATCTCATGCATTTATAACACATCTTTGTAAACACTTTCTCATGTAAAGTGGAAAAAGTTCAAACCATTACATTAAATTACTTGCATCTTGCATATCTTTGTAGATTCTTTCCCATCACTTTTATTTAATGTCAGACTAGAGCTAAATCTAATTGTACTTATGGATATCTTGTTGGGATAGATTATATTTTTCCACATCTTTTCAATGGCATGCCCTTTTGAAAGGTATTTAAGAGAGCCATTACTTATTTAACCATCATATTTACATCGATGCAGGTATCGCTATATGAAAATATTTGGTCATATCCTATGTTATTGAAGTTCTTTTTTCTTGCTAGTATTGTTGCTTAGCATTCAAGGACGATATTTGCTTGTACAGGAAAAAGGTACTTCAATTCAAGTGTGATCTTTTCAACCTTGTAACAATAAGTATATTCAATATTTTTTGCGTATTGTTGTTTGTTTTTTGTTATATATTTTAAGTTCTTTTTTTCCCACAATGCACCGCCATCTTTTCTCCTACAAAATGAGAGGGATAAAACATGTTGTTTGGATTTAAATCCACTTATATTAGGAAAATTAACATTTTATTAACCTCAACATAAACCATTACATCGAAATTCTCTTGGTACATTTGTTGCTAGCATGAGGTTATTCCTTATGACAAGCGTTTTATTTTTTATTTCTAAAATGTTAATGAAGAATCATACTATGTGTTATATTGAGATACATTATTTATTTCTTATTCATGATTATGATCTTTCAACTAAATTATAGATCTATTATTTAGATTAACCTCAACATAAAGCGTTGTATCAAAATTCTCGTGGTACATTTTTTGCTAGCATGAGGTTATTTCTTGTGACAAGTGTTTTATTTTTTATTTTTAAAATTTTAATGAAGAATCATACTATGTGTTATATTGAGATATAGCATTTATTGCTTATTCGTGATTATCATCTTTCAACTAAATTATAGATCTATTATTTAGTTTAACCTCAACATAAACTGTTGTATCAAAATTCTCTTCGTACATTTTTTACTAGCATGAGGTTATTCAATGTAACAAGTGTTTGACTTTTTATTTTTTAAATTTTAATGAAGAATTATACTATGTGTTATATTGAGATATAGCATTGGTTTCTTATTCATGATTATGATCTTTCAACTAAATTATAGATCTATTATTTATGATCATATAGAAAAGTGATTTGCGAGAAAGATGGCTTTTAAAATGGGCAGTTCAAGTTCAAAGAGTGTGAATAAAAGTGGAAATAGGAGGATTGATGGAACCAACAGTAACTTCACAGCAGGAAAAAGGTTGTGTGTGCTCATTGTGGATGATGACCCTGTAATTCAAAGAATCCACAGTGCGTTATTAAGTAGATTTGGATTGGAAACCCAAGTAGTGGGAAATGGGAAAGAAGCTGTTGATTTGTATCGCTCAGGGGCATCATTCCATTTGGTCCTTATGGACATGGAAATGCCAATCATGGATGGTCCAAAGGTTAGTTTTCTCTTTTTACTATTCTTGTTTTCCTTTCTTCTTTATTTTTCTTCTTCTACTTCTCTGCAAACTTAAACAATACCTTGCTATGTTATATAAGAAGATATATCAAAAGGAATGCATATATTACATTACAATTTTATATATTTATTTAGGTTTGCTAACAAAGAAAAAAGGAAAAGTATGGTAATTCAGTTCACCTCAACTTATATATGAATATATATGAAGTATTGATGTTTTAGGAAAATAAATCATTTCTTTTATTATCTTCAAAGAACAAGAGTTCATTAACAACATTCTTAAAATGATCTTTCATATCACTTGATAAGAATGAGATTTAATTTACATTATTTAGTATTCACAAAATAAAAGAAAAAGAAAAGCAACACATTGCATTTCAATTATATTTTTCTACATGTAGATTTGTATTTCCATTGTTCTTCCCATCATCTAGAAGTTGATAAAAGAAACAAACATCAATTACAGATAATTATTGTACATAATGTGGGAATGAAAATTGAGAAGTTCTTAATATTGATTGATTCATCATGGGTGAGTTAATGCAACAAATAAATAGCCAAATGTTTTAACATTTTGTTCTTATAATGGCATTTGAAAGTATGTTTTATGCAAAGTTAATAATTGTTAATCATTGTTGATTGGACTTAGACAATAAGCACAAACTCTCTAAATTTATTGTTCCCTTGGCTTGTTGTATTCTGTTCCCTTGATTATTTTAGTATAACTCTTTTTCTTTGTCGATCTAAAAGCAATGGCACATTTATAATTTCAAGAATTTCGTACACTACATACAACCTTCTAATTTCTATACACTCACACTTAACTACATACCATAAAGTTTGTATTTACCTCAACTAAACCTAGCCTTAACTGTAATTGAAATCCACTAATAAAAGTACAAGTTTCTTTTACACTAGACATTTATAGAGTGATCATAATTGCATAAAGTGAAATACCTTAATCTATTTCTCTATCCCCATCCCCAACTAAATTTAGTTGTTTGTATCATATTCCAAATGTATTTTATAGGCAACAAGGGAGCTTCGTGCCATGGGAGTGAATAGCATGATTGTTGGGATGACTTCACGTGATCAAGACTCAGAGAAGCTTGCATTCATGGCAGCTGGTTTGGATGATTGTCATGCGAAACCGTTGACTGTTGATACAATTACTTCCCTTCTGCAAGAGCTTAACAAGAAACATTGATTTGCTTACTCAAATTAAAATATTTAGTATAAAATAATGTGATTCGTGATCACTTCATCATGAGTTACTCTTGTAGTTATGAGTTAATTATTGTTGGTGATGGGAAAAATAAAATTTAAAGAAACAATATTCTCTTATTGTCATGTGAGTATGCTAATGCAGGTGAGTTATGCTTCTTTAAATAAAAAACATCATCTTAATTGATATCGTAGTAGTATTTTGTAATTAAAAGACATAATAATAATTTCTTTTTTATGTTTTGAGAAAAATATGGACAAAATGAGCCAAACAATTTTGTGTAGATCTTCTATGCCAAATATTTTTTTTATTATTATTTATCAAACCTGGTATTGCTTATTTAGGTAATAAGGGTGTCAGCAACTTTTGTTCATCATATAGATGTAAGAATTTCAAAACGAAGGTCCATCCATTATCACTTTCCTAAAATTCTCAATGAGAAAATCATGGGGATAAGAAACATCTATATCAACCTGTATAATTGGCATTAGCAAACTGATTATTTTTTTTTTTACCATACAACATTGGGCATTGGCATTTACTCTTATTTGAAGTTCTAGTCCTTTTCGACCTTGACCTTATTAGAGCAAGTAATTGGAGAATGGAGAAGAAATATGATGATTAGATTGCTTGTTTTCTTTATTTATCTAGTGTAAGAGTTCAATTCTAACTAGGTTTGGTAACCCTTAGGCAAAATATATGTGATTTCTAATTGCGTATTTTAATTGTAATTACTTTTAGAAGTCCAAATTGAGTTAAGTTAGTGCAGTTCAAATGGATTTTGAATGGAAATATGTTTTGGTATCAACTTGGTGTGCAAACAAGTTAAATAAGTGTTAAATACAAGTTAATAATGCATCAAATTATGTCAAAGGATGTAATTGGTATTTTCGCAAAAATCTTGGCAAATCTAACTATGATCATTATGCTCAATTTGAAGTGTGATCAAGCGAGCTTTTGTGGGCTTGAGTGAGAGGTACTACTTCTGACAAATGTAAGTCAATTTATAACATAGAAACACTTTAAAAGATTTGTAAGTCATCTTAGGACACGTCAACTAAAATAAAACTATAAGGGAGGATCAAAACATGCCTACAAAACATTGAACCAATCATATGCTATTGAATTATTTATTGGTTTATCTCTCATTTATTCTCCATTATTGTTCGTATATTAGTAATGCATATGTCAATTCCAAAAAGGTAGATGGGTCGGTTGTGTTCAATTTGTGGTTGGTATTTTGGATTCAATACTCAACCAACTATTTTAGACATAGATCATGAATTCATTTAGTATTAGGAACATGCCAGCTTGTTCATTGGTTCAATACTATGGATTCAATTAAAGTTGGTTTGTAAATTGCAAGTTTTATTTTGTTCTTTATAGTAAATTGGTTGGTTAGACTAGGTCCATGATTTCTCCAGTTCGGTTTTCAATTTTAAAAAATTATGAATCTTTTTTGTGTGGTTGATTTAACTTTTATGTTTGTGATTTAAATTATGTGATTAAATTAATAAACATACCAACATCACTATAACGAAAAAAAATTTCAATGATGTTTTTTTTTTTTTTTTTTTTTTGGTCTCCAAAATGCTAATTTCTTCACTATAGATATTCGTGTGGAAATATTTTGGTCGCCAGTTTCGTCACTGTATATTTGCTGCAAAAAAATCACTGTAAGGAAAAATGATTTGGTCAACAATAATATACTTTATTGACAAAAAATTTTGTCACTAATTAGACAATATTTCCTTGCAAAAATTCATTAATTTTGTCACCGTACATATAACTATTGTTGACAAAAAATTTTGTCACACATATTGATCATTGGCAAGGAAATAATTCGTCGCAACACGATGTAAAGATGATGAAATGTTTCATGTGACAGCTATTTTTGGGTGACCGCTAGAGCGAAGATTTGTAGCTCCTAATATCTCGCAGGTTTGCAGGCGAGACTACTCAAACGAATGATTGGTCGCTCGAGCGTAGAATGCCAACTCCCAGTATTTTCATTGTAGCTATGCAAACTTCTGAGACCTTGCGTCTACCACTCGAGCGGTATCTTTGTATTTTGGTACTTCGCTTGAGTGAAGGAAAGTGCGCTCGAGCGGTTTGTTTGGGATCAGCCAGTATAAAAGCCACTTTTTGCTCATTTTCTCTCATTTCTCTCCCTCCTCTCTTCATGTACGAAAACCCTAGCTACAAAACCTTTGATTTCATCTTATTATACCAAGGATCCACCTTAGATCATGCAAGACTAGTGAAGAAGGAGTGAGGATCTTCCTCTTAGCCGATTGGATTGCGATTTTGTCAGATTTCATGCTTGGGTCTTCGTTGTTTGCTCACCTTCTTGAGGTAGGAAGTTCTCTTAACTCAATCAATTATGATTTTGTTTGATTTTGATGTATTATGGGAAGTATGGGTTGATTTGAGTTTGAAATTTTTTATTAAAATAAGTTCATATTTCAAAATTGGGGTTTTCACCCAAACTTTTGAAAGATTTAGAATGCTTTGGTACATTGATGGTTAATACACGATGATTGAGGATTTAACAAAGAAATGAGGAAAACCCCCAATTTTATTGAAAACCCTAGAACTAGGATTTTTAAATTAAAAGAGGGTTTGAGTTAATCGGTACCTTATGTTGAAAATTAAAGTGATTTTTCATGTTAATAAGTGTGTTAGATAACTTTATTATCTATGATGATATTTATTGGTGATTTAAATAAGTTGAATTGTGTGAATACTTAGAATTGTGAAAGGATGTAAGGTAATGTTTTGCATGGGTTGATGGTTGGTAAAGAGTAGGATGTGGAGTCTTGAAAATGAGAATAGTTCATTAGATTTTATTTGTTGAACTCTTGTGCAATTAAAAAGGAATTTTGGGATAAAGAAGAAGTTTTGGAAACTCATGCATTGCATTGCAATTCCATGGTGTTGGATTAAATATTGGATTATTTAAAGGTGTGTGTGTGGTTCCGAAATGTGTTGTGTGTATGAGGTGCCCAATTGCCTTTCCATGCTCGATGGCTGAAAAATGTGGGGATGTCATTAGTATTCTGATAAAGGTGTCTAATTGCCCTTTCGCGCTAAGTGCTGGTAAATGTGGGGAAAATGTTGAAATGATTGATGGGTGTTCAATTGCCCCTTCGTGCTCGGTGGCCGAAAAATATGGAGATGTTTTTGAAATGAAACGGGTGTCCAATTGGCCCTCCGTGCTTGGTGGTTGGTAAATGTAGAGGTTTTCAAAAAGTAAGATGTGCCCACTTGCCCTACTGTGCTTGATGGCCAGTAAATGTGGGGAGTATTTTGAGGTATCTTATGTGGAGTTTGTTACAAACTGAAAGTGTAGCACTTGGGTCCTTTAAACTATTGGATAGTGTATTTAATTCCTTTATTTTCATTTTGGGAGTCTCTGGAGTTGTTGTATTTTGGTTTTGAAGGAGTATGATTCGATTTAGACTTGTTAGGATTGTTCATTCGCTCTTGTTTACGTTGAAAAGTTCTTTGGAAACTTGGAAAATTTGTTCTAGGGTTGACACTTGCCTTTCTGGGGGTCAACACCACTTTGTTGCCTTACTCTTAGTGCCTCTGCTGGTTTTTGGGGTTAACACCTGAGTTCTTAGGGTCGACCCCTCCCTTGTTATTTTGTTCTGGGTTGCATTCTGAAATAAATGGTCGACACCACTAGTTCCAAGGGTCGACCCTTGTCCTCTGCACACATTAGTGTCTCAGCTTTTCTTACTAAAGGTCGACACCTCTACCTGAAGGGTCGACCCCTGTGAGTAAAATTCCAGATTTTTTGTTCGGTTTTGGGGCTCTACTTTTGGGTGTTTGACTTATTCTTTCTTTGACTTTAGGGCTATTATTCTACCACTATAAATAGGCCCTAAACATACTTTTCTCATTCACCTCTCTCTCTCTCTCTCTCTCTCTCTCTCTCTCTTTTAGAAACTCACCCTTTTCACTTAGATCTCTAGATCTACTCGCGTAGAGGCATCCTTCCACCTTGGTCCTTTGAGAAAGATTATAGATCTCGTCAAGGGCTTTCTTTTGATCCAAGAGTTTCATGGTTTCATCGACTTTGAATTTTTTGGAGTTCTCCTCTTCGCTTCAAGAGGTAGGTCTATTTCTTAAACTCAATATAAGTTCGGTAACATATTTGTGACCTATTTTGTTATGTATATTTGGTAGTCATTTGGTATAATTTATATCCTTGTTATTTGTTATTTCAAAAGATCTATGGATTTGGGTGTTTTTGGTTAAACTTGGGATTTGGATTTCAGATGTAAAAGAGAGATTTCAATTGAATTCTTGAAACAGGTGATGATCTTGTATTGTTGTTGAGATGTGTTGACATGGTGGCTTTCCTTTACTCAAAAGTGATTTTGAAAGAAAATGAGGTTATGCTCTAAAACCATGGTTTTTGCTTGTGTTGGAAAACAATGAAAAATGATGTTGGCTTTGTAAGAGTCGGAAAGAAAATGGTTGTGGGATTTTGGAAATGGTTGTTGTTACTCCTTTGGAAAATATATCTATATTATTATCTTTTAAATTATTGTATTAGAGATAACTGTTTTGGCTATTGGTGGAGGATAGCATTGTCATGTATTAGAAATTGCACATGGATTAGGCAATTTGAAATCATTCATATCATGGAGCATGTAATGGATTTTGGAAATTGAAACTGTATGTTTTGAAAAGAGGTTTTGGAAATTCTTACATTATGTTTTAGAGTATTTGCATTGTTTTGGAAAAGTAATATTTTGAGTTACATGTATTGTACTATTGAACAGGGTAAATGAAATGGTGAATCTGGAAGAAAGTTGTTGTTACATCAAATAAGTTGGCCTGTGTGTCTAGGGTGAAAGTCCTGAAAATAGCACGTATACATGGGTGCCGATTCCGTGGACGAAATTTTCGTAAAATGGCAATAGTAGTGCTTGTGCAGCCTACGTATACATGGGTCTCGGCTTATGGTTTCCTTTGGATGAAATTTCCAGGAAAGGTTGTTTTTGTTCTAGAGATTTACCCATTTATTTACTATGATGTTGGTTTGGAACATGATGTTTGGAAAATGGTTTTAATAACATATTTGTTATTGTCTAGCGATGTATTTGCATTTGATTTAACAATGTATTTGCTGGTTGGTATTGAGATACCTGGATCAGTTTTTGGAAAAAGATTTTATATCAAACAAATGATTTGAACTCGGGAAACGCTTTAATTAAACATAATGCTCTGGAAATTGGAAAGAAAAGATTTTGTTGAGAAATCAAATGGATTTGAAAATGCATTTGGGCATATTGTATATATGTATTGTATCATGATCATTTATGCTGGTGGAGCATGTTTAGCCTTTGAAATATTCTCTAATGGGCTTTATGCTCACCCTACGTGGCTAAAAATGTTTTTCAGGTATACATGTGTGGATGTGGACTGAGACATGAAGCTGTGTTCAGAATCGTGTAGGGTGGTTATGTTATTTGTAGGCCAAGGCCATTTATGTTAATTATTGGTTGTGTGCCATTCTTGTAAGGGTTACACCCTTGGGTATAATGTAAGCCTCAGGGCACCTAATTTGATTTATAACATATGTGCATGTTTTAATTACAAAACATCCATTCGACTTAGATGTTGTATCTAGGAATGTATAAAATCGGATAAACACATGTATTGTGTGACTATATTATATTTATTTGCATGAGAATGGTTATCTATTGTTCATCGTTGGGTGGTTTATTCACGTGAGTTGGATCGTGAAAATTCGGGGCGTGACAGAAAGTCCTTCGTTATGATAATGGTTAATGAGTTGAGTCAATATGGGTTGCAAACCATACATTTCGGAATTTGGTTTCCAAACAGAGTTAAGTCGTTAGCATGGCATGACATTGCATAGCATAATCATTGTGATAACCCCAACCGTCATAATATTATATTACATTATTTTAATAAGCTTAATTGCATGATTGTGTGTTTAATTGCGTGATTATATGCTTAATTTTGTGACTATCTGTCGGTATATGGAATATCTGTTCACTTATCGATTTAGAATCAGAAATTGAAAGCCCTAACGACTTCAGAAACTGAAATTGACTACCCCAATAGGCTAATTGAAATATTTAAAATTTTATGGCAACTTTCGTCAAAATTTGATTCGAACCAAAATAATTAGAATAAATCAAAATTAAGTGGGATTAATTAATTATAAGGTAGCTTAATTAGCCTAAGCTAATCACACCCTATATAAGCCTAATTCATGTCTTGAACTCACATATACTACACATGAGCTGAGATTTTGATAGAAAAGAAGGGTGAACTCAACACCTAGAAAGAGAACAAGGAGTATTGTAAAGAATTTGTGGGAGATTTGAAGATTGGAGCTAAGATAGTGTAACAACCCGACTCTCTTATATGCTTTAATTCCCTCATTATACGTATGATTATATGTGTGCTTATGTGCTTGATGTGAAATTCCATGTTTAAATGTGTGAACTACATGTTTATAAACTTGTATCTATCGATTATTATGGACTCGCCTTTTTCCGCGCCCCACCTTTCGGAAAGGGTTTGAAAAGAAGGCCTCACAGTTCGGACTCCCGCGGTTCTGAATCTAGTCTCACAAGTGCAATGTGAAACTGATAAACACCAAAGAGTCCAAATCCGGTAAACCTTTTTGGAAAATCGATTTTAAATCAAATAATGCCAAAATTAGACTACTTTGCCAGATACAAAGTCGCCACCTAAATATTTTATTTTTTGGAAAATTTAGGAAACCCTAACTCGTGCCAAAGGCCACGTGTCCGTCATCACCAAAGTTGTCTCATCTCGGGAACTTGGGTACGAGAGGGGAAGGTACTGAAATGAGCACCCCCTGCTCGCCCGATCAAAGATCGGCCTCTACTAATCATGATATGATGTTTTATAAACATTATGTGTTCTTATTCTGGTTGTTAAACTAGCTTTACTATGTGACGCACACAAGCAAGTATAGACTAGTCGCAAGACTTGGAACAATTCAACTCACGTTTGTTTGCAAAAAATGGTTTGAATTTGCCACCCTCGAGTGGGCTTAAAGATGCGGATTTGCCACCAAACATAGTGGGCTTAAAACATGATTTGCCACAACAAAGTGGGCTTAAAACCCACATTTGTTGAATCGTTCCAATTCAAACAACAAGCCTTCATCCGCAGGCATTCATGCAGTTTAATATTTAAGCACATAGCTTCATGGCAAGCATGCGAAACATGGCAGCATGGCAATCACACTCATACAAGTATGCTAAAGCATAAAGACTTACCGAGTACTCCAAGCTAAAACAAAAACTAGTTAGAGAGATGCATGATCCTAACTATACAAGATATCTAATGCAGCACATGCAATAATGCAATTAATAGGCTCAGCTACTAATATGGCATATGAATCGATTTGAACAACATGCAGTTAAACACGTATTCAACTAAGATATTGAAATTGCAATGCAGTTTGGATGATGCGCCAAACCTCGGTGCATGCAAGACAAATGAATGGATGCAAACATGCAAGCATAAGGTATGCTAATTGAAAATGTCCCTAATCTAACCATCAAAAGTGATTAAATAAAAGGGAGAAAGACGTGAGGTTGGAAAACATACACACACGCACGTACACTTTACAACATTACGCCCTCACAAAGGAGGGTCCAAATGAATAAGCTAACCAACTAGCTACGCTAATTAAGCTAACTAATTTACAACACAAAATTTAACTAACTATTCTAAACTAATTAAATATTACAAATCAATCTAATTAGCTAAATACTTAACTAATTAATTACAAAACGATTAAGCAAATTAATTACAACATGAATTAACTAACTAATCTACTTAAATAATTACAACATTTGCATGAAGTAGCTACCACTAATTAACTAAGCAAAGCAACTAAAAGGCCTCGGGAAGTGAGGGAAGCATGCATGCTTGGTTTCTCCACCCGAAAAAGCCAATGCCTTGCCACTAAATGCCTCTGTTTGTACATTTGAACACCAACAGTGCTGCTAACTCCCAGAATGCCTCTGCTCCACCTTACCAACATACTGTGCAAATTTCATTGATGGCCGGTCGGCTACCAATGGTGGTCGTCAGCTGCCATTGGTGGTCGGTCGGCTACTCCTGGTGGCCATCGGCCACTGCTGATGGCCGTTCGGCCATTGCTGCCTTGAACTTCCTCTTGCTACAACAGAGAGCAAACAGAGGCAAAGCAATGTATTCTCAAGGGTTGTTTGTACTGTTACCCTCCTTATCATCAAGCAAGCTCAAAGGAGTGTAACTCTTGGCCCTCAAACCATCAATCAAGCAATTTCCATGCATGATGGCTAAGGAACCAAGTTTGTATAAGTTCAATTAATGCACAAACAAGACCAAAAAGACCACCATCCTATCATGCATGATCAAGGGTGATGGTGACCAAGGAAAGTGGCACATTTCATCACTTTTGAGTATGAAATGTCCCATTTTCCTTATATTCGAATTAACATCCGATTCGAACACATGCAATGCAACACGAAAGATGCTTATCTTGCCTCTTTTACTTGTTCATTTTGTTTACTCATTTTACATTACCGATTCATTCTTTAATCGATTAAGTCCATTAGTGAGTGTCCTCTAATGGAAAGATGGCTCAAACAATGAGTTGTTTTGGGCATGAAAAAGGCATTACACTGTTGGTAATGAACCCCTAAGGGATTAAACCATTAGGTGCAACACCTTCATTTCACACTTAGGCAAACAAGGGGTTTAAAACCACTTTCAAAGCAAATAAAAGAATGCAGAATGGAGGGAGATTGCAGAGATTTTAAGTGCTGAAATGAAGTGCAAAACAACACTAAAACATGCTATTAACTCAAAAGAATGATGATTAAAGCATTAAAACATCAAACTAGTGAAGGAATTAACACTACAACTATGCAATACAAGCCTGAACTGAACTAACCAGCCCAAAACAGAGCCAAAATAGGTTATTTCAGAGGCAAAAACATGCTAAGACTTAAGCTAGAAAAACATGCTAACATATGAAGCTATCTAGGCATGCAAACAAGACACAAGGAGGGGAGGCTAACCCATCTAATTTCGGACTTCAAAACAAGGTTTTTACCACTGAAAAATCTCTAAAATTCAATGGTTAAAATGTCCAAAAAAGTTGGTTTGAAAGTGATGAAAAGATGGTACAAGAGCTTAACAAACAAAGGAGCAAGAAGGATGGACCACCCCCTAACTCAAAGAGACCTCAAACCAACACTTTTAAGTCACAAAAATAGAGTTTTTGACATTTCAAAATCATCCCAAAAATAGTTTGAAAGGGTGACAAAACAACTATTGAAAACAAGCTTAAATAACAAAGTGTTATACCTCTTGAAGCTAAGGCACAAAATAGGCAACAAACCAAGCTCAAACCTCTTTCTATAGCTTAAACAAGGCTCCAAGTAATCTCATCCCAAAGGTGACAGTATTTGGTTAAGGGTTGATATGCAAAAGCTAAGAGAAACTAGGCGAAGGTGTACAAAATATCAAGAGAGAGAGAGAGTTCTAGAGAGAGAGATATATTTTTGGTCTAAATCTTCTAACCCTCAAAAATGGGGGAGGACACCCCCTATATATAGAAAAACAAGTCTTGAGCTTGTGAACATCTCACCATACACGTGTATAAAGATGCAGCTCAGTGAGCAACAGCTGGCACAGCTGTCAACAAATATCTGGAAAAAGAGGCCATGGCTAATTGGGGGTTAGCTCATACATTTTTGAGCTCTCGTTCTAGACTTGGGTGAGATATACACTTTAGAGAGAGTGAGAAAGGAGAATTAGAGAGAGAGGGAGCTCAACTTGGAGGAATTGCTTGGTGATTGAAGAATTTGAAGGATTAACTCAAGAACCTGCTAAGATTTAGAAGATTCAAAGGTTCTAAGTAAGTAATTGAACCCTCATTCATAAGTTTAAGCTCACAGAAATGTGAATTCAAAGTGAGTATGTAGCTAAGATCATAAATTGAGCTAAGATGATAGAAAACATGATCAAGATGAACATACATGTAGAAATTTACCATAATTCTTCATATTTGAACATAGAGCATGTTAATCATGTGGAATTAAGGGTTGTTTGATACATGCATGCATGAATTGCTATGTTTTGAAGTCCAACCTTAAGTCTCTAAGCTTGTAAATGCATGATATAGAACATGGATTATAAATATAGAGTTTACGGTTCAAATTTTGTTAAATCCATGGAATAATGAACTATGGGTTGAATTAACTTCAAATATATGTATTTGGGAGTGTTCTTGTAATAACCCGACCCTCGTATGTGATATGCATGACTCAGTGCTTTTAACTGTTTAATGTGAAACTGCATGAGAATTTAAGTTATGTATATATGTCTTATGAGTTGATGTCTTATGAACTGAACATTATCTGTTAGGCAAGAAAAGTATCTGTTACCATTAACACGTTTGACTTAGAAATTGGAAGCCTTAACGACATAATTAGCTGAAATTGATTATATATCTGTGATCAGCATAATTTTTAGGTAATATTAAGCATGTTTGTGAAATTTCAATTTCGGAATGACTAAACGATTCATTTTTGTCTTATATGCTTTACTTATGAATATATATAGTGCTAAGACTTCATGAACTTGGTCAAAAAAACGTGAATACCATTTTGGGGGAGAAAATAAGAGAGAAGGGAGAAGAGAATTGGGGGAGAAGTGATTCAACAAGAGATTTGGGCAAAATTGTTAGAAGTTTGGGAGTAGACTCAAGGTAAGCTCAAGATCTTCTTGTTATGGCAACTTAGAATTGTAATTCATGTTTGTTTGATTCATGTAAGATTCATGTTTGACTTATGAGGGTTTTCATCAATTGGTCATGTTGACACTTAATTTGGGTGTTATATGAAATTATACTTCAATCCTTGGTTTTATACCATCACTTCATGGATTTATGTATATATATAGATATATCATGTGCTATGGTTTAAGAACATGAAGAGCTTGAATCCAAAAGTGGAATTTGGGGAAGAGATGGCTTATTTTAAGTTCCTAATCTTGTTTTATTTGTCATGATCAAGGTAGATTTCATATTATAGTGATGTTGGGTTGAAATATGGTCTTAGATCTATTTGGAATTGCATGAGAAATGGAATGAAGTTGCTAAATTCGAAGTTCAGAATTTCAGAATTCGCGTGGTCCGCTCGAGCGGCGGAAAGCCCGCTCGAGCGGGAAAAACAAAACCACCCAGCAGTTTTGCACATTGCACAGTACGCTCGAGCGGCCAAAGTGGCGCTCGAGCGGGGGACAAATTTTCAGAAAGAAAATCTGCTTGCTCCATTTTGTGTACTTGATTCTCTGATGGTTTTAGAATGTGTTTTAATGATTTTAAGCTGATTATCAATTTATGTGAAGTGTAATGACGCAGGAAATGACTCTCCAATGATTTAATAAGAAAGCAAACTAATTTATAAGTTATGAATGTGTGCAGGGCACACTCCGGAAGAAACGAGCACACCATCACAACGCTGTGAGTAATAGTACCTCAATGTACCTCTATTCGTTAGTAATTATTATTATTGATGTTATGATCCTATTTGTAAGAATCATGTTTGCATGAAGTTGTGTGCGATACAAGAAATGCTATGGAAACATTGAAAGTAGTTGTGAAGTCAAGTACGCTTTGTGCGAAATCTTGTGATCTATGGAATGCATCTAAGGAATTGTGAAATTGTGAACCCATGGGGGCCAAGAGCCAATTGTGAACTAAGAAGTTATGAGGCCAAAGGCCGATATATAAATATGAATGTGTGAACTTGTGAATTGTGAATATAGAAGGGCCGAAGGCCATTACCATAAGTTGTGAAATTACAGAACCCAATGGTTTCCTTTGTGAATATGTGAACTCCTTAGGCCAAGGGCCGAGTTACGGAATTGTGAATCAACAAGTTGTCCTACAAGTTATACATTGTGTTATTTTTGTTATACCTGCGTGTAAGTACTATTATTCACTGAGCTTAGCTCATCCTATGATATGTTTGTTCCTGTAGGTAACCAATCAGGAGGTCGCTCTTAACTTGGCATGGTCACACTTTTGTCAGCCTAAGCACAGCCAAGCTTTGGGTCGAAACCATACTTTTGCGGACTTGCTAGACTAGCTTATGCTCTAGCTTTTGGCTTAGGATGTTATGTACATATTATTTTGTTATACGCCCAACCTTGGGTCTGGATCTGTACATGCATGTATATTATTAGCTCTCTAAAGTGTATCTCCTTTCGTTCATCTTTTGATTTACCCACCTTATGTGATGTCTGTGATCCTGGCATGGTTTAGTTGCTCAATGGATGTCATATTTTCTTATTATGTTTTACTTCTTGTTACTGCTTCCGTTTCGGCCCCTACTTTCTATATAAATATAGCAGGTTAAGTGTCCAATTCTGCATGGGTAATGCCCGAACTTTCAGGGGCAAGATGAGGGCGTTACAGTTCTTGCATATTTGGGGTGAGTCAAGCATGAAATTGGACCCTTGAATGTGTGTTTGTAGCTCAAACAAAATTCTAGAAAACCCAGAATTCGTGTAGGTCGCTCACACGAAGAAACTATCGCTCGAGCTTAAAATGCGTGTTCCTAGTTCTCTTGCAATCAATTGCACGGTGGCTCGAGTGGCAAAAGTTATGCTCAAGCGGACCCTATTTGCAAAGATTCATCGCTCGAGCGAAAATGTCTCGTTCAAGCATAAAAATCATGCAACTAGAAGTTTTACAGACCGCTTGAGCGGAGTGCCCTATTTTAGAAATTTTTGAAAAGCTGTTTTATGTCCCAATTTCTGTTCTCTTTCATTTTTTACTGTTCTTAGGTGCACATTGAGCATCCTAAATGAATTAAAGCACACGAAAGAAGCCTAAGAATATTAAGTAAACGATAGAACGAATTGAATTGTATTATGACCCAATGTGTTACGAATTATATACGGTCAAGTGCAAGGACGAATCAAGCACCGGAACACTATGAGTAATATCTTAGTAAAGATATTTTTGTGTATGCATTATTTTCTAAATGTTACATGTGTGGTAAGTTTCTAAACTTCTGAATTGATACTATGAATGAGTATTCTATCCGCTTGATTCACAATGAAGTATGTGAAGTGATTGATCTATGAATATGAAATGGGCCCAAGGCCGTTTGGGTTACTTGAAGAGGATGTAAATTGGGCCTAAAGCTGTTTTGTATAACTGTTAAATGGGCCGAAGGCTGTTTTGGATAAGGAATTGATTGGACCTAAGGTCGTTTTGAATACAAAGGCTAATGTGAACATGATCATGGATCTAAAAGTGTGCACAAATGTAAATATGGATTGAATGGAGCCAAGGTTGTTTTGTATATGAATTGGACCCAAGGTCGTTTTGCATATAATGGACCGAAGGTCATTTTGCCTAAGAATTAGACTCAAGGTCATTTTGCATATAATGGACCAAAGGTCGTTTTGTAAATACGAATTGGACCCGAGGTCATTTTGTATATGGATACAGTATATGATATGTTGGACCTGAGGTCATTTTGTGTTGATATCGATCAACAAGCTTAGTTATGAATTTTGATCAAATGAATCCCATCATGAACTCTTTTACTTTGGTATGTATGTAGGTGAGCAGTGGGATCCCCAGTCCCAGACCCCAGCCCCAGCGAGCTATGAGAAACTGAGTTTTGAGGAGTCAACCAAGGTCGCCTCATGCAAGAGGCCTTATTTTTTTTTTTTATTTGTTCTTTTGTTCTTTTGTGGTCATGCATGACCAAATCTGTGTATAACCTTGGTTTTTGTTAACACTGACTTTTGAATGATCTTGGACTCATGTGATACATAATATGGATGTTTTTATAGTGTGAGTTATTACATATATAAGAAATTCTTTTTGGTTAAGCCATGTATGCACAGCTCATTGGACAATCTTTGCAAGTTCTGCTTCCGCCATTTGGCCCCCTAATATTAAATGTGATTTGATTTCTAATTGAGGCCGCAGGTAATCTCATGATTATTGGCCAGTTATGACTCTAACCCATTGGGGCGGGTTTGGGCCATGACATATGATTAGCATGATTTTTAGGACATAATATGAAGTTTTGTAAAAATTTGATTCGTAATGAATTAATTGGATTTATTTAGACTAAACTCTTAACTAAGCTTGCCTTAGACTCAAATAAGCTAAATAATAGATATATATATATATATATGAGCCATCGAGTTAACACTTAGACTTAAGCTCAAAAATATCTCATGGAGAAGACTTGGAGAAGAAAAAAAGAGAAAAGAGAGAGAAAAAGAAGAATTCAACCAAGGGCTTGGAGAGTGAAGAAATTGAAAGGGGATTCAAGGGATGTAGCTCAAGGTAAGTGCAAATCAACTAGAATACTATAAATCTTTCTTCAATTGGTTAAAATCAAGCCTTAAAACGAAGCTTTGATACTCATAAAAGTTAGGGTTTATGGATTATGACCTTGATTGAACACGTCTCATGAAAATGAACATGTAATCTTTGGGTTGTGTGATTAAAGAGTTAATTCTTTTATTTTTAGTTTGATTTGGGTTGGACTGTGAGAAATTGTGATTTAATCTTGAGTCTTTGCATGCTTTGAACTCATGTAAGCATAAACAACATATGTAACATGAAACAATGAAGAAAATTACGGAAATATGGAAATTAGGGTTCTATATATCAAATTAAAGTAAGTTATGATATCTTTGAGCTTGAGTTTCATGCTTATTATTGTAGACACCCTATTTTTGACCGTCCTCAAGACTTGGACGTCACCGTTTGAACACTCGGTGATCATCCATGTTCGTGTTCGTCTTGAGTTCTCGGAGGTTTCGGTCACGCACCTTGCCTCAAGACCTCTCGACTTGTTTGTTTTGTGCTTGGTTGTGCCCCAAACACTTGTGTTTTTGCTTCTGAGGGCAGGGAATGGCTTGTTGGCCATCCCCACACCTCACCGGCCTTGGCTTGAGGCCACCGGCCCTGTTTTATTGCTACCGGCCAAAGGTGTTGGTCGGTCGGCAGGCAATATTTTTGGTCGACCGGCTATTTTTGTTGGTCAATCGGCCATATTTTCCAGCCGACCCCTTTCCATCTGCTTTTGGCAGATATTTTATGCCAGCTGTCACAGCTGGCATCCATATTACACCCCCTCCATACACGTATGGAGGGATTTGCTCCCTTGTATTAGCTTCTCCAAGAAGCTTAGGAATTGAATTCCTATAAAAGGGGAGGCCCTCCTCCCTTCAGAGGGGTTCTGGAATTTAGGGTTAGGAGTTATATATCTATCTATCTCTATATCTCCCTCTCTTTTGATTTGTGTGTGTAATAGTGTTCTAAAGGGTGTTTTGTTCATATTTTTGCACTAAAGCACCTAGTATTACACTATCCCTTAGTTGCTGAGGTGCTAAGGAGTTGTTTTCAGAGTTCTTGGGCTGGTTTTGATCCAAGGAAGGTGCTGGAGTGGTGTTCTTGAAGAGGTTCTTCAAGGGTAAGGAACTTACCCTTTTATTCCCCATTTTTTCACAAGCTTTTAGCCTATCTTGCATCTGTTTTTAAGCTTAACTTATAACTGATAAAAGTTCTGTTTTCAAGTGCTTAAAATAGTTGTTTAAGATCACTTTGGTGTTTGGGGTTGTTTACCCCCTCTTAGGCCTTGTTTGGCCTCTTTTTGTGCCCTTCTTTTTGAGCTCCGAGACCACCTTGTATTGGCCTTCTCACCACTGAAATCCAGAGGGATTTCAGTGGTGGGGATGGTGTTTTGAGATCCTAAGAAGGAGAGGGCCATCCCCTCTCCTTGTTGTCTTCAATACTTGTCATATTTGCTTCATATGTGAGCACCTTTGTTAAGTTCATGTTGACCATGTCTTAGCCGGTATTTGTGGTTGTTTTGCCATGGTATAGCACTTTTTTGATTTGGTTTAGACATGCCTTGTATGCTTCATACACTTGTCTTGTAATTCCATGATTTGGCCTTAACATGCATCATGTTGTAACATGTGTTTTTAACATGATTTTGGCTTAACTTTGAGAAGCTTTTAGCTTTGTTTTACCATGCTTAAGGTCTGATTTTGGTTGCTTGGGTCACATGTGACTTGCTTTGTATAGCTACCATGCAATTTAGCTTGTAGACTTTGAGTGTTGAATCCTCTAGCATGCTCTACTTGGATTGTTTCAGTGGTTTGGCATCACTAGTAATGTTATTTCAGTCCATATAGTATGCTTGAATACTTGCACTTATCGATCCTTTAATGTCTTAAAGGGTTTGTGTCTTATGCCTCATGATTGTGTCATTGTGCATGCCACCATGCTTAGGTCATTGGGATGCCATCTAAGTGGGTTTTTGGGCTCATTTTGACATGTCATAACTCTGTTTTGGGTTGCTTAAATCATGCCATGTTTGGTTATATTAGGTGTAGTGTAACACCTCTTTGATGGCCTTGCATGCCTCATGATTTTGCCCCTTTGTTTTAGCTTGTTTTGGCTTTGGTCATTGCATGTTTTAGGCTCACTTTAGCACGGTTTAGGACTATTTTGGGTCATACTTGCCATATGCTCTTTGTTTTTTGTAGCTTTGGTTCAAGTCCCTCGACTAGTCTTAGGCTTCAGTCTTTAGCATGCCATGTTTGACTTGTTTATGAGATTTGGCATCACTCCTAGCCTCATTTCGGGGCATGTAATGTTATCACATTTGCATGCTTTCCATTCCTTTTAAGTGTTCTTAAAATTTGTCCTTCTATGCTTAAGTATTGGACCATTTAGCATGCATGTTTGTATGTGCATTTGCCCTCATGTTCGTAGCATTTTGGCCGCTGATTTGGGCCTATTTGAGAGCTGCCCATATTGGTTTAAGTCCATCGTTTGCATGTTGTTGCATGCTTGCCTTGCATGTTGTTACATACTTGGCTTATTAACATGTTGTTGTATGTTTAAGTGGTATTGCATTTGGCATGCATCTCTTGTTAAGTTGCTTAACATGTTGTCACATGTTTGCCTCACATGTTGTGGCATGTTCATCTTTGGCATTGTCGATTACATGCTTGCATGTTTGCATGATTGTTCACATGCTCACGTTGCATTAGCTTGCTTGCATGCCTAGGTTGCATAGCATTAAGCATGCATCCCTTGCCCCTTGATAAACCATGATAGAGGTTGGGGGCCCTTTATGTGTTTTGTGTGCATTTCATTTGATATCAAATTGCGCACTCGACACCTTTGGCCGTCATGCATTGAAATACGTGATTGATGACCTGAGGGTCGAGAACCATACTCCATTTGAGTCTCAAACATGATGAGGAGGGTGGTAGTGCACACATTGCTTTGAAAATGCATTGCCATGCTCTGTCTGTCCTCTGCTGCAACAAAACAGGATTCTGCAGGAAGAGATGGCCGGTCGGCCATCTTCAGTGCCGGCCGGCTATGAATTGTTGGCCGATGGCCCCACTTTTGGTCGGTGACTATATTTCCATGGCTGGTGGTCCTATCTCTTGGCCGGTGATATCCCTCAGTGCTCAGGGAGTGATTCTGAAGCAGCTTTGAGACTTGTGCAGTTTTCAGAAGTACAGAGCAGTGTAAACAGAGGCAGCATGAGTATGGTGATGGATTTCCGAGCGAAGCCGAGCATGCATGCATTCGTCCCTCTTCCCGAAGCTGCTTTACTGCTTTCAGTAGCTTAATTAATTTGTTTAATTAGTTAAGTGTTGTGTAATATTTAATTAGCTTGTTAGTTAATTAATTTGTATTATTCTTTCGGCCCCTCCGTCGGGAGGGCGCAATTGTGTAAAAAGTGTGCGTGTGTGCGATGCATGTCTTCTAACCCCCACTTCTTTCTCCCTTTTATTTAACCGCTTACGATAGTTAGTTTTAGGGCATATTTTATTTAGCATACCTCATGCTGTGCATGTTTGCATTCATTCATTTGTATTGCATGCACCGGGCTCGGCGCATCATACTAATTGCATAAGTACTTCAATTCCAACTTGAATACGTGTATCGAGTTGTCGCATTTCACATGCCATTCTTAGATTAGCCGAGCCTATTCTAGTTGCATTTTGTTTGCGATGCATTAGCCATTTTAACATGGACTTGGATCATACATTTGATTACTAACATGTTCTTTGTTTTGGCTCGGAGTACACTGTGAGTGTTTATGCTTTAGCATCTTGCATGTGTGTAAGTGTTGACATGTCAGCATGCTTACCATGAGGCTAATTGCTTATGTGATATAACTGCCTGAATGCCTGTGGGTGAAGGTTGGATTGCTTGAATTGGACTAATTCATTGAAATCCGTGTTTTAGCCTACTTTCGAGTAGCAAAATCCAAAACCATTTCCAAACAAACGGATATGCGATGCTTTGTTCCAACTTAGACAATCTAGTCTATACTTGTATGTTGTGCACATCACATAGTAATTCTAGGTTAATAACCGGAATAAGAGCACATGTGTTTTCAAAAACAAGATATCATGTTTAGTAGTGGCCGATCTTTGATCGGGCGAGCGAGGGTGCTCATAGCTGACCTTCCCCAATCGTACCCAAGTTCCCGAGCCGAGGCAACTTTGGTGATGACGGACACGTGGCCTTAGGCAACGAGTCAAGGTTAATAACCGGAATATGACGACCGAATCACTGTGAGTAATAGTATTGTAAAGAAATGTTCTTATTTAATTCTCTATTTTATTTTGATATGAACGATGTGGCTAATTGCTATTTTGAAACGATTGAATGATGTAGATATAGATGTATGACATTGGATTATGATATAAAGGTGCTACGAACGTTATAGAATGACTTATTACGAATGGTAAAGGATGCCTGACGAATGTTAATGAATGAATGAAATGTGGACCTAAGGTCATTTTGTTTCTGTTATAAGTGATAGGTCCAAGGCCATTATGTCTCATATGGATTACTTATGATCTATGGCCCTAAGGCCGAGGGAGATGAAGACATGTCGATGTTCCATGTACCAAATGATGTTCAGAATAGCTATTACTATGTTGGGCCTAAGGCTGTGGGGGATAGAGACATATCGATGTTCCATCTACTCTATGATAAGCTATGTTTGGACCTGAGGTCATTCTGAACAATGGATATCATGTGATTGGGACCTAGGCCGTTATGTCATATGTGTGACCAAGGTCGTTCTATTAACATGTGATTGGGCTCGAGGCCGTTCTGCAATAAGTGGGCCTGAGGCCGTTCAGAAAGTGAGATTATCAATAACGCTATGCTTAATGTGACTATGGTGGATGCTTTGAACATTGCACTTGGGAAAAATGTTGGGTTTACATTACATGCCTTTATTTAATTCAAGCCTATTCATTGGATTCTCTTTACTTTACTATTATTCACTGAGCTTCGCTCACTTTGTATTTATATATATTTATGTAGGTGTTCAACCTGGAGGTCAGCCCTAGGTCAGCTTCAAGAGTCTTTTTGGTGGACTTGCTTTGATAAGCCTTCAAAAAGGAGCCTTTTTGCCTTTTGGAATTTTTCGTGATGGTAAATGTTGTTAAGTCTTTGGTGACTTTTGTTTGGACACCTTATTAACATGAAATTTTTGGGTTGCTAACTCCTTGCATATACCTGCATGACTCGTACTTGTATGTATTAATTGTGTATGTGAACTTTCTATGATGTTTAAAATCCTAGCATATGAGCACTGTTCAATGGACGTTCCGTTATTTTATTTGCTTCCACTTAGGCCCCTTTATTATAAATTCTCTGTAATCTATCTGAGGCCGTAAGTATTTAAGAGGGTACTGGCCGGTCATGATCCAAACTTTTAGGGGCGGGTTTGGGTCGTGATAGTTGGTATCAAAGCACGAGTTAATACCTCACACATGAGACGATTGAGCCTTAAGGAGTCCAGAAAAGGCTTAAGTTGTATCCATAATGCATTCATGAACAACATGGGCAGGTATGACGTAAAGATGTGCATATGTAATTGTGAATTGTGTGCATATTTTATGTGGGAATTATAATATGAGTTCATATCGATTATGGTGAGAATAAGGGTAGATGAAAAGTTTATTATCGTGGGACTTTGATAGAGCAAGAAAGGAGAATTTTGATGGAAGTAACAAGGGGATCTAGTATGATACAGAATTAAAAATCTCTGCTTGACACCATTACAAGGAATTGGAATCTTTGATGCACTCCATGGAAGTTCTGTGATTTATATATAAATTTAGATTAAGTGCATATTTGGGAGAATTGGGGTATGTGATGGCTAGTGAAATGTGTGATGCTAATTGGGTGAAACCCATCACCTGTTGTAGACACCCCATTTTTTACCGCCCGCAAGGCTCGAGCGCTTTGCTCGGTGCACTCAATGATGAAAATGGTGTTGTGCGTAGTTCGAGGTCTTAACGAAAGGGCTATGTTTAAGCTCCGAAACAATCCCAAATCTTCCATATTCCCCATTGTTTATACCCTAGAAATCCATTTTTACACATTGTGCCACCCTATGCTAAGTCTGAAGCAGAGAGACAGGGGGTCACGTTGAGGCCCGGCCATGCCTCATTGGGAGCCGGCCATGGCCGTTTATGGCCGACCATGCTTTAGTAGCGAGAAACATTGTTCTAGGCGAGGGCCCGCCAGCTGTCTATTTTTGAAGATATTTATGACCTCTTTTGCTCAAATTTTATAAAAATAAAGTTGTACCTCTGTTTTGAGGGTTGAACAATTTCAAAAAAGCTTATACACCTTCTTGAGAGCTCCTTCTTCTTGTGCAAGCAACCTTTGAGCAAGCTTACCACCTTTAACCTATATACATACACCATATACACCTTCACACCTTAGCCTTGGAACCTCGATTGAGCCTTGAGCATCACAATTCAAGCTTGAGAGTGTGTTTGGACCTAGTTTGATTCACAACAAAGAGCTTACCTTCTTGAGAGGTATAAACTTACTATCTCTTCTCTTGCTCTCTTTTCTATCTCTTGCTAGCTATTTCTTGTGTTTTTATATTGTCTTAAGCCTATTTTAAGTGTCTAAGCTTGGGTTTGGATAGCTACCAAAGGGTAGAGAGAAAGTAAACACTCTTTCTTGTACCTTCACCTATAGCTCAAACCCTTGTTTTACACCCTTTTTCTTTGCTTTCCAAATTGATTTTCAGAGTTTAAAAGAGGCTAAAAATCATGCTTTGAGGTTTCAAAAGTGGAGGGGTTAGCCACCCCTCCTTGTTCTTGCTTACTAGCCTTATTGTCTTTACTTGTTGTTTAGCTTTTTAGGCTTTTTTCATACACTTTGAGCCACTATTTTTCACTTATTAGGGGTTGTTTTAGGGCTGTCCTAGGTTGTTTAATTAATTCATTCATTGATTAGTTTGCTTGTTGTCTCATATGTTCGCATATATAGCTTGGTGTATGTTGTTCTTGGCCTTTCTTTGTTTAATTTCCATGTTAAGAACCTCATTTTAACAAGCAACCTATCATCCATTTCTTTCATTTGAGAGTTGTTTCAACCGGTTGACGGTTGTTCAAAACATGAACTAGAGATCTATGCATAATGGCTTAATCTCTACGGAGGTTCATTGTCAACGGCATGGTCTCCTTTTCATGTTGAGAATCACTTCCCATTTGACATGTTTCTCATTTAGTGGATGTAATCTTTAGTGGACGTAACCATAACCTTGGACAAATGGGTTAAAGAATGGCAAAGACTAATGAATTTGGCTTCAAATGAACTAACCGACATAAAGAATATGGATTATATTGCTTGGGCTCGACCGGACATTATGCCGAGTTTATTGTGTCAAGAGTCGTCACATGTCAATTCGTGGTGTTTTGACGGCCCTTGAAGCGTCTTTACTCCCCCCTTTTGAGCTCACTCCATGATAAAGGGAAGGGGTGGTCATTATTCATTACATTCATTGAATTTTGTCCAAATCGTCGCCAAAATCATCAAGCAAGAAAATTTCTCATTGATGGTTTTGGAAATGACTCCATCGTTCTCTTGAGGCTTTCCATGACAGAAAAGTGTGAGAGGGACCAATATAGCTCAGAAAATTCTGTCTGCACTATTTTCATCTCAGAACACAAAAACAGACTTTTGCAAGAAATTAGGTACAACTAGCTTCATTTGGACCCAACCAGGCTTCATTAGGGACCGGCCGGCTCCCAATGTTTGGCAAGCAGTGAGCTTTTGGAGGAAATAGAGGGCAGTGGCTGAGGGTGAGACAGGGTAATTTGGGCAGACAAAACAACTTCTGGGCACTGCGCATGCGATCGTTGTGCCTCATTGTTGCTTGTATTAAGAATTGTAATTATTATTGTTGTAAATAATTATTGTTGCAATTTCATCATTGTTGCAATTATTATTATCATAAATGCCTTTGTTGTAATAAATTAGATAGTTTAACCATTCATTTATTATTTGTTCCAACCTTGTAATAAGTAGTTAGTTTAGTTCAATTTGTTCGTTGGGTGTTGTAATAGTTAGTTTAATTCGGACACTCATTCGAACCCTCTTGCATGAGGGCAAATATGTAATAAGTGTGTGTGTCTTCCAACTCTCATTTCTTTCTCCTTTTTATTTACACGCTTATATGGTAGTGTAAAGCATCATGTTTCTTAACATTTCTCATGTTTGCATACACTCGTCTCACATGCATTTGGGTTCGGCTCATCATACTAACCAATGTCAATTTCACTTTCATTGTTTGAATACGTGATTTATCACATGTCTTGGAATTCGATCATATACCATGCTCATAGCCGAGCCTATAAAAGTGGCATAAATGTGTGCGTTGCATTAGTCACATTGTATGGTTTAGAAACATGTATGTTTTCTAATCATTTTTCTACATTTTGCTTTCCTTGGAGTACTAGGTGAGCACTTATTGTTTTTACATATCACATTGAATGTTTGTGTTGCCATATCAAGGATGCTTTCCATGAGGCTAAGCGCTTAAGTGATATACTTGTTTGAATGCCTGTGGATGAAGGCTAATTGCTAAAATTAGGATAAGTTGATAAATGTACATACAAGCTCGCTTTTTTCAAGTGACAAGTATCAAAAACAATTTTCAAACAAACATTAAATCAAAGCATTCTAACTTTTGCAAATTAGTCTATACTTGTGTGCAACACATAGTAATGTTAATCTAATAATCGGAACAAAAGTATATAATGTAAATAAAAATCACATCATGATTAGTAGAGGCCGATCTTTGATCGGGTGAGTGGGGGTGCTCAATTCATGACCTTCCCCTCTCATACCTAAGTTTCCGAGCCGAGACACTTTAGTAATGACGGATAAGTGGCCTTTAGCATGTGTCATGGGTTTCCTAAACTTTTCAAAAAATATTTAGGTGGCGACTCTGAAATCTGGCAAAGCAGTCTATTTTTGGCATTTGATTCAAACATCGATTTTCCAAAAGAATTGCCGGATTTTAACTCTTTTTGTCTTTTCACTGTTTCACATTGCACTTTGTGAAATTAGATTTAGAACCACGAGAATTCGAACTGTAGGGCTCTCGTATCCGAAAGGAGCACGAAAAGCAAGCTACAGTTTCTGGCGACTCCGCTGGGGAATTTAGAGAACTTAACTCAAACTTAATGATGTGAAATTTTATCTACACTTATATGTTCTTTGCATTGCATTTGCATTGGTGCGCTTAAGTCACTGTGTTTTCCATTTGCTATTCCTGGACGATTTGCTGGTGGCTTGCCCAAAAGGTTGCCAAAAGGCTGACCTGTCATGGGTTCTGCCATGTTAGAAACACAACCCTTGGATCTGGATTACCGTTGTACTGCTTGATCCTCATTTCACTTCTCGATATTAGGTGTGAGAGGTATATTAGGTAGTCTTGCAGAGGTACCCCTTTTGACCAATTGGCCTTGTGCATATAGTACGCTCTAGTGACTTTTGAAACATAGGACATGATGCTCTCCTATTTACTAAGCTATTGTGATACCGTTTGTTTGAATAGTAAAACTACAGATCACTCCAAAAGCTAGGACAGGGAAACCCTAACCTCCTATAGGGGTGTTTTGAGTGCTTTTGGGCGAAATGTGAAATCTTTATGTAGACACCCCATTTTTGACTGCCATTAAGACTTGGGCGCCACTGATTGTTTACTTGGTGATGAAAGATGTGCAGTGCAAAGGTTCGATTTCTTTGGCAAGGAGAGCGTCAAATCCCAACCTTACACCCCCTTTTTGGACCAAATCCTTTTGACCAAAATGATTTTAGACCTTAAAACCCTCTCTTTCGAAATATTTTTGAAAAAGAGTTCCTACGATGTTCCAAGGCTCACATTTCGTTAAATGTTGCGCTTTTTAGTAAACCGAGCAAGGACAAAGTGGAAATGCATGAAAGAGAGGTGAAATTTTTGAAAATTTTTTAAAACATCTTAGTTAGAGGTTTGGAGTTGAAGAAAATTGGAGGAGAGGGAAGAAACCAAGTTTGGGAAGAAGTTGGGCGTGAACTGTTAAGAGAGAGTCGAGCGGCCCTCGCTAAATCAGGCCTATCCTTTTATACACTTGGATTTCAGCTATGAGGCCACCACCATTGGAAATTGGACTTCCGGGGCTTCATTTTACATTCAAGAATCTCCTAAAGCCATGTCCGGATGAGGGAGATATGGCTGGTTGAAGTTAGGCATCAATCCGATTGGACCGAAACTGAGCAGTCTTCACTAAAAGAAGAATATCTCTTAACACACTTGGAATTTTGATGTGAAGCTTCAACCATTGGAAAGCCGACTTCCGGTGCTTCAATTTAGGCTCAAGAATGACTTGAAAATGAGTCCAGACGAAGGAGATATGCCTGTTTGAAGTCAAGCCCAAGAACCAATTTTTGCTGTCGGCCACTGGGGGAGTGTGCCGGCCACAAATGGAGTTTTCCGGCCATAGGTCGGCCAGAAGTGACCCTTGTCGGCCACCATTAGTGGCTGGTCGGCCACAAGTGTCCAGAAAGCTCAGAATTTACAGATATTTCTCCTCCAGTTGTTCTACACTGTGCCAGCTGTCCTGTATTTAGATATTTTCGACCTAAGCTTGCATTCTTCTATATATAGAGAGCCTTCTATATGCTTTTTAAGGTTAGAACAATTTAGGAGTGAAATATTTTGGGGAGCCTCTCTCTCTACAATCCTCTCTCTCCAAATTTCTCTCTCTCTAGAGCTTTTGTGCTTAGAAGCTTGCATACATCAAACTTTAACCTATCAACCCTTAATCAAAGTTGTTGATCTTTGGGCTGAGGTTGCTTGAGGCTCTCTTGGAACTCCTTAAGGTGGTTTTTGCTTGGTTTTGTTGCTCAAAATTGTGTTGTGCTTCAAGAGGTATAACTCTCTCCCTTTAAGCTTGTTTTTCATACTTGTTTTGCCATCTTTTTCCACCACTTCAAGGCTGGTTTTGGCATGTAAAAAGTTTTGTTTTTCAGTCCTAAAAGTGGTGGTTTGAGCCTTTGTGAGTTAGGGGGTTGTCCCCCCCTTTTTGCTCTTTAGCTTGTTAAGCTTTTTGCACCATTTCTCATTACCTTCAAATCAAACTTTTTGGCCCTTTTTACCACTAAAACTCAGAGGTTTTTTAGTGACAAAAACCATGTGTAGACCGCCCGGAACTCCGCTCCGCGCGTGAGGGCGCGAATCGTAGTTCTTAGCTACTACAGTTCGGACTCATGTCACGGTTCTGAATCTAATCTCGCAAAGTGCAATGCAAGACTGATAAATCACTAAAGAGTCCAAATTTGGCAAATCGTTTTGGAAAATCGATTTTAATCAAAAAGTGCCAAACATGGACTGCTTTGCCAGATTTCAGAGTCACCACCTAAATATTTTGTTTTGGGGAAATTTAGGAAACCCTGACTCGTGCCTAAGGCCACGTGTCCGTCATCACCAAAGTTGCATCGGCTCGAGAACTTGGGTATAAGAGGGGAAGGTCATGCAATGAGCACCCCCGCTCGCCCGATCAAAGGATCGGCCTTTACTAACATGATATGTTATTTTTGAAAACACATGCGTTCTTATTCCGATTATTAATCTAGAATTACTATGTGATGCGCACAGCATACAAGTATAGACTAAATCACTCAAGTTGGAACAAAACATCTTATGTTTGTTTGTTTGAAAATGGTTTGAAAGTTGCTACTCGCAAGTAGGCTAAGTCGCGGTTTTGCCACCCTCAAGTGGGCTTAGAAAACATGGTGATTTGCCACTTCAAGTGGGCTTAAAAACTCGCATTTCGATGAATTGTCTCAACTCAAGCAATGAAGCCTTCATCCACAGGCATTCATGCAGTTATATCAAATAAGCACATAGCCTCATGGCAAGCATGCTATCATGGCAGTCACTTACACACATGCAAGGATGCTAAAGCATAAACACTCGCCTAGTACTCCAAGCCAAAACAAAAGCTAGTTAGTAATCAATGCATGATCCTAGCTATGTCAACAATGCCTAATGCAACACATGCAAAAATGTAGCTACAATAGGCTCAGCTATTCTAAGATGTCATGTGAATGCAATTTAGATAACATTTATTCAAATTGGTATTGAAATACAATGCAGTTTGAATGATGCGCCGAGCCCGGTGCATGCAAGACAGATGAATGATGCACGCATGCATGCATAAGGATGCTAATTGAAACATGCCCTAAAACTAACCATCAAAAGCTGGTAAATAAAAGGGAGAAAGAAATGAGGTTGGAAGACATGCATCACACACACGCACGCTTATTACAACAGTTGCGCCCTCTCGACGGAGGGTCCGAATAATAAGTTAACTAGCTAATCTAAGCTAATTAAAATAATTATCACAAACAAAACTAATTAACTAATCCTAGTTAACTAATTATTACAAAACGAAGCTAATTAACTAACAAGCTAACTAACTAGTTATTACAAACACAAATAAATAGCTAAGCGCATTAACTACTTAAGTACAAAACACAAAGCATTAGCTAGCTTAAATTAAGCAACTAAGTAAAGCAATTAGAAAGGGCCTCGGAACGAGAAGCGTATGCATGCTCGGTCGCCTCGTTCGGAAATCCATCGCGATGCCCCAACTTGCCTCTGTTTGCAATTGTTCTCAGAACACTGTACAAAGCTCCAGATAGCTTTTGCTCCACCATGGGAACCTGTAGGAAGGCTGCCGACCACTTGTTGGTGTTGCCAACCACTTGCCGACCACCTATGTTTGCTGCAGACCAGAAAAAGTGGTCGGCCAGCCACTTTTACTAGTCTGCCGACCACTTTTTGCTGCACTTCTCCAGTTTGCTGCAACAGAGAACAAGATGGGGCATGGCAATGTATTTGCGAGATATGTGTGCACAACTACCCTCCCTATCATTTCATGATCTCAAGGGAGTGCGGTTCTTGACTGTCGGCCACCAATCGCACATCTCGATGCATGATGGCCAAAGAGGCAAGATTGTACGAATTAATGTAAATGAATGCACACATAACACATAAATGCCTTAACCTCTATCATGCGCGATCAAGAGGGTCGGCGACCGAGAAATGAGGCACGTTTCATCACTTCAAGTATGAAACGTCCCTCGTTTCTCGTGTTTGGACTAACACCTAATCCAAACACATGCAATGCAACTCAAGCATACTAAACATAATGTAATGCATGCATACACAATGCAATGCAACATGAGCAACCTATCAATGCTAATGGCATGCATACACAATGCAATGCAATGCAACATAAGCATTTCAAACAACATGCAAACAAACATGCTCAATAGACTAAAACCGAATATGGACGGACCTCGGTCATGCCAAAACAGTGGCCATAATGCAAGGAAATGATGGCATGAAATGCAAGACAAGCATGCTCATGCAATGGTTCACCAATTAGGCATAAGAACACAACTCTCAAAAGTGCTCAAGGAGTGACAAATGTGGAAGTGTAACAACACTATAAGCACTGAAATTAGGTGTGAAATGATGCCAAATCATTCAAACAACACAAGCGAGGCATGCAAGAGCCCTTAAAGCATTAAAGCTAGCAAAGAGGACTATACAAGGGACATGCAATACATGGCACAAATACATGAACCAAGCATGGATAGAGTTCAAATAGGTCAAGACAATGACCAAAACATGCTAAGATGGGGGCTCAAATGTCTAAGCATACATGCATGCACACTAGGCCATAAGCAAGGCAACAATGCACAACCCTTAGAGGCACTCAAAGGGTGAAAGAAGTGGGAACATGGAAATGCTACATGCTCTGAAATACCATGTTAAATGATGCCAAATCATGTACATATCACAAATGAAGCATGCTAGGAGGATCAAAGCTTAAAACTAGCATAAGCACTTGCACTATAGCTATGCAAAACATGAAGCATATGGCTATTATAACCCAAAATGGTCCTAGATCATGCTAAATCAAGGTTAAAACATGCACGGAGTATAGCCAAAACAAGCTAGCATGAAGGCATGAAGCATGGAATATGCAAGGCCAATATGGAGGATTACACTACACCTACCAAGACCAAGCATGAGATGGCTTCGCCAACAAAAATCAAAGTTATATCATGGCAAAATAACCCCAAAAACACACTGAAATGATAGCTCACAAGCTTAGGCATGAAGGCATACACAATGGCTCATGTTTAAGGCATAAAGCACAAACTCTCCAATGCATTAAAAGAGTAAAAGATGTGAGTGTATGGCAATGAAACATGCTCTGAAATCACATATGAAATGATGCCAAATCATGAAAATAGTCCAAGCAATGCATGCTAGTGGACTCAATACACAAAGCTAATGAGCTAGATTGAACCATGGCTATACAAAGCAATGCATGCATGACCAAAACAATATAAATCAGACCTAGAGCATGCTAAAACATGATCAAAATCTAGCTGAAGTTAAGCCAAAATCATGCTAGAATGATAGTCAAAAGCATGATGTATGTTAGGCCAATGAATGGAATTGCACTACAAGTGCATGGAGCATGCAAGGGGCTATCAAACCAACCCAAAACAGAGTTATGGCATGCTAAAACAACACCAAAAACAAGCTGAGATGGAGCCAAAACATGCTAGAAAGACATGCTACTTCATAAGGCACACAAAGCAAGTTTGCAAAATTTACACTACAAGTGTATAAAGCATGCAAGGGGTGACCAAACCAAATCACAACAGTGGCATGCCATGTCAAAATAACCCCAAATACATGCTAAGATGGAGTCAACATAAGCTTAACAAACATGCTCAAACATGAGGCAAATGAAGCAAGCATCCAAGATACAAGGAGAGGGGATGACCCTCTCCTATTTAAGACCTCAAAACACAAGTTTTACCACTGCAAATACACTGGATTTCAGTGGTTAAAAGGCCAAGAGAAAGTGATCTCAAGGGCCTAAAAGCCAAACAAGGCACAAGAGGGGGTAGACCACCCCCAACACAAAAGAAACCTTAAACAAACATTACAAGCATGCAAAATTAGAACTTTTTGTAGTAGAAAGTCAAGCCAAAATAAGCATGCAAATAGGTCCAAAAGCTTAATAAAAAACAAGGGTTTAAGAGGTTAGAAGCTCACCCTTGTAGAACCACTTTAGAGCAACAACTCCAGCAGCTTTCTTGGATCAAAACCAATCCAAAAACACCAAAACTAGCTTCAAAGTGCCTCAGCAACAAGAGTATGGTGTTTGAGTGGGTGTTTGTGTGCAATAGTATGATGAAAATGCAATCTTAAGCACAAAACAAGAGAGAAAGGGCAAATATAGAGATAGGTGTGTATCTATAGCTCAAGCACAAAATTCTCAACCTAAAGAAGGAAGGGAGGGCCTCCCTCTTATAGAAAATCAAGCAAGAAGCTTGTTGAACACACTTGAGGCTCTAAGTCATCCCTCCATACACGTGTATGGAGGATCACTTCTGTGCCTTCCAGCTATCATAGCTGGCAAGAAAAGATCTCCAAAAAGGTGCTGGAAAGCTACCGACCACTTGAAGTGGTCAGCCAACTACTTGTAGTGGTCGGTCTACGAGGAAAAAGTAGTCTACGACCACAAAAAGTGGTCTACGAGACCTAAGTGTCCCTCTAAGAAGAGGCAACAAGGCATGGTACAAAAACTGGGCCAAAAGGAGAATGTTAAGCGATCCCGAGACAAGGCGCGCGGCTAAAGGCTCTGGAAGCCGGAAACTAGTCTCCAAGGGGAAAAAGTGGTCTACAGACCTTAGTGTCCCTTTAGGGAAGGGAAAACAAGGTTTGGTTCAAAACCAAACCAAAAGGGAAGCAAGACAAGGTGCTCGGCCGAAGGCTCCGGAAACCGGAAACTAGCCGACAAGAGGGAAAAGTAGTCTACGACTATAAAAAGTGGTATACAACCACAAAAAGTGGTCTATGGACCTCTCTCTCCCTCCAGGGAAGGTCAATAAAGCTTGGTCCACAAACCGAGCCAAAACACAAAGAGTTCAGAGGCCCGGAGGCAAGGCACTCAGCCGAAAACCTCGGAAACTCGAAACGAGCACAAACATGCACAATCATCGAGCGCTCAAACGACGACGTCTGAGTCTTAAGGTCGGTCAAAAATGGGGTGTCTACACTATGTTTTGAGGTCCAAACTAGAAGGGGTTGGCCTCCCCTCCTTGTGTCTTGTTTGCATATGTAGATAGCTTAACATGTGAGCATGTTTTTCTACCATTTTGTGAGTTGATCTCAGCATGTTTTTGCTATTATTTTGACTTGTTTAAGCTCTGTTTTGAGCTAGTTTGGTCACTTGAGGCCTGCTTTGCATGCTTATAGTGCAATGGTGCTTAATAGTCTAGTTTGTGCTATGTGTTGGCCTCTCATTCTAGCTATTTTTAGCTTACTTCAAGCATGTTTTAGGACTTCTTTTAAGTTGTTTTAGGACTGTTTTGGATAGTTTGTCCGTTTTGAGCCTTGTCTTGCATAGTTATAGTGCATATGCCTTCACTAGCCCATTGTTTTGAGGCCTCTAACATGTTTTGCATGAGATGATTGCATGTTGTAGCATCATTTAACATGTGATTTCAGTGCATATATCTCTGTCACACTCTCACTTATTTCACTCTTTCATTGCTTTTGAGAGTTGTGCTTTGAGCCTTGTTTGCGAGCCAACACATGAGCATGTTTTTCTTGCCTTTCATGCTTCTATCTCAGCATGTTTTAACCACTGTTTTGGCATGTCTTAGCTCTGTTTTGAGATAGATTGGTCATTTGAGCTTGATATTGCATGCCTCTAGTGTAGTGCTCTTCACTAGCTTTAATACTTTTGGCTTTTGAACATGTTGTGCATGTGTTGCTTGCATGATTTAGTGCCATTTTTCATGCCATCTCAGCACTGAAATGTCTACAACCTCCCTCTATTCTTCACTTTTTGTTTTGCTTTGAAAGTGGACTTGAGCCCCTTGTTGGCTTGAGTGTGAACTTGAGGCTCTCATGCCTAATGGTTTTAACCCTCTCTTGAGGGTTCCTCCTAACCAACAGCATGAGGCCTCTTTCATGCTCAAGGCACTTGTGGCTTAGGCCATCTTTCCGATTAGAGGACTTTCACATTGGACTTAACCGGTTAAAGAATGGTTTGGTAATGTAAAATGTGTAAACAAAATGAACAAAGTAAAACATGAACAAGATAAGCATGTTGTGTTGCATTGCATGTCTTTGGATTGGACGTTAATCCAAACACAAGAAATATGGGACGTTTCATACTCAAAGTGATGAAACGTGTCCCGTTTCTTGGTCGCCGTCACCCTTGATCATGCATGATAGGGTGGTGGCCCTTTGAGTCTTATTTGTGCATTCATTAAGCTTGTACAAGCTTGGTTCTTTGGCCATCATGCATGAAAATACTTGATTGGTGGCTTGAGAGCCAAGTGCCATACTCCTTTGAGCTTGAGAAATGATGAGGACGTGGCAGTACACACATTCCTTGAAAAATACATTGCTTTGCCTCTGTTGCTCTCTGTTGCAGCAAAAACAGAAGTCTGGAAAAAGCGGTGGCCGACCGGCCAGTTAAGGTGACCGACGGCCATCTTCTGTGGCCGACCGGCCACCAGTCCATTTTTTGTGCAAAAGTGTTCCTGTTTTAGAGCAAAGGCAGTCTGGAAGTTGGTACAGTGTTCAGAGATCAAGGCGAGTGAAAACAGAGGCAACCAGTGGCAAGGCGATGGATTTTCGGGAGGAAGCCAACCGAGCATGCATATCTCCCTCGCCCGCGAGGCCACTTAATTGCTTTATTAGCTAGTTGTAGCTGATTAATACATGTGTTGTAATTAATTAGTTTAATCTGTTTTGTAATATTTTAATTAGCTTAGTATAGCTAGTTATTCAATTGTGTTGTAATAATTAATTAGCTAGAATAGTTAATTAGTTGTTTTGTAATAATTAGCTTAGCTTCGTGTAGCTTAGCTTATTTATTCAGACCCTCCTTCAAGAGGGCACAGTGTTGTAATAAGTGTACGTGTGTGTGTGCATGTCTTCCAACCCCACGTCTTTCTCCCTTTTATTTATCCGCTTTTGATGGTTAGATTAGGGATCATGTTTTGATTAGCATACCTTATACTTGTATGTTTGCATCATTCATTTGTCTTGCATGCACCAGGCTCGGCGCATCATTCAAACTGCATCGTATTTCAATACTTCTTTGAATACGTGTATCAAAATGTTGCATTCACATGCCATCTTGGGTTGCCGAGTCTATTAATTTCATGTTGCATGTGTTGCATTAGGCATCTTGTATAGTTAGGATCATGCATATTTCTAACTAGCTTTTGTTTTGGCTTGGAGTACACTGTAAGTCTTACGCTTTAGCATACTTGCATGAGTGTGAGTGATGCCATGTTTCGCATGCTTGCCATGAGGCTATGTGCTTACTTGCTTAACTGCATGAATGCCTGTGGATGAAGGCTTGATTGCTTGAATTGGGACAATTCATCAAATGTGAGTTTTAAGCCCACTTTGCGAAGTGGCAAATCATGTTTTAACCCGTCATGTTTGATGGCAAATCCGCATTTTAGCCCACTTGAGGGTGGCAAATTCAAACCATTTTCGAAAGCAAACATGAGTTGAAGTTGTTCCAATTCTTACGATTTTAGTCTATACTTGCTTGTGTGCGTCACATAGTAAAGTTAGCTAATAATCGGAATAAGAACACATGAGGTTTATAAAACAACATATCATGATTAGTAGATGCCGATCTTTTGATCGGGCGAGCGAGGGTGCTCATTTCAGGACCTTCCCCTCTCGTACCCAAGTTCCTGAGCCGAGGCAACTTTGGTGGTGACGAACATGTGGCCTTTGGCACGAGTCAGGGTTTCCTAAATTTCCCAAAAACAAAATATTTAGGTGGTAACTCTGTAATCTGGCAAAGCAGTCCAGTTTTGGCATTATTTGATTCAAAATCTGATTTTCCAAAATGACTTGCGGGATTGACTCTTTGGTGTTTATCAGTCTCACATTGCACTTTGTGAGATTAGATTCAAAGCCGTGACAGGAGTCCGAACTGTAGGACCAATTCGAGCTCGCCGAAAGGGGGCGCGAAGAAAGTCGAGTCTATACTTTAGAAGTATGTGATACAATCCTGGGAGAGTCTTAATCTTGAGGCGATTCCTTTCAAACTTCACAGTCATATCAGAATCAGAATTTGTGTCAAAATCCAGGTGTTTATGTTGATATGGGTGAATTTTCAGCAAAACCAGAGCCAGGGCCAAATATTGTATCTTGCTTTGTTTTGACCAGCATACCCTGTATCCTAATCTGATAGGGCATTTGTTTTTAATGCTAGGTTTGTCTGAGCCAAAGAAGGAAAAGGCCAAGCCCAATCCAACCCAAAAAGCCTTAACCCATCATAGGCCTAGTCCATCCAGAAAAAACCCACTCAGCAAAGGTCCAGTCTATCTGATCCTCAAAGGCCAACTCAGAAAAGATCCAGCCAATCCCAAAAGACCCATTCTAAAGAGCTCAATGCAGTCAAACCTATCTAGACTAATCCAGTTCAGATACATCAAGTATATACCAGGTCAAAATCCTTGTTAGTCAGCTCTCAGTAACACCCATCAATTTCCCCGATTGCCAACTCAGCAAACTCGTGATGGCTCAGAGTCCAGAAGAAGTTATGGCCATGATAACGGCCCTAAACCAAGGAATTACCATATAAGATGAAACCAGAACTGAAATATAATACCCATCTGGGGCATCTACCACACATTCAATCCCAGGCCCCCGGCCAAACTTTAACCCACCTCCACCAGTTGAAGATTTGCAAGGTCCAGATCCTCGAGAAGGGTTGGTTAAAGCTTAGGTTTTCAGACCCTTGGTGTAGCCTAATGAGGGCCTTTTTCCCTTTGATATTAATGATCTCAACCTGACCTTGTTAAAAATTGCTAACCTTGAGAAGCAATTCAAAAAGGCACAGGGAATTAACTCTATTCCCAACATTGAGGATGGGTACACAGAGGCTTCCGTAAGGCTCCTAGACAGATTCAAAATGCCACACATTGACCGTTTCGACGGGTCTGGAGATCCTATGGTACATATCCGACTTTTCTTGGATGTCCTGAAACCAATGGGTCTGACTAAGCCTCGGAAACTTTCTCTATATGGAAGGACCCTGTCAGGTATAACGGCCACTTGGTACGCCAAGTTGGAGGATAAAGTGTCACGACCCAAACCCGGTACCCAAAGGCTCGGCATTGTAACAAGATAAAAATGAAATAATTCAAATAATTTTTGTAGTCGTAACGCAAACGGATAAATTGAATAAATTAAAATAAAATAATTGGGTATCCACTGCTTATAAAACATAGTCATTTAAGCTTCATTGTATTACAAGAGTCTGATAATAAAAAGATAGAAATCTTAAAAAGAAATTAAAAAAAAAAAAAAAAACAACACAGCGATTCATTTTCCATCTTGATCCCGCTAAACCTCGTCACCTGAAAGGGGTAATAGCTATAAGCACATAGCAGAGTGAGAAATATTATACTGTGAGTATCGGGGTACAAAATAGCCATGGATAATTATTTAAGGTAAAACATTAACATAATTTGAGTTGAATACACAAATTAATTAAGTGCCAGAAACTGAAATAATTAACTATAACCACGGTACATAACAGAACAGAACAGGGGTCACTAAGTGACAATCAGTACATGGGTCAATGGATCCATGACAAACAGGGGACCACAAAGTGGTCAAACGGGGGCCAATGGTTATTTAAGTCCCCCAAGGCATGGGACTCCCGTGGTAGTACTTACAGAAAATAATTGTTTACAAGATCATGGTCAAATATTCTTTAAAATTTAAACAAACATATCCATGGGTTTCATTTTAAACAAATAAAGTTCAGAAAATAATCCACGTAATTGAAATATTAACCTAACCATAAAACATAATTTATATTGAATAAATTGTGGTAACTCAAAACATTCGTAAAATATATTATGGTAACTTAAGACATGTAGAAAACATATTATAGTACCTCAAGGTATAATAAAACTCACTTTTGATATAAATTTATCCCTATTTCCCGTGCTCCAAAGCCTCACTGCTACGCTCTCCTTACACTCATTTACTTCGTCTTTTGCTCATGATTCTACTTCACTTCTGATTCTTGCTACAGCACCAACTTCTCATTTATACATCTCTTAAAGTGAGGCCCAAGTAAAGCCAACGCACATGTGGATAATTCCTCTCTTTGCCACCTGTTCTTCACTCCTCAAGTTTAACTCTTTCTTGACACCTGTTTCACCTCTTTGCTTCATCTCCCTGAATTCACCAAGGGCCAAGTTGCCCCTTGGCCTACACCGAAATTTACTCCTTTTTATTTATTTATTTATTTATTATGTTATTCCAATTTTAAAAATCATAATTCCTAAAATTACTTATGATTATAAGTTAGGTTCACGTCTAAAAACCTCACTACCCAACTATAAAACATCACTTACCACTTACTAAAATATTTAATGTGTGGTGTCTTACAATTTATTTCCTCAACAATTTAATCGATAAATTTCCAATTTCCTAAATTATGCATTTATTTATTTTTATTATTATTTATTTATTTTTGAGTCTTTATTTATTGCAATTTTAAATTTAAGAAAATTCGGGTGTCACATTTCTCCTCTCCTTAAAAGAAGTTTGTCCCCAAACTTGACGTACCTTGGTTTTCGAAGAGGTGTGGGATTTGGCCCGCATTTGACTTTCAGTTTCCCACGTTGCTTCTTCGATACGATGGTTTCTCCATAAGACTTTTACGAGAGGTATAGTCTTATTTCGAAGGACCTGGTCACGGTGATCAAGAATTTGTACAGGTTGTTCTTCATAAGAGAGGTCTTCTTGCACTTCCAAGTTCTCATAATCGACAACGTGCTCTGGATCCCGAAGATATCGCTGAAGCATCGAAACGTGAAACACATTGTGGACATTGGATAGTTCAGGTGGAAGCGCAAGGCGATATGCCACAGAACCAATCATTTCGAATATCTCGAATGGGCCGATGTAACGTGGGTTTAACTTTTCTCGCTTTCCAAATCGGATAACCCCTCTCGTTGGTGAGATCTTTAGGAACACATGATCGTCCACTTGAAATTCTAAGTCTCTTCTTCGTGTATCTGCATAGCTTTTCTGGCGACTCTGAGCAGTGCAAATTCGCTGCTGGATGAGTTAGATTTTATCGCTTGTTATTTGCACGATCTCGGGGCCTAATAATTTTCCGTCTCCGACTTCCGTCCAACACAGAAGTGATCGACATCTCCTTCCATACAGTGCCTCGTACAGTGCCATTCCAATACTTGCATGGTAACTATTATTATATGCGAACTCCACCAAAGGTAGATGCTCATCCCAGTTACCTTTGAGGTCTAACACACACAAACGTAACATATCTTCTAAGGTCTGGATCGTCCTTTCAGATTGCCCATCAGTTTGAGGGTGATAAGTCGTGCTAAACTTCAAAGTGGTTCCCAAAGCTTCTTGCAATTTGTTCCAGAAATGAGACACGAAGCGAGGGTCTCTATCGGATACGATTGAAACTGGGGTGCCGTGTAAGCGAATGATTTCCTTAATGTATAGAGTGGCGAACTTAGAAAGAGAGTACATGATTCTGATTGGTAGAAAATGCGTCGACTTCGTCAATCGATCCACGATAACCCATATTGCATCGTTCTTCGAGACTGATTGCAGTAGCCCGACCACGAAGTCCATAGTAATGTGTTCCCACTTCCATTCAGGAATAGGGAGTGGTTGCAACATTCCTTCAGGTCTCTGATGTTCTACTTTAACTTGTTGACAACGCAGGCATTTGGAGACATGGCTTGCTATGTCTTTCTTCATTCATGTCCACCAGAAGTGTTCCTTCAGATCGTGATACATCTTCGTATTGCCAGGGTGGATTGCAAACCTCGAGCTATGAGCTTCTACCAATATCCTTTTCTTGAGTTTTGGTAGGTCGGGTACGCAAATTCGATTCTGAAATTTTAGCATCCCATTGCTTATCGTGAAGTCAGGATCGGGCGTGCTTCCTTGTTCCTCGTACTTTTTCTTCAAAAGTTTATCTTCACATTGGCGGATTCTAATTTCTTCAATCAACTCGGGTTCCACGATTATGTTGGCAAGCAATCCATGGATCTTGCAAGGAATAAGGGTACATGCCAAACTTTTGGTCGTTTTTCGACTTAATGCGTCTGCTACTACGTTAGCTTGCAGGGATGGTGATGGATCTCTATATCGTAATCCTTCATAAATTCTAGCCATTGTCGTTGCCTCATATTCAATTCCTTCTGTGTAAACAGATATTTGAGACTCTTGTGATCAGTGTAAATCTCACAGGTTGTACCGTAGAGATAATGACGCCAGATCTTGAGAGCGAAGATCACCGCAGCCAATTCTAGATCATGAGTTGGGTAGTTCCTTTCATAAGTCTTTAGTTGGCGGGAGGCATAAGCAATGACCTTCCCATTTTGCATAAGAACGCAACCCAAACCATTGTATGAGGCATCGCTATAAATTACAAACCCTTCTGCTTCCGCGGGGAGTGCTAATATAGGAGCCGTCACGAGTCTGTTCTTCAATTCTTAGAAGCAACGTTCCTGCTTGTCCGTCCATTCAAAGGGTGTGTTCTTCTGAGTTAGCTGGGTCAAGGGTGAAGCTATCTTCGAGAAATCTTGCACAAGCGCCGGTAATAGCCGGTTAGGCCTAAGAAGCTTCGAATCTAAGACACGTTAGTAGGTCGTGGCCAATCCACGATTGCTTCAACCTTTTGGGGATCAACTGAGATGCCATCTTTGTTAATGACATGACCAGGAAGTGTACATTAGTGATCCAGAATTCGCATTTCTTCAACTTGGCATAAAGCTTGTGATCACGTAGTGCCTGTAGAACTCTTCGCAAGTGGTGCTCATGATCTTCTGGCGATTTGGAGTATATAAGAATGTCGTCAATAAAGACAATGACGAACTCATCAAGATGGGGTTTGAACACTCGATTCATGAGGTCCATGAAGGCCGCCGGAGCATTTGTGACGCCAAATGGCATGACGAGAAACTCGTAGTGCCCGTAATGAGTTCTGAAGGCAGTCTTTTCGATGCTTTCTGTTTTGACTTTTAGCTGATGGTAACCAGAACGCAAGTCAATTTTTTTTTTTTTTAGAATACTTGGGCGCCTTGCAGTTGATCAAACAAGTTGTCAATTCGTGGTAGAGGGTACTGGTTCTTGATGGTGACTTTGTTCAACTCCCGGTAATCGATGCATAGCCTCATTGTACCATCATTTTTCTTTACGAACAGTACCGAAGCTCCCCATGGTGAGGTACTTGGTCGGATGAAGCCTTTGTCCAATAGTTCTTGGAGTTGGGTTTTTTTTAGTTCTTTCAATTCTGTCATGGACATGCAGTAAGGGGTTTTTGAGATTGGTTGTGCACCTAGTTAGGTTTCAATGGTGAATTCAATTTCCCGGTCAATTGGGGTACCGGGCAGGTCATCAGGAAATACATCCGGGAATTCTCGAACCACAGGGATTGCATCAAGTGTGGGGGTCTCTTGTTGAGTATCGATCACATAACAGATACAACTACAACAATCCTTTCTTAGCAGTCGTTGGGCTGTCATGAAGGATATAATACATAGAGGGGGAGAGGCTCTAGTTCCTTCGAAGATAAGCTCGAGTTGGTTTGGTGACCGGAAGAAGACCTTTTTTGGCTTCACAATCGATGGAGGCACGGTTGGCAGCTAACCAATCCATTCCTAAGATCACATCAAAGGTACTAATGCAAAGGGGAATCAGATCTACATGTAAGGTTTCACCTTTTAAGGATATAGTACAAGATTTGTACACATTAGTACTAAGGGCAGAATTACCAGAAGGAAAAGACACAGATAATACATATCCTAAGGGTTCGGGTGTTGATGCCAACTTGGTAGCAAAGTGTGGTGTAACGAAAGAATGAGTTGAGCCAGAGTCAAAGAGAACATGGGCTAAGTGACCACAAACAGAAAGTGTACCTGACACGACGTTCTCTGTAACTTCTGGGTTTCCAGGTACTAAGGCAAAAGTTCTTCCTTGACGTTTTTGGTCCTTTCTCACTTCTCCAGGTACTGTGGGTTTTCGGACTAGTTCAAAGGGGCTGACGAGCTTTGGACAATTTCTCAGCAAATGGCCAACTTGGCCACATTTAAAGCATGCTCCCGTATCTTGACGGCATTGTCCCCAATGAGTCCTTCCACAGGTAGTGCAAGCTGGAATGGTGTCACCTCTGGGATTTTTAGGACCTTGATTGCTTGAACCGGTTGAATTGGTTGTGCTTGTATTTACTTTCTTGGGAGGCGCGACACCGGGTCTTCTGTTATCTCTTTCCCACAATCGCTTCCTCTGGCTTGGTTCCCCGGAACGCAAGGTTTTAATCCCTTTTTCCGCAATGTATGCTCAATCTACCACCTCCGCATAGGTTGGTAGTTTCAAAACCTCCAGCCTGTCTTTAATTTCAGGATCCAATCCTGCTTCAAATTTTCTGGCTTTTCGAGCTTCGGTGGGGATGACGTATGTCGCGAATCGGGCCAGTTGCGTGAACTTGCTCTCGTATTCGGCCACTGTCATGGTTCCTTGCCTTAGATATATGAATTCCGACGCCTTTTGTTCCCGCAGTGAATCTGGGAAGTATTTTTCATAGAATACCTCTAAGAATCTGGCCCAAGTCACAATATCTTCTTTCTCCAGGGTAAGTAGCCACCATTCTTGTGCATCATCTTTGAAGGTGACTGTGGCGAAAGTCACCTTCTGTCTTTCTGAGCAAGGCAGCGCGCGGAAAATTTTCTCCATATCTCTGACCCAAGCTTTTGCCACCAGTGGGTTTGTGCTGCCGGTAAATATGGTAGGTTTCAAGTCCTGGAACTGTTTTATAGTCGTTGGTTCTTCTCGTCGTTCAAGCAATCCACTGTTAACGTTGGTTTCTAGGGCTCGCAGAAAACTAGTAACTGCTCTTTCCATGATTTGCTCTATTTGGTCAGCACCACTGACCGATGATCCGGTTCCATTTCCATCATTAGCCATCACTACAAGGTGAAAATGGTTAGTGGACTTCCTTTTGTTGTTTTTTTTTTTTTTTTTTTTTTAATATTATATCTATGATTCATAACGATCCCATAACAACATATATATCCAATACATACATCACTTACATAATACCGGTTTTACTTATATAAGGAAAAGATACCAGCACAACATACTTACATAACGGTCAAGTGTTAGTGTCTAATCCTACTGATACAAAATTTGATTAGGCTAATCACCGTCAGGTCACAAAAGGATCATCTAGAAGGGGCTGTTAGGCCACCCCCATGAGAACTGACTCCAGAAAACTGACCCATGAAATAACTCCGCAAACTCACTCTGCATGAGGGATTCGAATTCCCACCCACTGTGCTCTATCGCAAAGCAACTCCATACCACCTGGACTATGTAGACAGGAGCACTGTGATCATAACCCCAAAATTCCCGTCCGGTAATTCGTACCGGTACCTCCAAGTATGATGCACTATTAGTGAAGTCCACAGCTGAGGTATGGACAATATGCTGTGGAGGAGGTGTCATGGTGCGGATATGGCCGCTAGGATATGCGTGTCCCCTCTATTCCGCAAAGCCTAGGGGTAGAGGTGCAACCAGAAAATGCGGCTGCTCTAAGTCCAGAGCAAGGCCAACGACGCGGGTCGGCCCTATGTATCTCTCACGAGTGCTGCCTCGGCTAAGTCTCCAGAATAAGAAATCCTCATCGGGGTCGGCCTGTAAATATACGGGTCGTCCCATGAGTCGGTCTAGTGCAGGATGGGCTTGCCTGACAAGACTCTCCGAATCACCCCAGCCCTCTAATAAGTTTGGGACAAGATAAACTCCTGGGGGCTCGAACCAAAACAACTCCATGAGATTGGTCATTTCCTACAACACAGGAAAACTTAGCCTAGACATTATAACATGGTTTACTTGTGTTAGACATACCACCTAATATCAAATAATACAAGGTTAATAATTTTTTTTTTTTTAATATATTACATATATATATATATATATATATTTACAATTCAAATAATGTGAATTTCAATTAATGTAAATAAAATTAATGTGAATAATTGTACAGGAAATTTCAAAAAAACATATACAATTTGGTTTTATACACATTTTTTTTTTTTTTTTTTGAAATAATTTTCAATTCGAATAATGTGAAAATTATACGGAAAAATTCAAAAACTTAACACTATATTTTTTTTTTATAAAAAAAACCATTGATCTGATACCACTTTTGTCACGACCCAAACCCGGTACCCAAAGGCTCGGCATCGTAACAAGATAAAAATGAAATAATTCAAATAATTTTTGTAGTCGTAGCGCAAGCGAATAAATTGAATAAATTAAAATAAAATAATTCGGTATCCACTGCTTATAAAACATAGTCATTTAAGCTTCATTGTATTACAAGAGTCTAATAATAAAAAGATAGAAATCTTAAAAAGAAATTAAAAAAAAAAAAAAACAACACAGCGATTCATTTTCCATCTTGATCCCGCTAAACCTCGTCACCTGAAAGGGGTAATAGCTATAAGCACATAGCAGAGTGAGAAATATTATACTGTGAGTATCGGGGTACAAAATAGCCATGGATAATTATTTAAGGTAAAACATTAACATAATTTGAGTTGAATACACAAATTAATTAAGTGCCAGAAACTGAAATAATTAACTATAACCACGGTACATAACAGAACAGAACAGGGGTCACTACGTGACAATCAGTACATGGGTCAATGGATCCATGACAAACAGGGGACCACAAAGTGGTCAAACGGGGGCCAATGGTTATTTAAGTCCCCCAAGGCATGGGACTCCCGTGGTAGTACTTACAGAAAATAATTGTTTACAAGATCATGGTCAAATATTCTTTAAAATTTAAACAAACATATCCATGGGTTTTATTTTAAACAAATAAAGTTCAGAAAATAATCCACGTAATTGAAATATTAACCTAACCATAAAACATAATTTATATCAAATAAATTGTGATAACTCAAAACATTCGTAAAATATATTATGGTAACTTAAGACATGTAGAAAACATATTATAGTAACTCAAGGTATAATAAAACTCACTTTTGATATAAATTTATCCCTATTTCCCGTGCTCCAAAGCCTCACTGCTATGCTCTCCTTACACTCATTTACTTCGTCTTTTGCTCATGATTCTACTTCACTTCTGATTCTTGCTACAGCACCAACTTCTCATTTATACATCTCTTAAAGTGAGGCCCAAGTAAAGCCAACGCACATGTGGATAATTCCTCTCTTTGCCACCTGTTCTTCACTCCTCAAGTTTAACTCTTTCTTGACACCTGTTTCACCTCTTTGCTTCATCTCCCTGAATTCACCAAGGGCCAAGTTGCCCCTTGGCCTACACCGAAATTTACTCCTTTTTATTTATTTATTTATTATTATGTTATTCCAATTTTAAAAATCATAATTCCTAAAATTACTTATGATTATAAGTTAGGTTCATGTCTAAAAACCTTACTACCCAACTATAAAATATCACTTACCACTTACTAAAATATTTAATGTGTGGTGTCTTACAATTTATTTCCTTAACAATTTAATCGATAAATTTTCAATTTCCTAAATTATGCATTTATTTATTTATTATTATTATTTATTTATTTTTGAGTCTTTATTTATTGCAATTTTAAATTTAAGAAAATTCGGGTGTCACATAAAGTGAAACAGAACTGGGAAGATTTGGTTGAGCATTTGTCAATCAGTATTCTTACAATATCCAAATTGAAATGACCACCCAAGAGCTTAAAGCAACCCACCCGAACCCTAAAGAACCTTCTGTGGCATTCGTCGCAAGATGGAGAGCAAAGGTCACACAAATGACAGATTGACCTTCTGAGAGGGACCAAGTGCGGATAGTAGTGCAGAACCTTAAGCCTAATATGTTACAAAAGTTAATAGTCGCTCCACTATTCACTTTCAAAACTTTGCATGAATTAGGGGTTCAGATTGAGAGTGCGTTTAACAAGGGAATTATTCCTAGAATAGGCAAACTAACAAGGAGGGTGTTTTCCGGGAGTACCAATGCTAGCAATAGCACTATTCTCAAAACCACTAAAATCAATACCATCGCCACTCCTAAAACTGCCGACCCTTTTGCCAATACCAACCCACAAACAATCGACCCAACCCAAGCTCACGGCAGAACTTTCACCCCCTTTCATATGAGCGTAACTAGCGCACTAAAAGTCCTAATGGAAAGAGGGTATCTCAAACCCCTTTATCCCCAACCTCTTCCTGACCTATTTCCTGCTAGACATAACCCCACCAAATACTGTGCATACCATCAACATCTCGGTCATGGCACTGATCGTTGCTACCACCTTCGTCATGAAGTTCAGAATCTTATTGACAACCAGACGATAGCTCCACCTCAAGAACCCAATGTTACCACCAACCCACTTCCCATCCATGACCAAGTACTTCCTCCTCACCTTAACCTCATTTATACACTACCACCTACCTTCAACCCCAACATATATATCACCCCAGCCCATTTACCCAAGCCTGAGGTGTTCATTCCAGAAAGCATGGACTTGTGCATGATGGATGCACTCGAACCCCAATCATCTCAAAACTCAAAACTTAAACTTAAACCAGTCCTGTCTACTCCAAAGAGTCTAACCCAACCAATTCATCAAGACCAAGTCAGTTCAAATACACTCTGGGCACAAATGACCGAACCCGTTACTCCTGAGTTGTTGGGCATGATTGAAGATCTTCAGAGAACTATGGCAGATTTAGCCTTTGGGGTCTTGGCTCCATCATCGACCACATCATATGCCAAAAGGTTCACGTCAAAAAGCTCCCCAATCTTAGGGTGAGCTGCAGCTGGAAAAGGCTAACCCGAAGCTATCTCAAGTCAGGGTGATGACATACCAATAACAAATGGGCCTCACTTTGATATAGCCACCCAATCCCTTGGCCAAGCTGAAGCAAGTGGCAAGAATAAAGCCGGGGTAAGTATTGATCCCTATGCATATCTTCGGTGGGCTATTGAAACTTTAAAGGTCAAAGGGTTGAACAAGCAGCAAGTGTTCGCAATCATTGCAAAGACTGTGGATGACACTTTTATTGCTCAGGTTGGGAGCATTTTGAATCAAGGGGCAAGCAATGAAAAATGATGCTTTACTAGAAACACTCATCCTGATTCCCGTTCCAAGACTATGAATACCCAGCCAAAGCCCGCCAACCCATTTGCCAATGTTTCTAAGCCTGATGCTTTCTCCTCTCAAAAATGAACCTTCACCCATCTCCATATGAGCCTAACCCTCGCCTTGAAGGTACTGATGGAGAAAGGGTATCTCAAACCACTCAATCCTCGACCTCTCCCTAATCCTCTCCCACCTAGACATGACCCTACCCAATATTGCGCATTCCATCAACAATATTTGTGTGCGTCCTGATGTTTACACCACCCTTCCTCCTTTTGCGTGAGACGCGTTAGGATTGTTTGTATCGGTTAAAAAAATTTGAGTAGAGACAGGGGATCACATTGAGTCCCGGCCATGCCTCATTGGAAGCCGGCCGTGGCCATTTATGGTCGGCCGTGCTTTAGTAGTGAGAAACACTGTTCTAGGCAGGGGTCAAACCACCACTTTTAAGCCACAAATAGAGTTTTTCTCAGTTCAAAACTACCCCCAAAACAGTAAGAAAAAATGGTAAAACAAGCTTGCAAAACAAAGTAAATAAGGCAAGTAAACTACCTCTTGAAGCAAGGAGTAACTCTAGGCACAAAACCAAGCTAAAACCACCTTCAAGAGCTCAAAGAGGACTGCAAGTAACCTCAGCTCCATCGACCATTCCGGCCATTGCAGCGGTTCCCGCTTTCTGTTCTTCCGACTTTAATTCAGTTCCCTCATCTCTATCGAGTCATCACTTATCCAACTAGAATTATCTGTCGACCTGTTCAGATCAAACCAATCAATATGCACATCCTCTTGATCTTGCTCATCAAAGAACTGCAAATTGTCTATGTCCTCTTCCAGCTCCGCTAGGCCATCCAGACCTTGGCTTGGGCCATCCTCTCGAACTACACTAAAGCGATTAAATAAAAGGGAGAAAGGCGTGGGATTGGAAGACATGCACACACACACGTACACTTATTACAACATTACGCCCTTGCAAATGAGGGTCCAAATAAAGCCGACAGAATCATACCATGGCCGACAACCATGGGTGGTGGCCGACAGGTCACTAAGAGGTCCAGACACCAAGTTTTGGTCCAAAACAAGGCACAGAAAGAACAAGGTTCAAAGGCTCAAAGACAAGGCATTCCGCGAGGACTTCAGGCGCTCAAAACAAACACAAACACATGATCATCGAGTGCACAGACGATGACGTCTAAGTCTTGAGGACGGTCAAAAAATGGGGTGTCTACAGTTGCCCCTCTTTGACAGAACTCTGAAGTCATGAAATGACGGGGGTGAATGTCATGGTCTTTTATTTCCATTTATTGATTGTGTCCCATCAATTCATAGATCATCGCGCAATGAGTTTGCGTTAATTGATGGTTTGCGAATCGAGTCTGGATTAGCTACCACTAATTAACTAAGCAAAGCAACTAAAAGGCCTCGCAAAGTGAAGGATGCATGCATGCTCGATATTCCACCCGAATGGCCACTGTTTTGCTGATTCAATCTCTGCCTTTCGATATTGTCTAAGTTTCTTTGGCATCTTTTCCTTATTACCAGACTCCCACACAGGCTTCTCCATGGTTTGGACATCGTCCACTCTCTTCGCCATGCACAATCTTCAGTACAGGCGTAGTGACCTCTAGCGGAGGGTGTATAATGAATTCCCGAAGACTATGGTCACCCCTTTCCCTAACCGTTTCCATGATCGGAGACCAACCAAGTGTGAACCCTTCTAATGGTATCTTGGATGCATCTGACACATCGTCCCTCACTTGGCAGCGGGAGGAGGGCTTCCTATCCAGTAGCTCTGAGTCAGGTAGTGAACCAAAATTTTATTTTTATTAAAATTCTCCAACATTGAGAATTACAATTAGTGAACTTACTCTTAAAAACCTCAAGGCCACGTTTATTTAGCCCTATAAGATGGAAGGGTTAATAATACGATGAGATTGAGTGAAAAGATTATTAGTGTGGTAGTATTAAGTTGGAGATTATTGGCGTTAGATATAAACCATCCAGTGTAAAGATGACATGTGGCAAGCAAAGGGTATTCAGATACCGAAGAGTCTTACCTTCAAAGGTGATTTGGGTGTATGGGGTGATTTATATAAGAACTAGAGAGAGAGTGAAGAAAATGGCTCAGAGGGTTTTTAGAGAGAGAGAGAAAAGCAAAAAAATGGCCGGCAAGGCATCATTGATGGCCGACAAGGCACATCAATGGCCAGCAGACAAGAAGTGATGGCCGACAGCCTCCAAAGATGGCCAGCAGGCCACCAGAGATGAAAATAAAGCTTCAATTAAAGAAAGAAAGAGAGAAAGATAATTAAAGGTGTGAGAATTCACCTCTTAAAGAGGGTAAGTCCCTTTGTTCCATAAACTCTCTCACATTTCATCACTTTTAAGTATGAAATGTCTCATTTTCCTCATGTTCGAATTAACGTCCGATTCGAACACATGCAATGCAACACGAAAGATGCTTATCTTCCCATTAGTATATTCATGTACTCAATTTCGGTTTCTGAACTCATTAAAGTTGTTAATTTCAATTTCAAAGTATTAACTCTACAAGTTTTAGCCAAATAAAGCTAATTAATTCATTATGGATCAAATTTTAGAAATTATCAAATGATGGAATTAAACATGTTTAAACTTGACAGAATGACCTCTAATCCAATAGGAGAATTCATTTAGGGATGCCACCATAAAGCAAAACGTAACTTTAGAAAACATAACATTTCATAATGTTTCAAAATAAATGCTTAAGAACATAATTTTGACAAAACATAGCATATCATAAGTAGTTCAGAATTTCTACTTGTTTTGTCCATCCTTTTCCTGTTCGTCTTCACCTATTTAGATTGATTCCAACACTATTTTAGTTAGTTTTCGTATGAATATGGATTGAATATTGGTGGCCGGTCGGCCACTACTGGTTTGAACTTTCTTGCTACTACAGAGAGCAAAACAATGTAGTTCTCAAGGACTGTTTGCACACTTTGCCTCTCATTTTCATGGGGAAATCAAAGGAGGGACAAGCTTTGGTTCACAAACCATCAATCAAGCAAATTCATTGCATGATGGCTTGTGAAACCAATTGTGCAACTTCAATAAATACACAACAAGACCAAAATGTCCATCACCCTATCATGCATGATCAAGGGCAATGGAGACCAAGGAAAATGTTTTTTAGCCTGACCACTCAGTGAGCAGCAGGGCCAAAATAATTAGTTGGCCTGCCAATTTATGAGCAGGCCATACAATAAATTGCCCAGCCTGCCATGTTTACCGAGAGCAAATATTTTGACAGTTATAGCTGCTCCCATGCATGAGCTCCAAGCCAGCTGTCCTCTTTCAGATATTTTCGATGTGAGAAGGTGAAAGTCTATAAATAGAGGGCCTGCGCTCAGTGTTTGGGTGATAGTAAGTGACCAAAGAGTGGAGAAACTTAGTGAGCAAGCCATATTCTCATCTTCTCTACCCTCTTGCTATAGATACACTATAGATACACCATTAACACCTGGTTTTGAAGCTTTTGCTGAAGCTTTGAGAGTGACTACAAATACTTGAGAGTATTTGGATTGGAGTTTGTGAACCAAGAGACTCTTCCTCTTCTCAAGAGGTTGATTCTTCAACTCTTTTCATTTCTTTTTCTTTAAAGTTCATTGTTCGTCATTTCAATACTGTTTTTTAGTTTATTTTGGCTTTTAAAATGTGATTTGAAATCTTGTTTAAAGGTGGAAGGGTTAGTCACCCTTTCATAGGCTTGTTCTTTAGCTTTGCTCTCTTATTGTTATTCATGCTTTGGCTTCATTTCTTTCATTTCCAGCACTGTTTTTAGATAGATTTTGATTAAATATAAGTTGTATATATGTGTTTAAAGCTTACATAGATAGTTTGATTCTTGTCTTATATCTCTCTTCTTTGAAGATATTGCATAGCTCTCTTCTAATTCCTTCTTTGTAGCATGAAAATGGATGTTTCATCCATGTTCCATGAGTAAGAAGATGAGCTTGCAATCATCTCTCTATAGCTTTCATTTCTTGCTTTTACTTAGTCTAGTTTTGTCTTTGTTTTAAAGCTACATGAGAGCTCTTCATCAAGACCATTAGAGGGTCTCTTTTATTTCCTTTGAAGCATGGAAATGAAGGTTTTAATCCATCTTCCATGAGTAGAAAGATGAGTCTCATTCGTCTTCTTAATGATGGAATCTTTTGTGTATATGCTTTGTCTTCAAGAATGACTTCTTTTAAACCTATTATCTCTAAGCTTGAGTATTCATTTGCTCTTGTTTTCCATGAGATTCAGTAGGTTTTAACTGTGTCTTTGATTGTATCTATCATATTTAACCTTAGTTAGCTTTGCTTCCATTAATTGCCATCTCTTTGCTTCACTAATCATCATTTAAATACCTTTGGGATATTTGATGATTTGTGAAGCAAACCTACTCTCTCCTTGAGAAATTTCATGACAGGAGAGAGAAGGAAAGATGAACATCCTTTGGAAACCCCCTGTTTGTGCTCTGTTCCAGTTTTGTTGCAACAGATTCTCCCCCAGAACCAGTGGCCTGCCGACCAAGCCTCTATACGGCTGACCCCTTCTTTTGGATGGCCATGGTGCATTTTCAGTAAAACAGAGCAGATCCAGAGGCCTGAAACAAAACACGCTTGATTCACCGCCTCTCCTTCGATCCCTTTAATTTACCTCTTTTGAGTTGTATTTTGTAAATAATTAGTTAGATAATTCACTTATATTTGTAATTAATTATTTCATTTGCTTGTATTGTAATAATTAGCAGCTTTCATTTTGGTTTGTAATAATTAGTTAAAAATAGGACATTTGGACTCTCTCTTGGATAAAGAGTAAGTATGTAACACTTGATATATGTCTTCCAACCCCCATTTCTTTCTCCCTTTTATTTACTTTCTTACCATATTTGTTTAGCATCATATTTTCTTTAATCATTCCCATGACTTATATCCATTTTTGCATGCATTAGGGTTTGGCTCATCATACTTGATACCATCAATTATTTCTTACTTGAATATGTGCGCTATCGCATGCCTTGAATTGATTTATATGTCATGTTAAGAAGCCAAATTTAATAGTTGTATTTTTGTACGTGTTGCATTAGTCATGTACATAGTTGGGGTCATGCATTATTTTAAACTAACTTCTTCTTGGCTTACCTCGGAGTACTAGATGAGCATTTTGGCACATATTCATGTGTGTTTGTGTTGCTATATCAAGCATAATACCATGAGGCCACGTGCTTATTTGAAATACCTTTCTGAATGCATGTGGATGAAGGCTATTTCACTTAAGTTCGAACAACTTTGATAAATGTACATATGAGCTCGCTTTTCATTCAAGTAGCACATTTTCAAAACTCTTTTCAAACAAACATGAAATCAAAGCATTCCAAAGCAAGCGAAATAGTCCATACTTGGGTGCCTCACATAGTAAGTTAGCATAATAATCAAAACAAGAGCATATAATGCACATAAAAATCTCATCATGATTAGTAGAGACCGATCTTTGATCGAGTTAGGGAGGTGCTCAATTCATGACCTTCCCCTCTCATACCTAAGTTCCCAAACCAAGACAACTTTGGTTATGACGGACAAGTGGCCTTTGGCACGAGTCACGAGTTTTCTAAATTTTTTAAAAATATTTAGGTGGCGACTCTGAAATCTGGCAATGCAGTCCATTTCTAGCATCTTTGATGATTAATGGATTTTTAAGATTTGTCGGATTTGGACTCTCATTTGTTTTTTGTTTCATATTGCACTTGTGAAATCAGATTCAGAACTGCGAGAGTCTGAACTATAAGGTTATCATACCCGAGGAGATTAAACCCCTTCAAGGAGCACGAAAAAACCAGTTACACCTTCCATCAACAACTCGACCATGATACTGACCACTGTTTTCGTCTACGCCATGAAGTACAAGACCTGATCAACAACAAAGTCATCGCCTCACCAGGTCCTACAAAGTATATCGGTATTGGATCAATGAACTTGGGGGATAATGTGACTATGTAAATGGAGATGAATCACTTGCTGATGGCGCTTATTTTTACTCTGGATGTGGTGGATGACACACACTGATTTCAAAAATTTGAAAATGTTATTTATTTTACTTTCTGAACTAGGTGTTGAGTCAGTCTTGTTGCACCAAAGTTTGGTGATTCCAGGGGTGTTAACTCAGACATCACTGTCTTATTTTTTGTTTGTCTTTTTTCACTCTTTCTTTTGAGTCTGTTTCAATCATTAAGCCAGAAGTTTTGATTGAAATGGCAATAATTTTTGCCTACTTCTCTGTGTCTTTAAATCATTGCATTGACCAAAGTTTTTCAAAAACGTTTTCCAAAACTGTGATGAAAACAAAGAGGGAGGAATTCCTTGAGATTTGCAAAATTTGATCAACTAAGAGAAAGAGAGGCGTGCCAAAGCCCTTAATGAATGAGATCATGTTTGTTAATTTGGTTACTGAGAAGGATCCTAGCTTGGTCCAGATTGGTTCAACATTGTTTTTAGAGGAGCACAAGCGGCTAGTCGATTTATTAAAAGATTTTAAAAATATTTTCGCGTGGCCCCATAAAGACATGCCTGGAATTGATCTTGAGATTGTACAGCATAAGATCATTCTCGAGAACCGATCCCACAACTTTCAAACCTTGATTCAAAATGTTCAACGATCAACCAAAATATGAGACTCGCATGGCCAGATTGGAAGCAGCCCTTGAACTAGAAGTAATAAGGTCAGATATGATCAATATGAAGCTTCCATAGCTAGATTAGAAACAGCCCTTGAAGTAGGGACAAAAAACGTCAGATGTGATCGAAGATTTAAAGATGGGTCATTTCTCAAGCCAATGGAGACTGACAAGAAAGCCAAATCCCAGAATCTGAGAGAAGAAAATTTATTCCTGAAGAACAATTAAGTTCCTATCCACGACACTAGGAGCAAATTTAGACCCAATTGGATGGGCCCTACATCATCAAGACTATTTGGTCATAAACAGCAGCCATTCTCGTGGATTTAGAAGGCTTAGAGATCTCGCAACCGATCAACATATAAAAGTCGAAGAAATTCTCCACCCTTGGGAGGCTCGCTGGGCCGAAAACCCGGGAGGGCGACCTAGGCAGAAGTTAGAGCATGAAAAAAGAACAAAAATAAAAATAAAAAATAAAGAAATAAAGAAAAGAGAGAAGAAAAAAAAAAGAAAAAGAAAAATGAATAGTAAAATAAAAATAGAGCTCACAAGGTCAAAAACCTGGAATGGCGACTTTGGCAAAAGTTAGAGCGCAAAAGGAGAGCGTTCTTACTCGAGTGAACCTTAACCCCAGGAACTATGTAAGGCCTAATTCCCATCTTTGGGATACGTAGACAACTTCATCCTGAAGTTTGGCCCTAACCATTGTCAGCTTGCCTATCTCATCCATGTTGATTGGCTTATGTTTGTTCAAATCGGTTATCTTATCCATGTCTAGTTGGCTCGTCTTTGTTCAAATCCGGTTGTCCTATTCCAATAAAGGATTTAGCTGCAAGACAAATCAAGTGCGGATTGGAGGTTATGCATCTCAAGAGTTAATTCTTCGTTCGTCGGGTAGTAGCCATTTGCAAAAATGGTTTTGAGGATTTTTTAGTGAAGTTGACAAATTTTCTCAAAAATTATTCCATTTTTCCAAAATTGGACCATTTCTTGGACCCAAAAAAGAAAAATTTTCAGTGCTCACAGCTTGACTTACATGATTTCAAAAACAAAAAGGAGAACAAGCATGTTAATCTAAACTCTCATGTTGGTCAAACTTCTTTTAGCAAAAAGCCAAAAACAAAAAATAAAGTCAAGTTGATGAACTAAGGGCACAGTCGAGTCAGGTTTTCTATCTTTTCCCCATTGTCAACACACTCGCCAATGCCAGAAAAGGCACAACTGAAGTTAGTAGCAAGGGCCAAAAACTCTCTCATCCTCCAAGCAGTGAGTTATCGAGCCAAGTGTGAATTACGGATGGGAAATGAACTCAGATATTCAACCCTCTCAGCAGGGCAAAAATTTAAAAAAAAAAAAAAAAGACAACAACAACAACACAGTGTGTCAGGCTAATCAATTTCGGTCCAAGTTAAGCCAAGGGCATCGCCAATCGATGTCAGTTGCAGACCTATTGCACATAGTAGAGTACTCAAGGTAAGGGATCAACCACACCTGGGAAAGGATAAAAATAAGAGAGATTAAAGAATAGAGAGATATGCGTTGAGAAAAAAAAAAGTAAGGAAAGGGCTTTTGAGAGAAAAATAGAGATTGAGTGACAAAGTGATGTGAGGATCACAAATAAGAAAGGGTAGGAAACAAAACTTAAAGAAGCAGCGGGCTCCCTACGAACCTAGAAGTCTCCCGCCGATGGAAAACATCCGAGCCCATTAAGGTTTTGGCCAATACCAAGCCTATGCAGCTTTGGCCCTCCTTGAGGCATTGGCCACTTCAATTAACCTAATGCTGGCTCCATTGCAACTAGGGGCAAGTAGGAAGTGTGCGAGCAAACATAAGAGATTGGGAATAGGTGAGTGCATGACAACTATATCAGAGTGCCCAACTGTTACTTGGATTTGGCCGTCCTCATTCAGATCTGGCCATGTGTATTTTAGACCTGGCTGGATCTCAGTTCTTGCCAAAACTGCAGACACAGCAAACCTCATCGTTGTGTTTCGAGGTCTTGTTTTAAGTGTTGCTTTAGTTCCAACAAGTATAAATAGGTGTGGTTAGGTTGTTTTTTCTTTGTTTTTCTTTTATCGAGTTGTATTTTACACTTTGGTCAATTGTAGGTTTTTAATCCAGTTTAGAAAGTCTCGTGCCATTAACCACATGTTTTGCAAAGAAACAAAAGCTCTTTCTTAGATAAACTGCAGGGTTCAACCCCGATTATAGTTTTACAAAAGAAAATACAAGTTTTCAAGAGTAAGCAAAACGAGGACCTATCTAAAGCTACGTAGGTTCCTGACTACAAAGCAAAAAAAGAAAAGAAAAGAAAAAGGCAAAGTCAACCCCTCCTGGCCCTCTTCATCCTCGATTGTCGAGGAGGGGACTCATCACTATCATTGCTGTCTCCGGTAGACTAGATATCAGCACTATCATCCCCCTCGCCCTTAGAGGCAGTGTACTCAGCATAATCATCAAGGGTCTCCCCTGAAGAAAGTGAGCATTGTCTCACTCTGCCTTTACCACATCTCCTTTGGTTAGCTCACCCTCTACCTCTCACCGGATTCCTCTCTCTCTCTCTCTCTCTCTCTCTCTCTCTCTCTCCTCCTTCTAGCCAGAGGAGTTCCCACAGGTACAGCCGGTGCCGGCTCAAGCTGAAAATATATAAGGCGCCAGAACAAATACAGCGGAATTGTTAATAGGATATCAGAGTATATTAGGGTCAGAAAATGAATAAATTACAAAATATTTGAATATGGAGAGAGTGGGTAAGTATACCTCGATCCCATAAGCAGCCAAGGTAGTCTATCTCCTCCGTCACATGAGAAGTAGATGGTCGACTATCTGAAGGAGGTCGTCAACATACTCCACGGGCACATGCAAGTAAGAGAAGACATGATATACAGAATGAAATTGTGAAGTGCAATAGGCAGACACAAAGAATAAATGTTTACCTGCGCAACATTGGAGCAATCACAAACCTGCGATCCCTCTCCTTAATATGATTAAGAGGGATCTGCTCAATCACCCCATCTGGTCACATCTGTACGACCTCAGTAGGAATTACATGAAGCCTATGAATGGGAGCTACAGCAGGAACACCTCCAACAGCGGCAGCAATAGGCAGTACACAAACCATTCCCCTAGTGAGAGGAGCGATCATACAGGTCTACAAAAATGTAATGAAGTCACCGCCTCTGTGATGTAGATCACGGTCCTCCCCCAACATAAGGTGGTCAATCAAATGTCCATCATAAAGATCATCAACAATCCTCATACCCAGAGGAGGGGGATGTGGAACGTCAGGATCGGCTCGGCTCCAAGTCTGATAGATGAAGCTCTCTCCCAGGTAATAGGCCCTGCCAAAAGGATCCTCAAATAAAATTCGTATGGTAGAGGCGTCACATGCAGCGGTATACATCACCCTCGATGCCTAAGGGATACAAGCCTAAGGGTGTCAATCAATCTACAGGTAGACGATGCAAGTCAAATATCAGATATCAAGGGTTGAACAGTATAAAAGCAATGAAAGCAGTAAAAGACAAAGATCAGTATGAGTTTTTGTTACCGTCTCCGTGGTGACTGTATTGAAGAAGCGTTAGAAGTAAGCAAAGTCGCGATCCGTGCATCTCTAGTGCTCTAATTTGGAGTTATAGTATCGAGAGTGGGGCACAGACAACTCAATAGGCCGCACAGGAACGGGGGCGATAGATGTGAAATATGTGTAAACCCACAACTGCAAAAGGAAAACAAGTTTTTGAATCAAGTAGGAAAATGAAGTAGATATAAACAGAAAGTGCAAACCAAAAAGCATGGTTTGTAGCAGAATAGAAAAGGAAGTATAAGGTGTATCTCCCAAACTCTCCAGTATCTATCAAGCAAGTCCGTCTTTCGTGGGATGCCGATCTCATAGAGTAGTAGAGGGTGGCTAGGCTGGCACCACCCCAATCATACTCCCCCATCCATGCGAGGTGCACTACCGCTCCAGAAAGTATAGCCCTATGGTATTCTCCCTGTTCACAAACACGGTAGTACCGAGGAGATACATAAGGAACTCGCGAGCATACTATGCAATCTCATCTAGAGTAACTGGCTGGAGGGAAAAGAAATAGTCCAAGAACCAGCTATAGTGCACCATCCCGTGTGCGGCGACATCTGGGATCGCTCCAAGAATGTAGAACTGGGCAACTCTCCATTGAATCATGTCAGGGTCAAACGGGATTGGGTTGCCAACTCCTACCCACAAGACGGTAAGCATGGAGAAGTCATAGGGAATCATGGTCATCTCCTCAGTCAATGAGAAGTGGAAGGAGTTGGTGGTGTCCCACCACCTCTCCACCAAAGCACCGTATAGCAGTGGCTTGGCCTTCATCTGTATGAGCCACGAGTAGAAAGGTTCAAAATCGGCGTCATCAATCAAAGAGCGGACCTCCTGAGGGAGCATCTTGTACTAGCCTTGCAAGCCGAAAACAGTCCCATAGCCACTCATCTTTCGGGCCATGACCTATGAGAAGAAATGTTGTTAGCATTTTGAATAAAGGAGCTATAATGGAATTCAAGTAAAACATGTGTAAGAGGAAAGATTTCTTATCATGGAGGCGTTAGCGAATAGGTGCTCCGTCGACTCCCGTAGAAGCATGTCATCATCAGCCCCAGAAATAAGGCCCTCAAATTTCAAAATGCCGCCAGGAGTCAAGGCATGTGAGCTCAGCTAGTAGGTAACTGGGTCAAATGGTCTATCTGCAAGGGAGAGCAACTCAAGCTTCGGCGCTGGAGGGGGAATATCCTTGGCTGCCAAATCCTTGCCGAGAATGACCCCGATGTCTGCGGCAGGCTCTAGAATGGGCATGACAACGTCAGCCAAAGGCACACCACCCTGTGGAACCTCATCATCAGCCATGGGAGGTGTAAAAGTGAGCAAATGTGAGGGGTGATGAGAGAAAAGTAAGGAAAGTGAGAGAAATGGGTGAAAACCCCAAATCCAAGCCCTAGAAGAGAGAAAATGAAGAAAAAGTTGAAAATCAAGAGGGGGTACAGGAAATCACAAACAAAATTGTGAGAATGAGACAAAAAACCAAGAGAAACCCAAAACTCAACAAATTCTAATCGGTCCAAAATGTAGAGGATTAGAAGAGTTTTCAAAGGAAAATTCGCAAGAACCGTTGGGTAATACAAATTGAGAGGAAATTTAGAGAGAAAGAATACCTAGGGAGAGAGGGAGAAGATTTTCGCACAGTGTGGGTGTGGAATAAAAGGTCCCAAAATGTTTTAAAGAGCCACAGGTTGTGTTTTTATCGATCTGCCCCTGTGTCGCTATTGAGATCCGGCCGTATCTGTTTAAGCCCGGCCATGTTTTTAGACCCGACCGGGTCTAAATGCAATTCTGCTTTAGTTTGGCCATGTGCATGGGTAATCCCCTCCTAGTCAAGAGAAGGTGTATTTCAAATTAGGGCCTGTCCCCAGATTTCAAAAATTACGGAGCCGTGGTTCAGAATACATTTCTATGTGTCTTATCATTTTCCCGGGATGTATTAACCATAGATTTGGGCCCATTTTCAAGACTAAATTTAGCAAAGTTGTTTCTATTTTGTATATATGCATCACTTTCCTACAACATAGTATGTATAAGTCCAAATTTGGTTCATATACGAAACAAGGTAACCTCTGTAAGCATCGTTCCTCGGCACATTTTCTAAAAATTTTGCTTCCTGGAATAGGTTAGTTTCATACATCAGGTTCCGGAAACTTTTTGCACCTTTATTGTTCGAAGAGCATTGACCCCCAGTGTAGCTCTTACCCTTTTTACGGTAAGCGCATCTAGGCTAGTTTTCTTAACCATTTCATCACTCTCACCCATTCTGCATGGAAAATGTAGTTTGGCTTGTACCTTATACCCTTTCTACGTGATACGTAGTTTGACTTGCATCTTTTACCCTTTCTACGTGATGCATAGTTTGACTTGTACATTTTATCACATGAGTGTGATTTGGCTTCCACCCTCACCCTTTTCACATTTCCTACGTTTAGGCTTGTACATTTCACCCTTATCACACAAGTGTGATTTGGATTGCACCCTCACCCTTTTCGTATTTCTTGCGTTTAGGCTTGTACATTTCATCCTTGTCACACGAGTGTGATCTGGCTTGCATCTTTCACTCTTATCACACGAGTGTTATTTGCCTTGTATTTCTCGTCATTTCTACGTGATGCGTAGTTTGGCTTATATCTCTCACCCTTTCTACGTGATGCGCAATTTGGCTTGTATCTCTCACCCTTTCTACATGATGCGTAGTTTGGCTTATGTCTGTCACTCTTTCTATGTGATGCGTAGTATGGCTTGTATCTTTCACCCTTATCGCATGAGTGTGATTTGGCTTATATCTTTCACCCTTATCACACGAGTGTGTGATTTGGCTTACATTTTTCACCCTTATCACACAAGTGTGATTTGGCTTGTATTTCTCACCCTTTCTACGTGACGCGTAGTCTGGCTTGTATCTTTTACCCTTTCTATGTGATGTATAGTCTGGCTTGTATCTTTTACCCTTTCTACGTGAAGTGCAATTTGGCTTGTACCCCTTTTACCCTTTCTGCGCGAAGCGTAGTTTGGCTTGCACCCTCCACCCTTTCTACAGGAAGCGTAGTTTGGCTTGCATCTGTTCACCCTTTCTACGTGATACGTAGTTTGGCTTGTCCCTCATCTCATCTTCATTGTCTTCAGGTGGTATGCTCATTTGTGGTTTCAATTGTTGCATTGCATTGATCTCATCTTCATGACCTTTGGGTAGTATGCTCGTTTGTGGTTTCAAATTGTTACATTGTATTTTAAAATTTTTGTATCTTGCCCCTAAACTGTGCGGGTTTGATTCCTTGTAAACGGATACGTAGGTAACTTTCGAGTTCAACCAATTGCATTCTGCATTTTGTTTGTTTGCCCAAGTCTTACAACCTTGTCAAATGTGTCATCTTCAAGCTTTGACATTCACACTCGTCATGAAATGACTTCGAGCTTGTCAAAGAGGGCTACTGTAGACACCTCATTTTTGACAACCCTTAAGACTTGGGCGCTTCATTCCGTACACTCGATGATGAAATGTTATAACTGTGTAATCTTTCAATTCTTTAGCAAAAGAATTAAGTTTTGAGCTTCTAATCCCAACCTTACACCCCATTTTGACCAAAATGTTTTAGACCCTTAAAAATCCTCTTTTTGAAAATCAGGAACCGACCGTGTGTATTTTAGATCTGGCCGTGGGTATTTGGGCCCGGCCGACTCTCAATAGGAACAAGACCAAAAAATGAACGGCATGCCACTTTTGTGGGTCGGTCATATATTTGATTGGTTGGCCGGCCGGCCATGTTCAGTGCAACAGATATTTTGACAACTACCACCTACTCCCATGCACATACTTTGGACCAGCTGTCTCTTTACAAATATTTCTAACGTGAGAAGCTATTTTTCTATAAATACAACACCCCTCCTTCAAGGGTTGGGTTTAGAAAAATTCTCCAAAAGCCTATAGCTTGCCCAACCATCTTCTCTACCCTCTTGCAATATATACACAATACATACACCTTATAAGCTTAAACTTGAAGCTTTTTTTGAGGTTCTTGAAGATAATTTCAGCTCCTTAAGAGTGTTTAGCTTGTGGTTTGTGAACTAAGAAGAACATCCTCTCTTTCAAGAGGTAGTCTTCGAACTCTTCAACCATCTTTCCTATCTCTTTTTCTTGTATCTCCATAGTGATTTCAGAGTTATTTTTTAGCTTAAAATGTGATTAAAACTTTGTCAAAAGTGGGTGAGCTAGCCATCTTTCCATTGGCTAGCTCACTAGTTGTAAATCCTTTGCTCTTTTTCATTTTTTTTTTTTTTTAACTTTCTTTTCATTTTTTTGGTTCAATTTCAGTCTCTTTTAGCACTGTTTTAGGTTGTTTTTGTGTGGTATTAAATGAATATAGGCTTATAAAAGGGTCCTAGTCCTCCCCATTACTTGTGCTCTTATTTCTTATGCCTTAAATATCATATTTGTGTTGTTGTAAGTCCTCTCAGATTTATCATGTTTAGGATATAGTAGCCAATCCGTTGAGTTGATCATTTTTAGCTTTCATTATATCTCTTGGAACCTTGCGGTCATGGGAGGATTAGAGCATAGGCTTAGCCACCCCACCACAAGTTTGCTTATCTAGTGTAAATTTCTTGCTTTCATGTTATTGTCGTCCACTTTGAAGCTAGGTAGTAGCTTCCGTGTTCAAAGTGTTGAAAAACTCTCTTTTCGATCATTTTTTGAAACATGGAAATGGATGTCTCATCTTTGTTCCATGAAAAAGAGGAGTTGTCAACAACTTTGGTGTTTGAGCTTTGATCGATAGCTTATTTCTTGTCTTATTCCCTTACTTGCTTTGTTGCTCCTAGAGAGCTCTTTATTGAGAAGTGTTGAAAACTCTCTCCTAGTTCCATTTTGAGGCATGGAAAGGGATGTTTCATCCTTATTCCATGAGTGGGGAGATGAGTTTGTAGCGATCCCGATTTTGACCTGTCTCTTTGTGGTGTTCCGGGCTCGGGTTGGTATGGTTTTGAACGGTGTTACGTATCTTAGTTTCCCTATATTTTCCTTATTTTAGTTATCGGGTTGTAGCGGTGTGTTTGGAACAGGTAATGTCTCCAAACCTTTAGATGTGAATCCAACCCGAATTGTGCCTTGCAGAGTTGTATCAGAAACTAATTCTTTCATGTTTTGCCACTTTGCTGAGTATGTCGGGGATCGAGCTGCCCAGTCAGCTCGCGGGGGTCCACGGGGCAATGCCCCTTGGCGGATTCGAGGGCAGCGCCCTGGCGAGGTCGAGGGACTACGCCCCCGAAGCAAAAATACAAAATGCATTCAAAGTTGCTTGTCTGCTCGAGCGGCCATTTATGCGCTCAAGCGGAGAATGTTTGGTTCCAGAAGTTTGACCTGTCTGCAAAAGTACTGGGAAAGTGTATTTGACGCTCGAGCAGGGCTTTCTACGCTCAAGCGGACCATGTTATATCAGTCCTTAAGAGGAGATTTCATATCACTTTTTCAGTTCTCTCTCTCTCTAAAACTCTCCAAAATTTCCAAATCTAGAGCTTCTCTTTCTAGAAGTCATCTTCTCTCTTTGATTCCTCCAAATCCGTTGGGAGTTAGACCGAAGTTCTTCATCAAAGTTGTGTAACTTCTCGAGGGCTTCGTTGTGTGCAGTGGAGATCGAGTTTCAACACTGTAAATTTTGGGGTTTCATCTCTATTCTTCTTCAATACTTGAGGTAAGGATTTTCTTTGAGTTATATATATGTTTTAGCAAGATCTAGATGATTTTCGAAATCATCTTTTGACTAATTGTGAAAATTAATTGTTGATTCAAGAAGATGAGAGATTTTTTAAAGTGGGTTCACTTTCTTGTTCCTTTTAAAATAAAAATTGGGGGTTTTGAACTACGAGGATTGAAGAGAAATGTTTTTGGGTGATTTTCTTTCAATAAATGAAGATGAGTGGTTTTGGTGAGAAATCCTAGAAATTTGGAGTTTTTACGAAAGATGTTGTCAATCTTTGAAGATGTTGCTATATTTATTTTGTGGGCCAAAATAAATGATGTTTGATAGTTATTTATTTATATACATATAAATGATGAGTTTCATGGAATATGAGATTTATTGAAGTATTTGAAATTGTTGATCAAAATGTTGTTATAGTCTCGAATGACTAAACTGTTGAGATTGTTCAAAAGATGAGAATTGTTTTGAAATTTGATTTGAAAACTTTGCATTGAGAAAAAAATGTTGATAAATAAGTTTTCGTGAAATGGTTTTGGGTAAATACGGTGGTAAGTCTTGAAAGGTGGTGTAGATGAAATTGATTAGGTTGGCCTTTGTGTCCTTGGTGAAAGACCAGAAAACCGTGCGGATAGGTGTCGAGCCTTCTAGTTAATACTGGTAAAAATGACAGATTATAGGTGTCGAGCCTTCCAGTTAATACTGGTAAAAATGACAAATTGGTAATACTTGTATAGGCTACTTGCAGACATGGACCTAGGGATTACCAGAGTTGTATTTACCGCCCTTGAATAAAATTGATAAATGTTGAACAGTTGGAAATTGCATGGCATCATTGAACATGATGGTTTTCAAAAGATGAAGATGTGTTTTATTTTCAAAAGGGCATGGCATGGCATATGCATTCATCTCTTGAGACTTGTATAAAATGTATATACTTTGTTAAGGATTTCCTATTGGGCTTATGCTCACCCTATGGGATTTTTGTGCAGCAAAAGACGTGGTGAATCCGCCTAACTGAGGGTGTGGAAAAGTGTGTGTGTGTTGAGAGCACAAGGTTCTCATTTGCTGTGATTTTATTTGTAAGCCAAGGGCTTTGTATGTGTGGGTTTGAATAACAGTTTTGTGTAATCGGGCTTAAGCCTTGGAAACTTGTAAACCCTTGGGGGTACTTATTTGTTTAATTACTTGTTGTTGGACTAATGTATTATCACATAAGGAATTATTTACATTCAGAAATGCAAGTATAGGATTGTATAATTGGTTTTCCTTTAAAAGGGCCATGATTATTGTATTGTCATTTGGGTATGAAAATTGGGGCGTTACAGAGTTAACAACACTTTTTAAGTTGTTACTTTTGTTCATTTTGATTACTCTATGATCATCACATACTATCTTGTGACTTGATGATTTGTGAGTTAAGCATGTCTACCTCTTCCTTGAATAAATTTCATGATAGGAAGGAGGTAAGCAAAATGGCTTTGTTTTGTGTTTAATTAATTCTTTTCCTTTTACTTTTAAAGATCATCATGCAACAAAATTGCAATGATTGATAATTTTGAAGCAAACCTACTCCCTCCTTGAAAATCTCCAAGACAAGAGGGAGCAGGAAGGATGAACATCTTTCGGAAAAACTCTGCCTTGTTCTGTTCCAGTTCTGCTCCAGCAGAGTATTCTTCATAAATAGTGGCCGGCTAGCCATTATTTTGTACGGCCGACCATCTTATCAAGCTAGCCAACCAAGCATTTTGTACAGCAGTGGTGGTGTTTTTTAGCAAAACAAAAGAGCCTTTTTTGGGCCAAACTGAGGCACAAACGTATTTCATTAGAGCCACCGGGCCTCATTCTGATTTGCCCGAGCTTTAAAGTGTACACACAGAGGACTATTGTCAGTAGAATAAAGTAGGTTCTGGCAGCAAACAGAGAGGCTTTCGGAGGATGTTCTCAGTTGCGCACATGCGATTCCCTGCCTCTCATTCAAGTCCATTAGATTAGCTACTTTAATTCATATATGTAATTAATTAGTTGCTTTGCTTTTATTCAAACTTCTAATAATTAGTTAATTAATTAGTTCATTCATTTGTGTTGTAAGAATTAGCTGATTAGGACATTTGGACCCTCTTGTGCAATGGCAAATTTGTAATATTTGTATGTCTTCTAAACCCATTTCTTTATCATGTTATTTACCTGTTTATCATGGTTTCATGTAGTATCATGTTTTCATTTCATATTATTGCCATGCTTTGCATCTATTTTTGCATGCATTAAGGTTCGGTTCATCATTTTTTTGAATATCATTGTTGTTTTCTACTTGCTTGAATACGTGCGTTACTGCATGCTTTGAGTTAATCCATATGACATGTTAATAAGCCGAACCTAATAGTTGCATTCTTGTATGTGTTGCATTAGTCATGTGTATTATTAGGGTCATGCATTTTTCTAATTGCTTTCTTTTTATTTGGCTTACCTCAGAGTACTAGGTGAGCATTTTTTGGCTATAACATATTCATGTGTGATTGTTGCCATGCTTAGCATCTTACCATGAGGCTATGTGCTTACTCGAAATAAACTTTTTGAATGTCTGTGGATGAAGGTCATTTTACTTGCATTGAGGATAATTTTGATCAAATGTATGTGCGACCTCATTTCTTTCTTTTTTAGTTGTGTGCACTCAAAACTCTTTCCAAAAGCATAAAATCAAGTCATTTCCAAAGCAATCGAAACAGTCTATACTTGTGTGCCTCACATAGTAAGTTAGCATTATTAATAATCAGAACAAGAGCATATAATGTTGATAAAATTCACATCATGATTAGTAGAGGCCGATCTTTGATCGGGTGAGTGGGGTTCTCAATTCATGACCATCCCCTCTCATACCTAAGTTCCTGAGCCGAGACACTTTGGTTATGACGGACAAGTGGCCTTTAGTACGAGTTATGGGTTTCCTAGATTTCCCAAAAATATTTAGGTGACGACTTTGACATCTGACAATGCAGTCCATTTTTGACATCTCTGATGATTAATGGATTTTCTAAGATTTTTCAGATTTGGACTCTCATTCAGTTTTCTGTTTCACATTGGACTTGTGGAACCAAATTTAGAACAACGGGAGTCCAAACTATAGAGCTATCGTACCCGAAGAGACCAAACCCCTCCGAGGAGCACGAAAAACTAGCTACGAAATGCCCATAGGCTTACATCTTTACATTAAATTAAGGGTTTCACCCGTTTACAACAATGGCGTTCCGCCCACAAGTGATGGCCCAATTTAAGGAAGATCACCGATCTTGAATCATCTCTCAATTTGCTCCAAAAAAATTATTAGCAACATGGAATGAACATAAAGTCCAGTAGAGATCCTAACATGATTCTAAACAATAACAATATACAGATATCTATGATCATGAATGCACCAGGACATACAATATAAATAATGTGACAGTTTAATATTCAAAATATACTTATATAAGTACATTTTCTCCAAAAATATCCATTTGAATTCTACAAGCTGTAAAACCATTTGTTTTCTTTCCAACTATCCAAGTTTAGTTCCAAAAGCATTTCTTCACAATACAACCTTGGTTATTTCAACCCCCATGTTAATATAAAAGAATTTCGTCTCCACATTTGCTTGAAAGCACGTTCAGATATACGAGTCACAACCGAATCCCATATCTCGACCCACTACACACACTTAAGTAACAACACATCTACTATCTTCCTAGCCATAGGCCCAAGGACAGTGCACACCCATAATCGGATACCAAGAAAACATATATTTCTAAATACAAAAAACTGAACGTAATACATACTTCCATTTCCACCAGCCTACAGCACAAATGGTAAATGATGGAACCCATATAATACATAACGCTTTACCAGCCTCACTCGAAGGGGAACGACCCTAAGGTCACACTTTTTCGAGCACAAACTGGAAGGGAGAGGAACCTATCACAAGGTGCCACGCTTTACTAGCTCAATACAGAGAGAAATAGACCTCTTTTCACACTTTAACCGGCACAAACCGAAAGGGACAAGGAACCTCTGTCAAAGCACCACACTTTATCGGCCTCACCCGGAGGGAACCGGACCCCTAAACAATAACACAATAATAGCACAACATGCTAAACTACATAATATCGTACAAGTATAATACATACACATCATCTACTCAACAATAACAATGCCATCCTCCACCGATGACCAAGGATAAAATCTCTAATCATATAAATAGATAAATGACTCATACAATAAAAATCCATAACTAATTCCACCTTTTCAAGTCAACATTTCTCATTTCATTTTATAAAAGAGTTACACACGCCATTTTATTTCCAAAACCAAATCCGTTGTTTCAAAATCATCAACTACGTCCACAATTGGCCAAAACTTCATATTTTTCCTTAAACCAATCCAATTCATAGAGTACAACTACAATACAAAATTAATCAAAAACCACTACTAAACCAATTAAGTTTCATTTTAATAACTCTACCACTATTCCAATTCTTTAACACATAACCTGATTAGTACACATCTTCACCCTTTTAGGATTAATTAAGTCCATAATGATAAATTAGGGTTTTTTTTTTCCATACTCACAACATGAACATGCCCAACTACCACTCAAATAACCAAAACACCTGTAACTCATCAAATTCCAATTCCAACTCCCAAGATCCAAACCCCAAACCCCTATTATTTTTTTTTATTTTTTTTTTTGGTGAAACTTCTTAACAAACTAGTTATTAAATGTTTTAAAAACTACCACATGTATATCTATAATGAGGTATTGAAAATGAGTAAAGAAATCCCTACCTCTTGAAGCGAAGAGGAGCCAACCCAAAAATCAGTATTGACGAAACAACGATCTACTCAGATTAAATGGAAGCCCTCACCGAGCTCTACATTTTACTCTGATGAGGGCTTCCATTTAAATGGTGGTGAAACATAGAGTAAAACGAGGGCTTCCATTTAGAGTAAAACCAAGGATTCTTGCTTAAATCTAGGGAGGGCTTCCATTTAATCTGAGTGGATCGTATGGTGGTGAAACCAAAGGATTAGGGTGTATGGAAGGGTTTTAAGCAAGAACTAGAGAGAGAGAGAGAAATTAGGCTTAGAAATGTTTTATTGAGAGAAAGGAGATGAAAAAGTGACCAAAAACCCTTCTCCCTGATTTGATATACGCACAGACCACTCGAGTGACCAAAACACCGCTCAAGCGTCAGACACAAATAAGTGAGACCGCTCGAGCAACCAAAACATGGCTCGAACATACAACGACCCCCTCCCAAAAGTTTACAAACTGTAGAAGACCGCTCGAGCGCTGGAAAGACTGCTCGAGCGAACCTAAAGAAAAACATACATGATATCCTCGGAAAAGAACTACCAACCTGTTCATAACACAACCTACAACAAGACAAGAAAGAGTATAGACAACGATAAAGAGTGTCGAATCCCGAATCCAAGAACATGAAAGGGTTACGTCTAACCCAAGCTGTTATAATCTTTCCCTCCTAAGAAATTTTATCCTCGAAATTTAAGAATACTCTGCAACATAAGGCAAACCAACCACAAAAATAAATACAGCCACCAACCCAAGCCTAAATCCATACTATGGAAAATTTCATGGATCCTGGTCCAACGTATCGAGGCCCCAAAGACGTCCGAACAACAAGAATACAAGAAAGAGGTCACGAATGATTCTTCAACCCACACAACACGTTGGGTCTATGAGACAATAAAAACAAACAATGGACTCTATATGCACCCTAAGGACTTCAACCTTCACTAAGCACTCAACACCCAAGCACTAAGGAAATGAAAACCACCCTTACAACAAAACTCTCGGTCAACTCTCACAAAAGATGAGGACTTACTATGAAAACACAGCCCAAAAGACAATGCTCTGGCATAATAAGCCCCAACAATACCAAACCCTCCTCAAAACAAGACACCTAAACACTACTAGCAATCCAAGCTAAGTCACTACACAAACCAACCATGAAAGATGACATAATTCACAACACATCCATATTAACAGAAAAATTCTTCATTTCTTCTTTTCATTGAAAATGGCTCTCTTGTATTAAAAAAATAAAATAAAATAAAAATAAAATAAAATAAAATTCTCAAAAGGTGCTCAAACTTGCTCCGCCCACAACCAAAATACGTTTTTGATTTCCATGTAAAACTTAAAATTTTGCAACCATCCTCCTAAAACAAAATAAAGTGTTGTTCAGAACACATAATCATTCACATTCTCATGATTTGTTAGATTCAGCTTTTATTAAATCAAATAAACTACGCCTCGAAATCTTTTATTACTATTTAGATTAAATCCAAAACCTTGCAGGTCCACAAGAAAAAATTCAATTTTTTTTTCCCCGAATTCACTTCTCAACATAAAACAGCTAGTGAACTTCAACTGTCACCCAACAACACCCATTACTGCTATAGTGATGTCACAACACCAAAAATAACATTTCTATAACAACAAATTAATAGAAATAACAACCATGTTAATAATGTAGAGAAGCACAAATAAAGTTTACATATTCCTCGGAGCCTCATTCCATCACCATCTATAAATCAAACAATGACGCAAAAGCGCTCACAACACGAAGGCCTCAACATAACCCCAACCCAATTACCACCAGCTCACACCAACTTCACCTCGCCTACCCAAGACTTACGCTCGTAAGACCACCTCAAGGTCCCTTCCAACCTTACAACCACTACACTCTATTCCAAACTACCTCTTACATGAGAAATCCCTGAGTGTACTACTCAACCTGCTCCTAAGTTGCCAGCTGACTCCCATAGAAGTGGTTGTAGAACCAACTGTATCGTACCATGGATGGTCTATCCAAGTAAGGACACGCTCGAAGCAGATGAACCCAGGCAGCTCACCACTGGCCCATATCCAACTCAAAGGGGATCAGATCACCCCCTACTGGTAGCCCAGTGATCATGGAGAAATCATACGGTGTCATCGTCATCTCCTCTATGAAAGAGAAGTGGAAGGAGTTAGTGGTGTCCTACTACCACTCCTCCAAGGCACCGAGCAGAGGTTGGCTCGCCTATAGCTATGAGAGTCTGTAGACACCCCATTTTTGACCGTCCTCAAGACTTGGACGTCATCGTTGGAACACTCGGTGATTATCCATGTTTGTGTTCATTTGGAGATTCCCGGAGTTCTCGGCTACGCGCGCCGTGCCTCAGGACCTCCGGACTCGACCGTTTGTGTTTGGTTTTGCACCAAACACTTGTGTTTTGCCTTGGGAAGGCAGGGAATGCTTTGTGAGGCATCCCCATATACCACCGGCTGTGGCTAGAGGCCACCGGCTGGCTGGTGTGGCCACCGGCACTATATTGTGCCGGTCGGCATTATTTTGTGCCGGTCGGCACTCTTTTTGGCAAAATGACATTTTTTGCCGGCCGGGCACTGTGCACTTGCTTTCTGAGATATTTTCAGACAGCTGTGTGCAATTGGTTTCCCCTCCATACACGTGTATGGAGGGATGAGCTTGCTTAGGGACTAAGCTTGTAAGCTTTTTGCCTATAAGAGGCAAGGTTCTTCCCTTTGCTCAAGGGTTACAAAATCTGAGAGCTTTAGACATTGTTAGAGAGTTAGAGCTCTGGTTCTTTTAGGGTTAGAATAGATATACACTCTATCTCTCTTTTTCTCTTTGAAAACTAGGTGTTTTGTGCCTTACTATTGCACACAAGCACCTAGTGTTCCACCTTCCTCTTGGTTCTGAGGTTCCAGAGGTTTGTTCTTAGTGTTCTTGACTGGTTTTGAGCTCAAGGACCCATCCACTCCAACCTTTGTGAAGAAAAGCTTCAAGGGTAAGAAACTTACTTTATTTACCCCATTTTTGCACTCCATTTTTGCTTGCTCTAAAACAGTTTTTGAGCTTAGTGTTTGGCACATAAAAGTTCTGTTTTTTGACCCTCTTCATTGTATATTAAGAGTGTTTTGTGGTTTGAGTAGGTTTGACCACCTTTAGGCCTTGAAAAGGTCACTTTTTGTGCTATTTTGTGAGAGATCCGAGACTTTGGTGTTAGGATCTCTTCACCACTGAAATCTTGAGGGATTTCAGTGGTGAGGAGCATGCCTTAGAGTCTCAAGAAGGAGAGGGCCACCCCCTCTCCTTGATGTCCTTGAAAAGGGCAAATTTTGGCTTCCAAAGGAGCTTCATGCTTGAGTGTGTGTTAAGCATGTTTGACTTGTTTTCCATGCTTATATTGCCATGTTATAACATGATTTCAAGTTAGTTTAGGTCCCTTATGCATGCTTAGCATAGTTGCCTTGTAATGTCTCTTTGATGCCTTAACATGTCTAGGTTGCATGCCTTTGTTTTGAACATGTTTTAGGCCTAGATCCATGAAGCTTGTGTGCTTATTTTGCCATGATTTAACTCTGTCCATAGCCATTTGGGTCGATCCTATCATGCATTATATAGCTCCTTTGCATTTGGCTTGTTGGCCTTGAGAGTATGAGTGTGTAGCATGCCATGCTTGCTTCATTTTTGGTAGTTTGAAACCATCTAGCATGTTATTCAGACTTTTTGGTGTGCTTGTATGCATGCTTTAGTTGCCTCTTTAATGCTTTAAAAGCATGTGTTGAATACTCCATGTTTTGGTCATGTTGCATGCCTTTGTGCTTGAGCCTCTTAGATGTCATCTAGGTGCTCCTTAGGCTTTGTCTAGGTCTACTTGTGACCTGTTTTGAGTCCCTTTAGCTTCGTGAAGCTTGGTAGACTTGGCCTTGTTTCAAGCCTTCATGGCTTGTTTCAAGACTTGGGCCATTTGTTGCATATTGGCTTGCTTTATTGCATGATTTGGCCTCATGTTTTGCATGAATTTCAGAGTTTTCCATGCATGCTTTTAGCCCATGTTTGGCCTCTTCAAGTGTGCTTGAATGTTGTTGTTATGCTTAAGTGTTGGAACCTTAACATGTGTATGTGTGCATGTGTGTTTGGCCCTCATAATTTAGCATTGTGGCTACTGATTTTGGGCCTTTGTTAGAGTTGCCTAATTCATGTGTAAGTCCATCCCCCATTGGTTTGCATGCTTGCTTGTGTGCCTTGCATAAGTGCATCACATTGTTCATTTTGCATGATAGATAACATGCTTAGGGTTGCATCACGTTTGCATGCATGTTAAGCCTCTTGAAATGAAGTATGATAGAGGTTTGAGCACCCCTTGTTTGCTTGTTTGCATTGCATGCATTTGAAATCAAAGTTGCATTCTTGGTTCTTAGGGCCATCATGCATGGAAATGCGCGATTGGTGGTCCGAGAATCGAGGCACATGCCCCTTCGAGTCAATAACATGATAGGGAGTGTGTTTGGTGCATACATGCCTTGAATTGCATTGCCATGCAAGTTTTGCCCTCTGCTGCTGTGAGTTGCAGGTTCTGCAGGTGTTAAGTGCCGACCGGCACATTTTAGTGCCGACCGGCAGTGAATTGGCAGCCGATAGCTTCAATCAGTGCCGGTGGTCACATCCTTTAGCCGGTGGTGTTCTACCCCAGCCGGTGGTACTCCCCAGTGCCCTGAGAGGCACTCCTGAGACTTTGGTAATTTTCTAAGGAGGATAGCAGGGAAAACAGAGGCACACTTGCATGACAGTGCGATTCTGAACGAATCCCGGGCGCGCGACGCATTTGGGCCCTCCTCCCGAGGCATTTACTGTTTTAATTAGATTAATCATTTGTCTAATTAATTTAGTGAATTTGTAATAATTAATTAGCTTGCGTAGTTAATTATTTGTATTATTATTTGGTCCTTCCGAGCGAGGGCAAAATTGTAATAAGTGTGTGTGAGTGGGTGTATGTCTTCCAAATCCCCATTTCTTTCTATCCCTTTTATTTACCCGCTTACGATGGTAGATTAGGGCACATTTATTTTAGCATACCTTATGCAATGCATGCGTGCATTCATGCATTTGTTTACATGCACCGGGCTCGGTACATCATACAAACTACATTGTAACTTTCAATTTCCAAATTGAATACGTGCTATTCGAACATTTCACGTGCCATGTTTAGGGTTAGCCGAGCCTGTTTAGATTACATCCCTGTATGCGATGCACTAGCCACTTAACATGAACTAGGTCATGCATGTTTGCTAACCCGGTTTCTTGTTTTGGCACGGAGTACGATGTAAGTGTTTTTGCTTTAGCATAATCACATGCGTGTGAATGTTTGCCATGACAATAGGATTGCCATGCGGCTAAATGCTTACATGAGATAAAACTGTTTGAATGCCTGTGGGTGGAGGTTGGATTGCGTAAGTTGGAACAACTCATTGAAATCCGCATTTTAGCCTACTTGCGGGTAGCAAAATCTGACACGTTTTTCGAGACAAAACGGATATGCGATGTTTATTTCCAAGTTAGGCAATCTAGTCTATACTTTTGTGTTGTGCGCATCACATAGTGATTCTAGGCTAATAACCGGAATAAGAACGCATAATGTTTTCAAAATCGGATATCACGGTTAGTAGAGGCCGGTCTTCGGACCGGGCGAAAGGGGGTGCTCATAGCTGACCTTCCCCAATCGTACCCAAGCTCCCGAGCCAAGTCACTTTGGTGATGACGGACACGTGGCCTTCGGCACCGAGTCAGGGTTTCCTAAATTCCCCCATTAAAAAAATATTTAGGTGGCGACTCTGTAATCTGGCAAAGCAGTCCATGTTTGGCACTACTTTTTCAAAAATCTGTTTTTCTTCAAAACGATTTGCCGGATTTGGACTCTTTGGTTCAGATTTAGAACCGCGACACAAATCGAGTCCGAGCTGTAGCCGGGGTCCCCCGCGGACGTGCTACAGAGTCCAAAGCAAAAAAAGGTCGAAACCTGCATCATTTACCATCTCTCAGACCCTAGCTGGGAGCACCTGATACCAATCCCTCGCCGTCACTGCTCCATAACCTCTCCAAGAGTAAGCATCATACTATGGTAAAGAATAATTTGTTAATGCATGGCCAAACAATGGATTGTGATGAATTTAAAAGCAAAGTACATAAAAAAACGTGGGTTATTTCCTCAAAAGCATCATGGGAGAGGTGTAACATGAGCTCTCGTAAGAGAAAGTCCTCAGGCACATCCCGGTCAAAATTATCAAATCTCAAAAAAATCACCGGAAACCATCTCATGAGTATGCAGGTGATAAGTAACAGGATCAAATCGCCTCACCCTCAGTGGTGGCAACTCAAGCTCAGGAGGGTAAATCTTCTCTGCGGTGATATTAGCAAGAATGTCTGTCACGACCCAAACCCGCCCCTATGGGTTTAACACCGTAACCGGCCAGTAATCCTAGATTACCGAAGGCTTGCTTAACAGTAATACAATAATACAGAGTACAAGGGCTTGGCGGAAGCCAATACAGTAAATAAACAATGTCCAATGAGCTGTGACAATCTGTATGCAAAAGGACTTTTCATATATTTGTACAGGCAGTGACAAAACAATATGTACATAATATACAACCATTCAGAGCAGGGACTAAAACCCTATTAACACAGTACAGTACAGTCTATACAGTATTACAAAACGGTACAGGGACGGACGGGGAAATAAAAACACCCCTAAGCCATAGCTTGGCAGGCTCGGAACCTCGCAGTGAGGCACAGTGGTTGGCTTGACAAAACTGGAGTTTACCCCGACGCTTCTAGCTTTGATCTGGTGCCTGTACACCTACATATATATATGAGCAGTGAGCTAAAGCCCAGTGAATAACATAAAGCGTATAGGGGTTTAGAATGAATGTCCTTACGGTAATGAAAACAGTTCATTAAATCAGTATCTCAGTTGCTCAGTACAGTAAACAGTCATATGTGGTACATCCATTAGCATAACAGTACGGTAAACAGTAGGTCGTAAAGACCGAACAGTAATGATGGCCATCAATCAGTAAACAGTAGTGGTTCCACGAGGGAACCGACAGAGATCTCTGTAACAGTGACAGTAAACAGTGGGTGCTAAGGATGCCACAGTACAGTTCAGAATATAGGACATACATTCATTCAGTAAACAATATCAGTTCAGTAAACAGTTCAGTTCAGTATTCAGAAGATAATCATTTTGAACATATCTTTACACAATTGTTACTCACAGAGTTCCGGGCTACGGTAAGCTAGAGCGTCCCCTCGGAATGCCAATCCTAGACAGTACAGACTGAACACACACTAAGCTACACAGTTGGAAAAAATAATAATTTAATCCCTAATTTGCCTTGGTGTGGTTCTACATCTATATCCTCATTAAGATGTCTTAAACATGCCCTAGGAATGCCTAGGATGGAAAGAGGGTGCAAAGATGCACTTTTAAACACTTAACAAAATTTTCAGAAAACAGGGGTCTCGCTCGAGCGTGGCTTTCTACGCTCGAGCGGACATGCAGATAAAGGGGCTCCGCTCGAGCGTGAATTTCGTCGCTCGAGCGGACTGTGTGCTACAGTAAAAATACTGGATGCTCAAAATTTACGCTCGACCCTCGCTCGAGCGTGAGACACAGGTCCTCGCTCGAGCGTGGGTTCCCTCACTCGAGCGGACTGTGAACTCATGCAAAGTACTGGATGCATGCATTTCACGCTCGAGCGTTACTCTTCTCGCTCGAGCGGAAAGCAGGATCACAGAGTGTACGCTCGAGCGTAGACTTCCTCGCTCGAGCGTAGGTCCAAAATCTAGAAATCCCAGATTTGAACCTCAAGCTCAAAATCAAGTTTAAATGCAGAATTTTCGATCCTCTTGGGCTAAGAACCTGGAAAACACTTGTAAACACGTGACATTATATATTTCAAAGATCAATTTGGTAAATCAAAGCCCAAGGGTGTTTAATTCAAACTCAATTTCAACCCAAATTTCATGAATATGATACAAACATGACATGCATGAGTTTAAAACAATTCCAAGCTTTGAATCCAAGTTCAAATGAGTCAATTCCTCCAAAACCAGATGAGTTCATGAACCTTAGTCATAATCATGAGCATGCATGCACCAAATTCTATGTAATCAACCTCAAAATGCAAGGATATAGCCATGCATGCAACATTTAAGCTTCTAATGCAACACTTTCAACCAATCCTAGGCTCAATTCTTCAAATTAGCATGAAACATGCAAGAATCAACTCAAAGGCACAAAGAAGGAGATGAATTTCCTTACCTAGGTTTTGAATTAGAGGTATGGAGGCTCAATTAACAATCTACACTTCAATTTCTTCCAAGATACAAGCCAATCTTCAAATTCGAATTCAATTCTCTCACTCCCTCACTCTTGGCACTCTTGGTCGGCAATAACAAGAAAAGAGCTGAGCAAAATGTGTGCCTAAGTGTATAATAAGGCTCAAATATTGATCACATAGTGGGCCACTCACAATGGCATTAAGGTAAATATGGCAACTTATGTGTTTTTCATTATTTAATCTAGTTTAATCATACAAAATCAATTTTCAATTAAATACACCATAAAATCATATAAATTCTAACGATCCTAGATCATCAATCAATTTCCGGTTCGGCCGCCGATAAGGCCTTCAATTAGCAGTTAAAGCATAAAACACGAACAGGTAATCAAACAGTCAAACAGATAGGAATGCAATTAATTAGATATACTTAGTCAATTCAGTTCCAGATTCCAGTCAGTCGGTTCAGTATTTCAGTTGATTCATTACTTATCATAATCAGTCTCAGTTTATCAGTATTTGGTAGGAAATCAGTAATCAGTGGTGAGGGTTATTACAGTCTCCCCTCCTTAAAAAGAGTTTAGTCCTCTAAACTCGAGTTACCTTCATTCTGGAAGAAAACAGGATCCAACGGAAACAATTCAGGATATCTCTTAGCCATGTCATCTTCCCTTTCCCAAGTGGCATATACGCCACCATGGTTTTGCTAGTCAACTTCCACTAACGGGATCTCTTTGTTTCTCAGTTTCTTGATCCGTCTGTTTACAGTCTGTATAGGCCGTTCCTCGTAAGTGTAGTCATCACTCAACACTACCCGAGTAGGCTCAATCACATGGAAAGGATCCGGAGATAATCTCTCAACATCGAAATGTGGAAGACGTTATGCATATGCTCCATTTCAGGAGGAAGCGCAACTTGATACGCCACCGGATTGATTTTCTCAATAATCTCATACGGCCCGACATATCTCGGCGCTAACTTGCCTTTGACTCCAAAACGAGTCTGGCCTTTCATTGGTGTCACTTTCACAAAAACGTGATCTCCCACTTCATACTCTCTATCCCGTCTTCTGACGTCTGCATAACTTTTCTGTCGGCTCTGTGCAGTTTTCAGTCTCTGTTGTATCAATTTTACTTTCTCAATTGTTTCATATACAATCTCAGGCCCAAGCAAAGGCCCATCTCCAACTTCTGCCCAGCAAATCGGAGATCTACATTTTCTGCCATACAATGCCTCAAAAGACGCCATACCAATACTTGAATGGTAACTGTTGTTGTAGGCGAATTCAGCCAATGGCAAATGACTTTCCCAGTTTTCCTGAAAATCAAGGACACACATTCTCAATAAATCCTCCAGAGTCTGGATGGTCCTTTCGGACTGTCCATCCGTCTGAGGATGATAGGCACTACTCAGCCTCAATTCAGTACCCAATGCAGTCTGTAGGCTTTGCCAAAACCTCGATGTAAACTTCGAATCCCTGTCAGAAACAATGGATACAGGCACTCCATGCAGCCTAACAATTTCATCAATATAGATTACAGCTAACTTGTCTACATTATAAATTGTCTTGACAGGTACGAAGTGAGCAGATTTGGTCAGTCTATCAACAATAACCCAAATTGAATCCATACCTTTTCTAGAGCGAGGCAATCCTACGATAAAATCCATCGTGATATGCTCCCATTTCCACTCCGGTATGGGTAAGGGTTGCAGTAAGCCTGCGGGTCGCTGATGTTCTGCTTTGACTTGTGGCAATGAAGACATTTTGACACAAAGTCGGCAATTTCTTTCTTCATTCCCGGTCACCAAAAGTTCTGTTTCAGACCTTGGTACATTTTCTTATTCCCCGAGTGGATAGAAAATTTTGAATTGTGGCCTTCTTGTAGAACTCTTCTTTTCAATTCAAGATCATTCGGTACACACAGTCTTTCTTGAAATTTCAGTACATTGTTTTCAAATCTGAAACCCGGTCTCGGTTTAAATTCCCTTTCTTCGATGATCTTCTTCAAGAAGTCATCCTGTTGCTGTTTCTCTTTAATGTCTTCAATCAATGCCGGTTGAGCAGAGATAGCAGCTATTGTTCCACCTTGTTCTCGCAAAACAACTTCAATTTCAAATTTTTCAAGGTCACAAAGTAGCTCTTTCTGTCCGATGAGCAAACAAGCTAAGTTCCCAATCGACTTCTGGCTCAGTGCATCGGCAACAGTGTTGGCTTTTCCCGGATGGTACAAAATCTGTAGATCATAATCTTTAATCAGTTCTAGCCATCTCCGCTGTCTCATATTCAGTTCTTTCTGTGTGAAGAAGTACTTCTGGCTCTTGTGGTCGGTATATACTTCACATGTTGCCCCATACAGATAGTGACGCCAGATTTTCAACGCAAATACCACTGCAGCAAGTTCCAGATCATGGGTTGGGTAGTTCTTCTCATGTGGTCTTAGTTGTCGAGAAGCATAAGCAATAACTCTCCCATTCTGCATTAAAACACACCCCAAACCCTTATGAGAAGCATCACTGAATACAGTATAACCATCCGTACCTGAGGGTAAGGTAAAAACCGGTGCAGTCACCAATCGAGTTTTCAACTCTTGGAACGTTGATTCCCTTTGGTCAGTCCAGTCAAATGATATCCCCTTCTGTGTCAGTTGAGTCAATGGTAAGGCAATTTTGGAGAAATCTTTGACAAATCTTCTGTAATATCCAGCCAATCCCAAAAAGCTTCGGACTTCTGTCATATTTGTTGGTCTAGGCCAGTTCACTACGGCTTCAATTTTCTGCGGATCAACAGAAATTCCATCTTTGCTAACAACATGCCCCAAAAACATAACATGATCAAGCCAAAACTCACATTTAGACAGTTTAGCATACAGTTTCTATTCTCTTAGGGTCTGCAAGGCAAGTCTCAGATGATGTTCATGTTCTTCTATACTTTTGGAGTAAATCAATATGTCGTCAATGAATACCACAATAAAGTCATCAAGGTACGGTTTAAAAATTCTATTCATGAGGTCCATAAATGCTGCAGATGCATTGGTAACTCCAAAAGGCATAACTAAAAATTCGTAATGTCCATACCTCGTTCTAAAAGCAGTTTTATCACGTCTTCTGGTTTAACTTTCAGTTGATGGTACCCCGATCTGAGATCAATCTTGGAAAACACTTGAGCACCCTGTAACTGATCAAATAAATCATCAATACGCGGCAATGGGTATTTATTTTTCACAGTTACCTTGTTCAATTCACGGTAATCAATACACAGTCTCAGTGAGCCGTCTTTCTTCTTTACGAACAAAACAGGTGCGCCCCACGGTGAAGTACTGGGCCTAATAAACTTTTTGTCTAACAGTTCTTGCAATTGTACTTTCAATTTCCTCAGTTCAGTCGGAGCTATTCTGTAGGGAGCTTTAGATATTGGCTATGTACTCGGAATCACATCAACGGTGAACTCAATCTCCCTGTCAATCAAATCCCCTAGCAGATTATCTGGAAAAACATCTGGGAATTCTCTGACTACGGGAATACTGTTCACATTAGCATTATCATCAGTAGACACAGTCAATACAGAACACAAATACCCTTTACACCTCTTTCTAATCAATTTAACGGCTTTCACAAATGAAATCAAATACGGAGGAGGTACTACTCCAACCCCATTAAACACAAATTCGGGTAAACCAGGTGGACGGAAAACAACTTGCTTTGTCACACAGTCAATGGTAGCATGATATTTTTGTAACCAGTCCATCCCCAATATTACATCGAAATGATCAATGTTCAATGGCAGTAAATCAATAAATAGATGCATATCCCCAACAATAATCTCACAAGCGGGATACATATATGCACATGTCATGGATCCCCCAATAGGTGATGATACAGCTAACAGATAGTTCATAGGTTCTAAGGGTCTATTCAATTTTCGTGAAAAAGCATGTGATACGTATGAGTGTGTAGACCCCGAATCAATCAGTACATATGTATTTTGAGTGCAAATAGAGAGGATACCTGACACAACGGTCTCGGTATTTTGCACATCTCCCGGTACTAGGGCGAACACTCGGCCCTGCCTCATGGGCTCTTTCCCGATAGCTTTGGGGTTCAGTTTTGGTGTAACAGTTGATGCTGCGGCGCTGCCTGCAGCTTTACTATTGCCCGGAGCAGTGGAAGGGCAATCTTTAACCATGTGGCCCACCTTGCCACACCTGTAACAAGCACCAGAAATTTTATAGCAAACTCCCTTATGGTTCTTACCACATTCGGAACAGGGCAGAATGAAGCGGTTCCCTTGACTAAAAGTAGTCGTTGACCCTGTATTTTGCTTTTTGTTCAGCGGGTTGTTCTTGCCTTTCTTGAATTTAAAATTCTGCCTTTTACCACGCCATTCAGACGCTGGTGATTCAGATTGTTTCACTGCTTCGATGTTTGACTCAGCCATCAATGCTCGGTCAAGAACACCTACATAGGTCGGTAGCTTTAGAACGCTTATTTTATCCAGTATTGCAACATTCAGACCGCCCTCAAACCTTCTGGCCTTCTTGTAATCAGTGTCCACCATGTGTGGTGCATATCTAGCAAGTCCGGTGAACTTTGTTTCATATTCAACAACGGGCATCGTGCCCTATCTCAGTTGTTCAAATTCAGTCACCTTCCTGTCCCTGACACACTGGAGGAAGTATTTTTCAAAGAAGGCTACTTTGAATTGAGCCCAAGTCATAACAGTGTTGTCATCACGGGTAAGCATCCACCACCTTCTTGCTTCCTCTTGCAGAGTAAAGGTAGCCAACAGCACTTTATGTGCCTCAGAACATGGGAAAACCTCAAACAATTTTTCGGTCTCAGGAACCCAAGCTTCAGCCTTTAACGGTTCAAGGCCTCCCTGGAAGGATGGCGGTTTCAGTTTGCTGAACTTCTGGGTGAGAGCAATTATGTCCCCATCATTAACATTCACATTCTGTTCCGGTACAGCCGAAGGAGGAGGTGGGGGCTGTTGGTTCTGTTGTTGCTCTAATCTTGCAGTTATCAGTTCCATCATTCTTTCCATTCTTGCCATTCTTGCCTCAGTGGACGAGGATTCAGTTTCATTTGCATTATCCATTTCACTATAAGCAGTTATAATAATTATAAGCATATACAGTTGCATACTTAAACAGTTTAACACATTAGCATATATTCAGTCATGCCATAACCACACACTTTTCATGCTCATATAATGCCCTAATCACCTTTCTAGGACATCCTATGGCTCATTTGGACACATGTGTGCGGTATAACTCGTGGTTAGGTATCGCTCTGATACCACTCTGTCACGACCCAAACCCGCCCCTATGGGTTTAGCACCGTAACTGGCCAGTAATCCTAGATTACCGAAGGCCTGCTTAACAGTAATACAATAATACAGAGTACAGGGGCTTGGTGGAAGCCAATACAGTAAATAAACAATGTCCAATGAGCTGTGACAATCTGTATGCAAAAGGACTTTTCATATATTTGTACAGGCAGTGACAAAACAATATGTACATAATATACAACCATTCAGAGCAGGGACTAAAACCCTATTAACACAGTACAGTACAGTCTATACAGTATTACAAAATGGTACAAGAACGGACGGCGAAATAAAAACACGCCTAAGCCATAGCTTGGCAGGCTCGGAACCTCGCAGTGAGGCACAGTGGTTGGCTTGACAAAACTGGAGTTTACCCCGACGCTTCTAGCTTTGATCCGGTGCCTGTACACCTACATATATATATGAGCAGTGAGCTAAAGCCCAGTGAATAACATAAAGCGTAAAGGGGTTTAAAATGAATGTCCTTACGGTAATGAAAACAGTTCATTAAATCAGTATCTCAGTTGCTCAGTACAGTAAACAGTCATATGTGGTACATCCATTAGCATAACAGTACGGTAAACAGTAGGTCGTAAAGACCGAACAGTAATGATGGCCATCAATCAGTAAACAGTAGTGGTTCCACGAGGGAACCGACAGAGATCTCTGTAACAGTGACAGTAAACAGTGGGTGCTAAGGATGCCACAGTACAGTTCAGAATATAGGACATACATTCATTCAGTAAACAATATCAGTTCAGTAAACAGTTCAGTTCAGTATTCAGAAGATAATCATTTTGAACATATCTTTACACAATTGTTACTCACAGAGTTCTGGGCTACGGTAAGCTAGAGCGTCCCCTCGGAATGCCAACCCTAGACAGTACAAAGTGAACACACACTAAGCTACACAGTTGGGAAAAATAATAATTTAATCCCTAATTTGCCTTGGTGTGGTTCTACATCTATATCCTCATTAAGATGTCTTAAACATGCCCTAGGAATGCCTAGGATGGAAAGAGGGTGCAAAGATGCACTTTTAAACACTTAACAAAATTTTCAGAAAACAGGGGTCTCGCTCGAGCGTGGCTTTCTACGCTCGAGCGGACATGCAGATAAAGGGGCTCCGCTCAAGCGTGAATTCCGTCGCTCGAGCGGACTGTGTGCTACAGTAAAAATACAAGATGCTCAAAATTTACGTTCGACCCTCGCTCGAGCGTGGGTTCCCTCGCTTGAGCGGACTGTGAACTCATGCAAAGTACTGGATGCATGCATTTCATGCTCGAGCGTTACTCTTCTCGCTCGAGCGGAAAGCAGGATCACAGAGTGTACGCTCGAGCGTGGACTTCCTCGCTCGAGCGTAGGTCCAAAATCTGGAAATCCCAGATTTGAACCTCAAGCTCAAAATCAAGTTTAAATGCAGAATTTTCGATTCTCTTGGGCTAAGAACCTGGAAAACACTTGTAAACACGTGACATTATATATTTCAAAGATCAATTTGGTAAATCAAAGCCCAAGGGTGTTTAATTCAAACTCAATTTCAACCCAAATTTCATGAATATGATACAAACATGACATGCATGAGTTTAAAACAATTCCAAGCTTTGAATCCAAGTTCAAAAGAGTCAATTCCTCCAAAACCAGATGAGTTCATGAACCTTAGTCATAATCATGAGCATGCATGTACCAAATTCTATGTAATCAACCTCAAAATGCAAGGATATAGCCATGCATGCAACATTTAAGCTTCTAATGCAACACTTTCAACCAATCCTAGGCTCAATTCTTCAAATTAGCATGAAACATGCAAGAATCAACTCAAAAGCACAAAGAAGGAGATGAATTTCCTTACCTAGGTTTTGAATTAGAGGTATGGAGGCTCAATTAACAATCTACACTTCAATTTCTTCCAAGATACAAGCCAATCTTCAAATTCGAATTCAATTCTCTCACTCCCTCACTCTTGGCACTCTTGGTCGGCAATAACAAGAAAAGAGCTGAGCAAAATGTGTGCCTAAGTGTATAATAAGGCTCAAATATTGATCACATAGTGGGCCACTCACAATGGCATTAAGGTAAATATGGCAACTTATGTGTTTTTCATTATTTAATCTAGTTTAATCATACAAAATCAATTTTCAATTAAATACACCATAAAATCATATAAATTCTAACGATCCTAGATCATCAATCAATTTCCGGTTCGGCCGCCGATAAGGCCTTCAATTAGCAGTTAAAGCATAAAACACGAACAAGTAATCAAACAGTCAAACAGATAGGAATGCAATTAATTAGATATACTCAGTCAATTCAGTTCCAGATTCCAGTCAGTCGGTTCAGTATTTCAGTTGATTCATTACTTATCATATTTCAGTTGATTCATTACTTATCATAATCAGTCTCAGTTTATCAGTATTCGGTAGGAAATCGGTAATCAGTGGTGAGGGTTATTACAATGTCCCCTACCGTAATGCCTGCATCTTCTGATATCAGGTCCTCGGCACCCGTGGCGGACGGAAGAATGGGTACCTTAGGATCGGTGAATGGTGCGTCACCCTCGGGGATGATAGGAGGGGCATCACCCTGTGGAACGTCTTCGGCCATGGAAAAGGTGATGGGTGGTAAGAGAAAAGCAAGAAAACTGAGGGAAATAGGTAAAAAAAACCAAAACCAAAACCAAGCCCTAGGAGAGAGAAAATGAGTGGAAAAAGTGAAAACTCAAAAGTGAGTAGAGAAAATCAAAAAAAAACATGAGAGTGAGCAAAAAACTATGACAAACCCAAAACTCAACCAAATCAAAATCTAATTAGTTCAAAATATAAAGGGTTAAAAGGGTTTTCAAGAAAAAGTTCACAAGAACCATTGGGTAATGCAAATAAAGTGAAAATCTAGAGAGAGAGAAAGTACCTAGAGAGAAAGAGAGGAATTTTTCGGATGGTGTGTGTATGAAATGAAGAGCCAAAATCGAGTTTAAAAGAGCCTCAAGTGTAAAAACCCCAAAACTACCCTGTAATCGATACGTTTGGCAGGCCGGCCAATCGTTTCCACGGCCGACTTACTTTTTGGTTGGCCAACCAATTAAGTTGGGAAACAATGTGTTTTGGCTAGATTTTTGCACAATTTGTGCACGGATGGTCTTGTATTCATCTTGAAGAGGGAAAATTTGGAGTATTTAAGTTTGTTTTAACTTCAGAAAGTTTTAAAATTACATTCCGAATGCACCTTCTCAGGTCTCACCATTTCTTTGGAGTATGAATGTACTCTAACCTCAAGCTTAGGCCTACTTTAAGTCAAAATGGCAATCAAAAGTGATCTCCCTTAACACCATTCCCCAACGAAGATGTTTTCTTCAAAGTATGAGTTTGTTTCAACCGCTTTTGTTTGTCTATTCAATTGCATTGCCCAAACTACATTTCTTATCACATGTACTACATCATCTATCGCACCCATTACATCCATTTGCATCATGTGTTATCTTGTAGCATCTATCCTTTTCACGCTAAAATGCGTTTAGGATCATTGTCCGCAAGCATGGTAAGTTATTCCTTGCCACTTGCCCCCCATGAGGTGCTCTCGAAGGCATTGCTTGTTATTCATCTTTGCCATTGCAATGCATGGAACATACACCGCATTGTATTTCGTATCAACTACAGCAATTGCATCGTATTCATATGCATCGTACATGTATCATCTTATTGAATCCACCCTTATCACCCGATGGTGTGATTTAACTTGTATTCACCCTTTTCGCATTGCATGCAATTTAGGCTTGGTCACTCTTATCACACGAGTGTGATTTGGTTTGCACCCTCCCCCTTTTCGCATTTCATGTGTTTAGGCTTGCATTTTTCACCCTCTCTACGTGATGCGTAGTTTGGCTAGTATCTTTCACCATCTCTATGTGATGCGTAGTTTGGCTTTCATCTTTCACCATTTCTATGTGATACGGATTTTGGCTTGTATCTTTCACCCTTTCTACGTGATGTATAGTTTGGCTTGTATCTTTTACCCTCTCTAGGTGATGTGTAGTTTGGCTTGCATCTTTCACTCTCTCTACGTGATGCGTAGTTTGGCTTGTCTCTTTCACTCTCTAAGTGATACGTAGTTTGGCTTGCATCTTTCACTCTCTCTACATGATGCGTAGTTTGGCTTGCATCTTTCTCTCTTTCTACGTGATGCGTAGTTTGGCTTGTATCTTTCACCCTCTCTACGCGATGCATAGTTTGGCTTGCATCTTTCTCCCTTTCTACATGATGCATAATTTGGCTTGTATCTTTCACCCTCTCTACATGATGCGTAGTTTGGCTTGTACCTTTTACCCTTTTCTACGTGCTACATAGTTTAGCTTGTACCCCTTCTCCTCTTTATGATTTTCTGGCGGTATGCTCATTTGTGGTTTTGATTGTTGAGTTGCATGGTATATCGTTTATATCCTACCCCTGAACTACGCTAGTTTGATTCATTGCAAAGGGATACGTAGGCAACTTTCGAGTTCAACCAACTATATCTGCATTTTGTTTGTCTGCCCATGTCTTACGGCCTCATCAAATGGGTCACCTTCGGGCTTTGACATTCACTCACGTCATGTCACAAATATTCGAGCACTGTCAAAGAGGGGCAACTGTAAACAACCCATTTTGACTGCCCTTAAGACTTTGGCGCTTTATTCCGAACACCTGATGATGAAACATTATGTTGTGCAATCTTTTGAATCTTCAGCAAAGGAATTTGAATTCGATCTCCAAACCCAGAACTTGCCCCCTTTTTTGATCAAACCCCTATTTTCTAACTGACCACACAGAGAGCAGCAGGCCAATTAATTTGGCCGGCCGGCCATGTGTAACATCAGATTCTGCATCTGCAGCACAAATTGCTCCTATGCACGAGATTTGGCCACCTACCCTTTTTTGAAGATATTTTTGATGGAAGAAGGCTAAAGTTCTATAAATAGACCATCTCCCTTCAGAATTTAGGGTTAGAAAATTTTTCAAAAGGCTTAGGAGATTGTTCAATTCTCTTTCTTGATCTTCAAACTTTCTTGACTATAGATACACCATTGGAGCACAAATTGAAGCTTTTTGTTGAAGTCTTAAGCTATGTTTCAGATACTTGAGGGTGTTTGGATTTAAGTTTGTTAACTAAGAAGCTCTTCCTCTCTCCAAGAGGTTAACCTTTGAACTCCTTTCATCATCTTTTCTTTTATTCTTTTACTTTTCATTTCTAGTCATAATATACGGATTTTCAGAGGTTATTTTAGGCTTGAAAAATGTGATTGAGCTTTGTTAAAAGTGGAAGGGCTGGCCACCCTCCATAGGCTTGTTCATTAGTTGTAACTCATTTGTTATCTTTCATCATTGCTCTCTTTTTTTCACTTCTTTTAGTTGATTTTTAGCACTGTTTTTAGGTTATTTTTGTGTGATATGAACTGTTGTAATAGTGTAATAGTCCTCACAGATTTGGTGTGTTTAGGATATAGTCATCAATCCATTTGAGTTGATCGATTTACTTTTGTTCTTATAGCTTTCCTTAGTATATTGGAATCTTGTGGTCATGGGAGGTTTAGAGCTTAGCCACCCCGCCACAAGTTTGATTAACTAATTGTAAATCTTTTGTTTTCATGATATTGTTGTTTACTTTGAAGCTAGGTGATAGCTTCCATGTTAAAGTGTTAAAAAACTCTCTTCTCGATCATTTTCGGAATATGGAAATGGATGTCTCATCCTTATTCCATGAATAAAAGAAGAGTTGTCAACAACTTTGATGAGTTGTGTGTTTAAGCTTTGATAGTTAGCTTCTTTTCTTTCTTTTTTTTGATTTCGTCCCTTATTCCCATTGTTGCTTATATAGAGCTCTTCATCGAAAGTATTAGAAACTCTCTTCTAGTTCCATTTTGAAGCATGAAAATGGATGTCAATCCATGTTCCATGAGTAGGGAGAGGAGTCTCTAATTTCTTTCTTCAATGATGTAACCTCTTGTTTACAACCTTCATTTTTCAAAGATGGTTTTCTTTATCCTATTCTCTCCAAATTTGAGTACTCATTTGCTCTTAGAATGATTCTTTATCCTCTTGTTTCCAACCAATTCTTTGAATGATTCTTTTTTTCTCTTTTTTTAGCTTTGTACTCATTAGATCTTTCATCTCGTTGCTTCACTAACCATCATGTAATACCCTTGGGATGTTTGATGGTTTGTGAAGCAAACCTATTTCCTCCATGAATATCTGTATGATAAGAGGGAGCAGGAATGATGAACATCCTTTGGAAACTCTCTGTTTGCTCTACTCTAGTTCTGTTCCAGCAGGTTTTCCAGCATGGTTTTACGACTGGCCAATCAAGTGTACGACTGACCAATTCCTTTAGCCGGCCGAACAAGTCAAGTGTACGACCGACCAACTCATTTGTACGACTAGTGTGTTTATTCAGCCAAGAAGAGCAAATCCCGAGGGTAAAACAGAACTATTTTCTGGATACAAACAGAGTAATTTCTGGCAACAGGTAGAGTTGTTTCCAGAGTATGTTCCCGTTTGTGTACGCATGGTTTCCCGCCCTTTATTCAAACTCCTTTAGATTAGCCGCTTTGAAATTTGTATATGTAATAATTAGTTAATTCATTTGGGGATGTAATAATTAGTTAATTAGGTCATTCGAACCCCCTTGTAAAGAGGGCAAATTTGTAACACTTGATGTATGTTTCCAACCTCTATTTCTTTCTCCCTTTTATTTACGCTTACCATAACTATATAAAGCATCATGTTTTCCTTTATCATTTCCATGCTTTGTATCCATTTTTTTGCATGCCTTAAGGTTTGGCTCATCATATTTAATGTTGTTATCATTTTCTACCTGATTATGTGCTCTACCTCATGCTTTGAATTGATTCACATGTCATGTTAATAGTTGAATCTAGTAGTTTCATTTTGTATGTGTTGCATCAGTCATGTGTATTTTTAGGAACATGCATTTTTCTAATTATCTTCTTTTCTTTGGCTTGCCGCAGATGCGTACCAGTGAGCATTGTTTTCTTTAGCATGTCATATGTGTGTGTTTGTGTTACCATGTCGAGCATACTACCATGAGACTACTTGCTTAGTTGAAATAACTCTATGAATGCTGTGGATGGAGGTTATTTCGCTTAAGTTGAAATGACTTTGATTGTTGTATATATGAGCCATCTTTCCTTTGAGTTGTACATACTCAAAACTCTTTCAAAATCGTATAAGATCAAAGCATTTCAAAGTAAGTGACGTAGTCTATACTTGTTTGCTTCATATAGTAATGTTAGCATTATTAATAAATCAGAATACGAGCATATAATGTCTATAAAATTCACATCATAACTTAGTAGGGGCCGATCTTTGATCGGGTGAGTGGAGTGCTCAATCCATGACCTTCCCCTCTCATACCTTAGTTCCAAACCGAGACACTTTGGCTGCGACGGACAAGTGGCCTTTGGCACGAGTCACGGGTTTTCTAATTTTTCCAAAAATATTAGGTAGCGACTCTGAAATTCGACAATGCAATCCATTTTTAACATCTCTTGTGATTAATGGATTTTTCTAAGATTTATTGGATCTGGACTCTCATTCATTTTGTTGTTTCACATTGCACTTGTGAAACCAAATTCAGAACCACAGGAGTCCGAACTGTCAGAAATCGTGCCCGAGGAGACTAAAGCCCTCCAAGGAGCACAAAAAACTAGCTACACTTCCATTTCCACTGGCCTACAGCATGGTTGGCAAATGATGCAACCCATATAGCACATACCGCTTTACTAGCCTCACCCGGAGGGGAACGACATCGAGTTCACACTCTACCAGGCACAAACTAAAAGGGAGAGGAACCTATGACAAGGCTCCAAGGTTTACCGACTTAATACAAAGAGAAACAAACCTTCTTTCACACTGTACTAAGTGCAAACCGAAAGGGACGAGGAACCTTTATCAAAACGCCATGCTTTACCTACCTCACCCGGAGAGAAACAGACCCCCAACCAATAACACAATAATAGCACAACATGCTAAACTACATGATATTGTACAAGTGTAATACATACACATCATCTACTCAACAACACAATGTCATCCTCCACCGATGACCAAGGACAAAAACATCTAATCATATAAATAGATACATGACTCATACAATAAAAATCTGTAACTAATTCCACATTTTCGAATCAACCATTTCTCATTTCATTTCATACGCCATTTTATTTCCAAAACCAAATCCATTGTTTCAAAACCATCAACTAAGTCCACCCTTCGCCAAAACTTCATCTTTTTCCTTAAAGCAATTCAATTCATAAAGTACAACTACAATACAAAATTAATCAAAAACCAATACTAAACCCAATTAAGTTTTATTTTAATAACTCTAACATTATTCCAATTCTTTAACGCATACCCTGATTATTACACATCTTCACCATTATAGGATTAATTAAGCCCATAATGATAAATTAGGATTTTTTCCCTACTCTCAACATGCCCACTTACCACTCAAATAACCAAAACACTCGTAACTCATCAAATTCCAATTCCAACTCCCAAGATCCAAACCCCATACCCTATCATGTTTTTTTTTTTCCCCCTAACGAACTTGTTATTAAATATTATAAAAACCTCCACATGTATATCTATAATGAGGTATTAAAAAGAAGCAAAGAAATCCCTACCTCTTGAAGTGAAGAGAAGAGAAGAGAACCCAAAAATCATTGGTGTCAAAACGATGATCCGCTCATATTAAATAAAAGCCCTTGCCAAGCTCTACGTTTTACTCTATCTATAGTGGTGAAATCAAAGGATTAAGGTGTATAGAAGGATTTTAAGCAAGAACCAGAGAGAAAGAGACAAGAAATTAGGTTTAGAAATGTTTTAGTGAGAGAGACAAGATGAAAAAGTAACCAAAAACCCTTCTGCTCAATCTATATATGCACAGACCGCTCGAGCATTAGACACAAATAAGTGAGAGCGCTCGAACAACCAAAACACAGCTCGAGCGCACAATGACCCCCTCTTAGAATTTTATAGACTACAAAAGACTGCTCGAGCACTGGAAGACCGCTCAAACAAACCTGAAGAAAAATAGACATGATTTCCTTGGAAAAAGAACTACCAACATGTTCACAACACAACCAACAACAAGATAAGAAAGAGTATAGACAACAATAAAGAGTGTTAGATCCTGGATCCAAGAACATGAAAAGGTCGGGTCTAACTCAAGCCATTATAAATACAATGCTATGTTTAAAAGCTTGTTGGTGTTCATTCATTGCCACTTACTGTATTACTATTCACTAGGCAATGGCTCACCCTCTCCCTTATACATTTATGTAGGTAACGAAGAGTTCGAGTACAGAGAACTTGATTACAAGTCGGTCTTGTGTGCTTATGCTAGTTTTGTAAAGTTATGTCCCAAGTGTTGTATTCTATTTTATTGTTTAAGTCATGTAATAATGTAGATAATCACTCAAGAAGAATATATGTTTTCATTTCATATAGTTATGCACTACTCTGAATGGATGTTTCAAATGGACTCAATATAAGAAAGTAATGGCTTCCGCACTTAAAAATGGAAAATTTGCCCCAATTATTTGGAGAGTTCAATTTGTTTTGCAAGCTAGGCCTTTGTAGTCAGCGACTACTGGCTGGTCGTCTCAGTATCCTGTTTAGGGTGGGTTGGGGTCGTGACATAAAGCCAACCCAAAAGATGATTTTTTACTACCACACATTGATGAGTTAGTAGACTTCACAATAGGGCATGCACTTTTTTTATTCATGGATGGATTTTATGGGTATAATCAGATTATGATGGCATCGAAAGATAGGGAGAAGACAACTTTCACTACTCCGTGGGGAACCTACTTGTAACACTTGTATCCTTTAAACCATTGGATGGTGTATTTAATTCCATTATTTTGATTTTAGGAGTCTTTGGGATTGTTGTATCTTGATTTTGGAGGAGTATAATTCGATTTAGGCTTGTTGGGTTTGTTTGTTTGCACTTGTTCTTGTTGAAAAGTTCCTTGGGAACTTAGAAATTCTGTTCTGGGGTCGATACCAGCCTTCCTAAGGGTCAACCGTTACCTATTGCAGTGTTCTAGAAGTACTGTTGAAATTTAGGGTCGATACTAGCCTTGGTGGTGTCGACACGTGTCTTTTGTTGTTGGCCTCAAGAGTCGACACCACTTTCGGAATGGTCGACCCTTTTATACTATAGAATCTGATTATTAGTTGCTGAAATTTAGTGTCGACCCTTTTGATCCAAGGGTTGACACCTTGACTACTGACAGCATTGTCATTTCTTCTTGAAAGGTCAACACCACCACACCAGGGGTCGACCCCTGCGTGTTTTTTTTCAGAATTTTGGATTTGAATGGGCCCTACTTTTGGGGGATTTTGGACTTATTCTTTTCAATGACCTTAGGGCTACTTTTCTACTACTATAACTAGACCCAAAAAACTTCTCTCTCATGATTTTCTTCTCCTCTTTCCTCTCAAATCGTGAGCCTCTCTTCTTCTCTCTCTAAACTCAACTTTTTCCCACCTAGATCTTTAGATCTACTCACCTAGAAGTATCTTCTCACCTGGGTCCTTTGAGAAAGGTTGTAGAGCGCGTCAAGGGCTTTCTTTTGACCCGAGGACTTTGAGATTTCATCAACTTTGGGCTCCTCCAAGTTTTCTTTTCACTCCTTTGAGGTAGGGATACTTTTACCCTAGTATTTTCTTGTTTTGAAGAGATTTCATGGTGCGGTTGTAACTTATGAGCTAGTTTGAGGATATTGTTGGATTAATTCCATGTTTTACATAAATAAACCATTTTACTTTACTTTCGCTTCAAATTTCTTTACTCTCTCTTTTCAAAACATATATATAAATGTTGTTAAAACCCATATCTATGATGAAGGAGAAAAACCCCCGAAATTTGGTAAAACCCTAAATTCTCAAATTGAGTAAAAAAACACCAAATTGAATGGAATTTCCTTTGATTCATGAAATATTTGTGAATAATGAAGAGATAAAAGATGTGGATGTTGATATGGTAAAGGAGTTGTGGCTTGGATGTTTCTTTTTTTCTTTGAATGTTGTGTTGTACTCCATTCTTTAGTAATGTTGGATGTTTTTTGATGGAATAAAATATGGTTGAATTGTTAATTGGCATGAGTCCAGGTAAGAGTCGGTTTTGGAAGTGTGGTGTTGTGTTGGTACCCGCACAGGGAGTTTAAAAGGTGCCCAAATTCACTGTCTAAGCTTCTCGGTAGACAAATGTGGAAAAAATATTTTTGGCTGTCCACAAACTCCTGCCGTATTGTAGCCGAAAAAAGTGGAAAAACATATAGTTCCCTACCATATAATAGCCGGCAAATGTTTGGGCAGTTTTAAAACAAAAGCAAAGAGTGTTTTGAATTGGACTCTTACAGACGGACTCATAGCTTGCTTTCTATGGTTGTGATTGTTTAATCATTGTGCTTGATGATATGAATTGTAATTGTTACTGTTTGGTTATCCTGTATCTATATGATTGAGAAGGATTACATGTGAAGACAAATTCCGTTGTAATATTTTGTCGCAAGGATACCATAATCTTGTTCAAGTGATTAAATACTTGGTTAAAAGCATTCCTACTGGGCGTATAGCTAAACCTTACTTTATTTTTTAGGAAATGATGAAGTACCACCTCCTGATGGATTAGAACAAGGATTAGCTCCTTTTGGAAAAAGATGATTCATGGGTGTTTTGTTATTTTGAATTGGGATTTTTGTAACATGACCATCAAATCTATTTTGTTGTTATTGTATGCCCAAGAGGCTTATATTTTGTAAGGCCATCTAGTTCATTGAACTGGAATATGAATCCGGATATCGTGGGAATGTACATGATGAATTGTAATCTCTTAACTCTTAGTTCAATGAGAAAGATGACTTTTTGAGTATATTGTTGTGTTTGTCATGGCATGCTCTTGTGTGAAATTCTGGGCATTACAAATTGGTATCAGAGTAATAGGCTAGAATACCTTGGGCTCATGGGAAGTGACGTGTGTCACAATAGGGCCCTTAGGCTAGGACGGAATGCTTAGGATGCCTTGTGTGTTATGTGTCTTTATGTGATTATATGGGCATAAGGTTAGACTCCTATGATATGGCTTTTGTCTGTTACATTCATCAAAATCCTTTTAGAAAGGCACTTGATCACTGTTCTTTCCACTTTGAGGTCCTTGATTGCCATGGAATTAGCTAATATCTTAGGAGGACAACTCTTGTGTGCTTTTATGTGATTGTATGTGTGATTGTTTGGATTCTTTTATGTGGAAGTTTGTGTGTTTACATGGTGAATAAGTATGAGGATTAAGAATGGAGCACTTAGGTGTGGGAAGTTGGTTTTGAATTTAATATTGTCTCTACTTCTTATAGATGTCTGGACATGCTAGAGCTCGCAGTAGACCTCGTCGAGGAGGCCGAAACATTCCAGCCCAACCCGAGATCTCTCCGTAAGATGAAGGAGTGGGTCAAAACAGTATACCCGTTCCACCAGCCCAAGAAGCTATGGGGGCCTTCTCTAGGGAAATGGCAGGGGCTCTATGGGAGTCCATGGAGATATTGAGAGCTGAGCAAGCGGCTATAACTATTAAAGGAGAAACAAGAGCTTCCTTTTTGAAAAAGGAGTTCTTTCATTCCAATCCTGCCGAGTATAGCGGTGAGCCTGATCCGATGAAAGCTGCCGAGTGGTTGGAGAAATTGGTCAAGTTCTTTGAGATCTTAGACATTCGAGAAAATGATTGCGAGTAGCATTAGCGGCCTACCAGTTGAAGGAGGAGGCCGGGCAATGGTGGAAATCCATAAAGCATAGGATTGAACATACTTAGGAAGCATTTGTGCAAGCTTTCCAAGATAAATTCCTCCCTCCCAATGCTAGAGAGTGGTTAAGGAATTATGTAAGTCACAGGCTCGACTATGAGCATGGCATATGATTTTATTCAAGACATGTGATAAAATACATATTCAAGTAATGAATTTGAACATTGATATTGGGTTAGCATGATGAGCCAAGCCTTGGATGCATGCAAGACAATGGATGCAAAGTATAAGAATGCTAATTAAAAAAAAATGATGTCCTATTCTAACCATCGTAAGCAAGTAAGTAAAAGGGAGAAAGACGTGGGGATAGAAGACATACAACTTGTTACATAATTACCCTCGTGCAAGAGGGTGCGAATCAAAGTCTGAAAGTACAAATTAAACTAATTATTACAAAATCGAATGAATAAATTAAAGAATTAACTAGCTAACTATGCTATTACAACAAGGATAACCAGGACAAGTAAACTAACTATCTAAGTTAATTAACTATAACAATCACAAATAAACAATAATAAATTAATTAATTACAACACTACTAATTAACAATACTAATTGTAACAATAAGAATAAATGGATTAATTAATTACAACAATGATAATGATGCAAGCAAGGATGCGCAAGGGTTGCGTGCACATGCACAATGTCCAAGAACAGCTTTGTCTGCCCAGACTTGCTGTGTTTCACTTTCAACCATTGCCCTCTGTTTTATGGAAAAATACACTGCTAACCAAATATTGATGACCGGCCGACCCTCAATGAAGCCTGGCTGGTCCTAAAGAAGGTCGGTCGTGCCTCAATTTCATGCAAAATTTTGTTTTGTGCTCTAAAGTGAAAGTAGCGCAGACAGAGTGTTCTGGACTCTGTTTGTCCTTCTCACACTTCTCTGTCATGGGAAAGCCTCGAGAGAAGGTTGGAGTTGTTTCCAAAACCATCAAAGAGCAAGTTGATTGCTTGATGATTTCAGGAACAATTTTGGACAAAAATCAATAAATGACAAGAACAACAACCACCCCTCCCTTCTATCATAGAGTAAACTCAAAGAGGGAGGTAGAGACGCTTCAAGATTCATCAAAACATCATGGATTGATGTAAGATAACCCTTGACACAATGGATTCAACATAACGTCCGATCGAACCCCAAGCAATATAATTCATTTTCTTTATGTGGGTTGGTTCATTTTAAGCCAAATTCATTAGTCTTTACTATCCTTTAATCCATTAAATCCAAGATGATTGTTACATCCACTAGAGATTACGTCCACTAAGTGAGAAATATGTCAAACGGGAGGTGATTCTCAACATGAAAAAGAGACTACACTGTTGGCAATGAACCTCCGTAGAGATTAAGCCATTAAGCGTAAATCGCTAGTTCATGTTTTTAATAACCGTCAACCGATTGAAACAACTCTCAAATGAAAGAGATGAATGGCAAGTTGATTATTAAAATGAGGTCCTTAAACATGGAAATGAGTTGAAGAAGAGTCAAGAACAATTTACAACAAGCTATGGAGGCAAACTTATGAGATAACAATTAAGCTAATCAAAGCCTGAACTATTTAAATAAATTATAGCCCTAAAATAGCCCTCAAAAGATGAAAAACAACGACTAAAAATGCATGAAAAGTGCCTAAAAAGCTAATCAACAAAAAGAGAAAACAAGACTAGTACGCAAGAATAAGGAGAGGTGGTTAACCCCTCCACTTTTGAAATCTCAAAGCATGATTTTTAGCCCTTTTTTTAACTCTAAAAATCAATTTAGGGAACAAAGAAAAAGAGTATAAAAGTAAGGGTTTGAGCTATAGGTAAAGGTGTAGAAAGAGTGTAAACTCTCTCTATCCTTTTGGTAGCTCTCCAAACCCAAACTTAAACACTTAAAATAGAATCAAAGGAACATGAAACTACAAGAATTATATAGCAAATGAAAGAACAAGAAGTAAAAGAGAGGATGACAAGCTTATACCTCTCAAGGAAGTAAGCTTTTGCTATGAATCAAACTAAGTCTCACCATACTCTCAAGCTTGAATTATGGTGTTCAAGGCTCAACCAAGGTTCCTAAGCTAAGGTGTGAAGGTGTATATGATGTATGGATATAGGTTCAAGGTGGTAGTTTAGCTCAAAGTGTTGCTTGCACAAGAAGAAGGAGAAGAGGGAGCTCTCAAGGTGGTGTCAAGGTTTTTTTGAAATTCTTCAACCCTCAAAACAAAAATATATGGTCGTTTTTATAGAATTTGAGCAAAAGGGGTCATAAATATATTCAAAAATGGACAGTTGGCGGCCTCACGCCCAGAACAGTGTTTCTCGCTACTAAGACACGACTGGGCCTCAATGCATTCCCCTGTTTTTCTGCTTCAAACTAAGCAAAGGGTGGCACAATGTGTAAAAATGAATTTCTTGGGTATAATTAGTGGAAATATGAAAGGTTTGGGATTGTTTCGGAGCTTAAACATGGCCCCTTCGTTGAGACCTCGAACCACGCACAACACCACTTTCATCATCAAGTGTACCGAACAAAGCGCTCGAGCCTAGTGGGTGATCAAAAATGGGGTGTCCACACTCGGCCTGTAGATGTAATCCCAGCCACGCTGACACGGACGGAATTAAGGGGCAATTGAGAGGGAGATTTGTGACCTAACAATAGGCCGAGCCAGTTTAGGCCGAGGAGTTAGTCCGGTCCAGTTGGGAACAACCTAGAGCTACTAGCCTGGTAGAGATATGCGTTCTGCTGAGCTAGACGGAATTTGTCCTTAGAAGACTAGATTCGACCAAGCAAAAACTCGATCATGGCCATGGAGCTCGGTTGAGCCTACGTTCAAGTTTCACCGGCAAGGCTAGATATGTAGCACGGTCCCGAGGAAATTTCATGGCGCCACACTAAACATAGCTTGATAGGAAGTACTATGTGGTGCGTTGGAATTGCATAGAGAGAATTCTACCGTCCGTACGCGTCAATACCGTTTGGTGGTTTTGTCATCCGATGTTTGGCAGTATTTGCACCTACACGTGGAGGAGTGTGAGAGGGAAACATATCCATGCGTCAGAAGGAGGACAGACAAAGAGGAGTGCGCATAAATTATATAAACAGTGCTGCACCACTATGCAGAGGTCTGAGATATCTGGTTATCAAAGCTACATACCCCTTTGTCTCTCTCTCTCTCTCTCTTCTTCTCTCTCTGTGTGCTAACTTGATCGTCAGAGGGCTTTTCCGGCAACACACCGCCAGGTAGCTCACTGTCTTTGTGTTCTCAGGTCATTCAGAAAGAGGCAAAGCTTGGACACGAGAAGTACGAAAAACGACAAACATTTCCTCCCCGTACACTAGCCTAAACCCATTTTTACTCAACAGAGATTTGGAGACTAGATTTTTGCGGATGTTCGGTATATGCAGTATATTGTTGAGCGTAAATTCCTTTCCAAATGTCATTTTTAGAACAACCTATCCTTGTCCTTCAACTATAGAAGTCGAGGAGTTACCCATGAATAGTTGTTTGTCGTTGTTCACCACAGAATAAGATGTGAACATCTTTTTATCAGCACAGATGTAGCGAGTAGCACCAGTGTCCACCCACTATTCTTTAGGATTTTCGACAAGGTTTGCCTCAGAAACAACTGTAGAAAGATTTATGTCATCTACACCATTGGAAATTTTGTCCACTCCGGTCACATTAGCTTGAGCAGGCTTCTTGCTTGATCTCCCTTTGCCTTTGCACTTGCTTCGGCAATCTTTGGCCCAATGACCCTCTTTGTCATAAATGTAACATTTGCCATTGAACTTGTACTTCTTAGTTTCCCCTCCTTTAGAGCCATGTGCGGAACTTTCTCCAGAATACCTCCGTTTCTTTGCTTTTGATCCATGTTCCACCACATTTGCCTTAGACTCCATTGGATGCTTACCAGCCCGCTTCTCAAAATTGTGGTTGTCCTCCTCAATCCTCAAACGTACAATCAATTCCTCCAAAGTCATTTCTTTGCGCTTGTGTTTAAGGTAGTTCTTGAATTCCTTCCAACCTTATAGTAATTTTTCAATTAAGGCAGCAACTTGGAAGAATTCACTAAGAGAAATTCCTTTTGCATCTCATGCAGAATAAGTTGGAGATCTTGAACTTGGCTGATCACAGTCTTAGAATCAACCATCACAAAGTCCAGAAATTTGCCTACTACGAATTTCTTCGAGCCAACATCTTCTATTTTGTATTTTTTCTCCAAGGACTCTCAAAGTTCCTTTGTCGTCTTGACATAATTATAAATGTTTTACAATGTGTTATCAAGTCTGTTCAAGATATAGTTCCGGCAAAGGAAATCAGCATGTTTCCAGGCATCGACCGCAGCAACCACTTGTCGGTCGATTTCAGAGTATGAGCATTCTCACGGAGAAAACGTGCCAGGTTGAGAATAGTAACATAGAACAGCATTGTGTGCTACCATCTTTTAAAATCAGTTCCTAAGAACTTCTCTGATTTTTCACCGTGATTGACCAGCACAGTCACAATAAGAGGATGGGTTAGAGCAATTGCAATTACCATACTAGTACTGGTTTGAACATTAGTTTGACTAGTTTCAGTAGCCATGAATTCTAAATTATAAAACAAAATTATAATTAGAATTTGTATACTACACAGAAAATTAAACTATAAACATAGAATTTAATTCTGTAAAAATAAAAGAAACACGAATTGTAACTTTTATTTCCAATTAATTTGAAAATAAATATTATTTAAACAAATTAATTCCACACAGAAAACTATTTCTGTAATACTTCAAAAATTAAAATACTGAAAACAGAATTTCAATTAATGAAAACTCAGAAATTATTTCTGAAAACCAAATTAATTTCTGATCAACTTCACAAATGAATATTTTGAAATTGTTAATTGAGAGGGGAGATTTCCATCTCGTAGTACGGCCGAGCAAGAATAACGTCCGGCGTTACAGACTACGCGGCGCCGAGCAAATTAGGCAAGTGCAACGACCGAGCGATCTACCTTGCTCGGTTGACCGAGGTCAACCGATTACCCTGAGGGCCGAACTGGAGACCAGTTGTTCGGGCGAAGTCCACAGTGGAGGTTGCAACCGAGCAGAAGGACTGACCGGGCTACGCCGAAGATGCGGCCTGGCCGGCACGCCATTAGCCGCCTAGCCAAGGCGAAGCTGTTGCGCGTGACCGAGATTGGAGATGAAACGGTCGGAGGCCGGCATGCCTCACAATAACTCAATCGAGATGAACCGGTCGAGGGTAGCTCGGCGTTTGCAGTTAAGATCTCGCCTGGTTCCAAGTCGCAAACCGGCGGTATGTAGCACGGTTGTGTGATGGCGATTTTCCACAAGTGTTTGGCCGGTCATGGTACCTCGGTCAAGGGTGCCACCTGGGCCAGTGGTGTGACGGAGAGGACATCTGCTCCACGAACGCCTCAATACCGTTGGGCAGTTCTGCATGTACTGGAGTGAGGACAAAATCTTTACACGTGTAAGGTGGTGAGAGGCGAGCACTGCCACCTGTCCAGGGAAGGACAGCAGAGGTAGTGCGCGCACAATCTCGTAGCTGCGTGGCAAGCCTAGATACAGGGAGGGAGGGCGGACATTACCGGTACGCGAATTCATTCTCACAAGCATTCTCTCTCCCTTCTGATTATCTTCTTCCTCAGTGAACTAACTTGAGCGTCGGAGGGTTTTTCCGGCACACCACCGCCGGGCAGCTCACCATTTTCGTGTTGCAGAGACAGACGCCGTTGACGGAAGCTTGACGTTCAAGGCGTACGGAGAGCTAAGGTTATTTTGCCCCCGTACAATTGGCGCCGTCTGTGGGAATTCTTTGATTTTCAACCCTTGTTCTTCGAGCTTCTTCGATCATTTCCATGGCTAACAATGACGAAGTTCCGTTGTCCGTTGTCGATGGTGTGACTCCGGAGTATGTCCGAAGGAGAGAAGGCCCTCCTAATGTCCCAACCATGGCGGGCCTAGAAACTTCATCGCGAGGAGCGCGCGACAAACGTGGGAGGAGTTCAGATCGTTCACAGAGTCCAGAGGGCCGCCGGCGCCGGGGGGAGTCCGCGAGCAGCGCCTGGAGCACAAACTCAAGGACCAAGACGCCCTCATTCGTAAGATGGCAGCGGAGATGGAGCTGCTGAAGCGCCAAGTTAGGGGGAAGGGTGTTGCTGGAGAGGGCAACCTCAGTGAGCGCACCCCCTCCCCTCGTTCTGGCAGTCGCCGCCAGAGGAGAACTCATTCAATCTCCATCACCCGGAACTATGGGGTCGGAGACTCTGACCAGCGAGAGGGCAGGTCCCTCACTCGCGACAGCACCTATCGCCCCTCGCGCCCGTCATCAGCGTCGCAATACTCTGCCTCTTCCCGTTCCAGGGATCTCAGGGACGTGCTGGAGGAGAGAGCGCGCCGTCGGGAGGCTGAGAGGGTGCCGGCGTTCCAGAGGCTAAGCGCCCCAGTTCGTTGTAGTGAAGAGGTGATGATGCCGGCGCCCAGAAACGTAGCCCCAGCACTGGTGGACAAAGAGTTGGCGAGGCTTACAGCCACCCCATTGTCCCCAGAGATTGAGAGCACCCCACTCCCTGCCGGATTCCACCAACCAAAGTTTACTCTCTACGACGGCAAGACGGATCCGTACATGCATGTGAGTCATTACCGGCAAGTAATGGCTGGCCACCGCCGGAACGACGCCTTGATGTGCCTCATATTCCCAGCAAGCTTGGGAGAACTGGGCTTGAAGTGGTTCGAGAGGCTCCCGGAGGGGAGCATCGAGGGGTGGCAACAACTAGCGGAAGCCTTCGTCACCAGATTCAAGACCAACACACGAACGCCGAAGGAGGTCGACCATCTCCTGGGCGTCAAGATGGAGCCTGGAAGTTCACTGAAGGCATACAATGCGAAGTACTGGGAGACTTACAATGAGATCCTCGATTGCCCGACCAATCTGGCGATCACTCAATACAAGAGGGGTCTCCCAGTCGGACATAGACTGCGAGATTCGCTCACGATGCATCAGCCCTCCACCATGGAATCTTTGATGCAGCGGATCAACGAACACATTCGTGTGGAAGATGACGCTGCCTCTGCGACCGAGAAGAATAATCCGATCGCGGCGGGCAGGACAGCGGGGAAAGTTAACTCGGTTGAGCAGGAGGATAACCGCCCAAGTGACCGACCAAAAGATCAGCGCCGAGGAACCGGCCAAAATGGCAAAAACAGAGGTCGCGAAAATGACCGGGCTGATGCACCTCGCGATGCAGCGGAGGATGCCAAGAGAAAACTGAAGGCGCGGACGGGGATTACCACGGTCTTCAAAATTCCCATCTACCGCATTTTGAGCGAGATCAGAGGGGAACCTTTTGTCCGCTGGCCGGCCAAGCTGGGGAGCGCGCAGCGGGGCTTCAATCCAAAGTATCGCTGCACCTTCCATGAAGAACGGGGGCACCGGACAGAAGATTGCTTATCGCTCAAACAGCATCTGGAGGAGTTGGTGGCGGCGGGACATCTTGACCAATATATAGATGGGGGAGTCAAGGCCGCGCCAACCGGTCAAACCGAGCCAAACGGAATGGCCGCCCTCGATGCGCCCCCGCAAGGAGTGATCAACGTCATCCACGGCATCATCGAACCGGCAAGGGTTTGCGAACTTAGAGGGATGATAAAGAAGGCTGAGCACATGAGGGAAGTGCTCTCTGTTCAGCCCGCCGTGAAGAAGGGAAAAGTCGAGGAGAAGGACATCCTTTCGTTTTCGACCAAAGACTTGGAAAGGTGTGCAGATGCCGCACAACGACGCCTTGGTGGTGACCCTTCGCGTCAAAGACTTTGAGATCAAGAGGATTCTGATCGACCAGGGGAGTTCGGTCGAGATAATGCTCTTTGGGATTGGACATTGTTGGACCACTCCCAGTTGCACCGGCAATCGCAAGCTTTTCGTCGCCGCCACTGACTATTTCACTAAGTGGGTGGAGGGCGAGCCGAGCACTTGCAACACATTAAGGAAAAGGACGTTAAGAGGTTTGTTTGGCAAAATGTGATCACCCGCTTCGGTATACCCAGGGCGCTCATCTCAGATAATGGCACTCAATTCGATGGGAAGCTCTTTCGCGGATTTTGCGAAGAGTTGAAGATCGAGTTCTACAATTCAACCCCGGCTTATCCTCAGTCGAATGGCCAAGCAGAGGCCTCGAACAAGACCATCCTAGACGGGCTGAAGAAGCGGCTCGAGAAGGCGAAGGGAAAGTGGGTTGAAGAGCTTCCTAGTGTGCTATGGACATACCGCACTACACCAAGACGATCGACCGGGGAACACCGTTCGCTTTGGCCTATGGTATGGAGGCCATCATCCCACTAGAGATTGGCATGCCAACCATCCGCTCAGAAAACTTCCAGCCAGATCTGAACAATGAAGCCGTGGCACTTGAGTTGGACCTTGCTGAAGAAAGACGAGAGCGCGCATTGATCCATATAGCGGCCTATCAGCAAGAACTCTCCAAAAAATACAACAAGGCAGTGCATCCCAGGCTATTCAAGATTGGGGATTGGGTCCTAAGGAAGGTACTTGGCAACACAGTGGTCCCTGGCGAAGGCAAACTCGGTGCGAATTGGGAAGGTCCATACAAGGTGGTTGGTCTCGCAGGCAAGGGAGCATACCATCTGGAAGATTTAGATGGAAAGGCCGTCCCCAGACCGTGGAACGCAGCAAACCTTAAGGTCTTTTACTTTTAAGATGTAATTTGCTTTTGTTTAGCTTTCTTAGACCTTTAGTCGTCTGGCACTGCGTGTAATTACAATGTTTATGTAATGAAACCTAGCTATGTGTTGTTGCTATGTTACATTGTTGTTTTTTGTATTACATCTTTGTTTGGACGATGGCACTGCGCGGTCGCAAGACATGCCAGGGGCAAAAACCGACCTGAAGAGAACCGGACTGTTTTCCCCGGAATGGGAGCAGACCGCACTAGGGCCGAGCTGGTGTTGCTCGCCCAGTGGGAATGTTGGCGGTATGACCAACCGAACTGAAACATTGGTGAATTGCCCAATGAAGAGCCGAGCTGATTTTGCTCGGCCCATCAACAATCATATTGGTGAATTGCCCAATATGGGAAATGAGCTGATTTTGCTCGGAGGAATTAGCAATGTTGGTGTTTTGTCCAGCAATTGTCTGCTGAGCCGAATTTGCTCGGCCGAAAGGAAATACTGCCAAATTGAACAAACTTCAAAATGGCGTGCAAGTTTTTGCTCGGCTGGATAATCATTGCCAGCAAAGTGGGGCCGAGCGGATTTTGCTCGGCCAAATCCTAAATGTCATTCTATTTGGAAATAAAAGGGATTGCAGGGTTACGTGAAGACATATTTTTTGCGCGGTTCAGCCGATCAAAAAGTTGAAACAAAATTTGGCAGAGGAAGTTCAAACATATCGACAACAACTGTTGTGCGGGCAAAAGGTTCATATTTCATTGATAGGGAATTTAATACATGGAGGGGCCTTGCCCGGTTACATAGCAAAAAAGAAAGGAAAACAAGAAATCAAAAGGTACAAAGAAAGGTGAAAGGAGCCATCTTCAGTTCAGGCCAAGGTCTTGGTCGGCCCCTCCGTCAGCTCGGCGCTCGGCAGGGTTTGCTCGGGCAGGATGTCCTCGGCATCGTCGTCTGTGCCTTCCACCGAGACGACCTCCCGATCGATCACTTCATCCTCAGCATTGTGGGACGCTTCGGGTGGAGTTTGCTCGGCTTCTTTCTCGGCGGCGGCTTCTTCCTCTGCCTCTTTCCTTGCCTCCGCTATCAGACGGTTCTGCTCGGCTTGGGAGTAGGCAAGCATGTAGACCGGGATATAAGCAGAGGGGGGATTGATGAACATCTCCGAATCCTGGCCAAGGCCAACTTTCTCCACGGCGGCTTTCCAGCCGCACTGGAAAAAGATGTCCTTGGTAGCCCGGACTTGGCGCTCATAAGTCTTCTCCCCCTGCTTATACCCACGGTCCTCCGCCTCATCGACCGCCTTGTCCATGGCCTCCTTGTTGGCGTCCCTCATCTTTCGGAGCTCGGCGAGGTACCGAGCTTTCGCTTCTTCTCGGCCTTCTTCTTTTCCTCGTCTGCCCGGTCAAGCTTCTGGCGCAGTTCGTCCCGCTCGTCCTTGACGACCACCTGCTCGGCCTTCAGCATGTCTATCTCGGCCTGGAGCACTTTGTTCTCGGTGATGGCGTCTCGGAGATTCTTCCGAACTGCAACCATCCGCTCGTGGGCAAGATAGTTCTTTTGTGCGGCCTGCAAAATAGAAAAGATTATTAGTATCAAAAGCCGAGCAGAAAAACCGAACAGAAAGTTCAAGAAAAGATGTTGAATTTACCAGCACAATAGATTCTGCCGCTGAGCGGAGGACCTTGAGGTCGGCCAGCTCCTCATGCTTCTTCATGTCACCGGGCAGGATCAATCCCCTGGTCAAGTTGAAACCGAGCGAGATATCCCTGTCCTCGGCGACAGAATCGGAAGCCGAGACTGGTCGGCCCTTGTAGACGAACTCTGGCGTCCAGACCGGGGGGGCAGCAGGACCCTTGCCCTTGGACTTTCGGGCAATAAGTTGCTCGGTCTGGTCGCCGAGCTCGCCAGAGGCGACCTCAGTGGAACCTTCGTCCACAAGGCCTTGCTCGGCCGTCTCCCTCCTTTGTTTCTTCTTTGGCCGGTCAGCCGTTTGTGCGCTGGCCAGGGCGAGCACCGCCCCTTTTTGTCCGGCGGGGTTGGAAGACATTCCCCCGGTTACTTCTTGTTGCTGGGACTCGCCTTCGTCCCCGGTGATCATGGACTTAATGGCTCGGATCTTGGCCATTTCTTGCTCGGCGGTAGTTGGGATGAGTCTGACCGGCGGTAAAGTTGGATCTGGCTCGGGGGTTGGCTCGCGCAGGAAGTCGGTGACCCTGCCTTTGCGCGGTGCTTGGTAGTTGTACGTTTGCTCGAAACCGAGCAAGTCTGGCGATTCCCTCTCTTCTGCAGGTATGCGCAGCAACACTCTGATTGCCTCTTGGTTTGGTCGGTCGTAACGCGCGGCCAAATTCTTATCTGCAAAAGGAGTCGAGTGTTAGACCGGTGCAATGAAGAGCAATTAAGAGAAGAAAGTTAATGGTACGGTCAGCCGGGCTCCTTACCAGCTCTACGGAAGTTTTTCCTAATTTGCCAGCCCGGTATGGGTGCCTCTAGGTCTTCATAGCGACCGGACACCCACAAAAAGTCATCATCATTGGACTCTTTGTCCGGGTTGCCTTCGATGAGTTTTGCTCGGCCCTTCTTTACTTTAAGGTAGTAGCAAAACCCACCCTTATTTGAACTGAGGCTGTATTGGTGAAAAATCTCTGCGAGGCCGAGATTGAGACCGTGCCGTCGGTTCAGCTCGGCGACGCCATTTATTATCTTGAAGGTGTTGTTGGAAACCTGGGTTGGGCAAAGCCCTGTCTGCCTCAAAAATTCGCAGATCAGGGGCTGGACCGGGAAGCGAAGTCCGCCCTCTATTATCGATACCACGGTGAAGGGGCACCGCTCTAGATCGCCCCATGGAGTTGTTCCCTTCTTGCCGAGCTCTAAGACGACATCGTCAGGAATATGGTACTCCTCGCGAAACTCCGCCATTGCCCCGGGCGTGCTAACTCTAAAACGGTATTTGCCCATCTATCTCGGTTTTATTTACTCTACGGCGTCTCGGTCAAAATTGTGTAGTGGTTGCTCGGACTTTGAGCTCCACGAATGATGATGCTGGAATGGTCGGTCCTATTTGTTCTGCATATTAAAAATGAGGCCAAGGGTTAGCACGGCAGATATTGCGCGGCTCCTACTGGAATAGCTCAGAAAGGTTCTAAGTGTTTGGCCGGCCCTCCACCTACCTCGGCCCCTCAGGACGGCTGAATTAGCCTTTCCCTTTTTGGTGTCGGTTTTTACTAGATCCAGGAGTTTTTGACCGGTCCGGTTCTATTGGAGGTTTTTTGCTCGGTCAAGCCCAGATCAAGATATGGGCTTATGATTTCAGGCCTTTAGACCGGTTAAACCTATCTGCCGATCTAAGGTGTATATAGTTCGGTTGCGACCTCAATACAGAGCCACAAACAGCTTTTTGCTCGGTCACAGCCCTAAATATGGATCTAAACGAGCCTTTTGCTCGGTTTTACCCAGTACTCATTTGGATCTTCAGTTCTTCCTAGGTTCATGGCTCCTTCACTCAACCCAAAGCAAAACAGGGGCACGAAGAGCTCCCCTTCTCTACCATTCCCATTTTCCTAGGGTTTCTAAGATCTAAGGGTCCCAAACTAAAGAGAAACAAAGATAACACGAAGAACGTGCTCGAAGAACTGGAAAATGGAAATGGAAAACACAGAGATGGGTAGAGAACTCACCAGAGATGGACGCGAGGACGAGTACAACCTCGAGAGCTCGAACGCAGCGCCAGGAACAAGGTTTGAAGCTCGAAGGCAGTGAGGGCAAGGGGGGCGCGGCAGCTTTGATAACTAGGGTTTTCAGTTTGAAGATGGCAGCAAGAAAGTGAAGGGACTAAACCCTTCGAATAGGGTATAAGGAGTGGGGGGAAACCCAAACGGCTGCGCCGTTTGAATTCTGCGCATGCCATACGGCTGGCTGCACGACCCAATGGCCTGATGACACGTGGCTATGGCAAACGGCTGTCAGTACGGCTGCACGACCTTTGATGGGACTGCAGAGATAGTGACCGGCTAAGCGAGATAGCTCGGCGATTGGAATGTTCCTAATTGAGATGGCTCGGCGACTGAAGTGTCTCTAATTGAGATTGCTCGGCGGCGGAAGTATATCCAATTCAACCACGGCTCGGCGGCAGACGTAGCCTCGTTCAAGCTCGGCCTGGCAGGGGTGCGATCCAATCTTAGCTCGGACACATCGGTAAACCCTATCACGATAGCCCGGATGGGTTTAAGGGGCAATTGAGAGGGGAGATTTCCATCTCGTAGTACGGCCGAGCAAGAATAACGTCCGGCGTTACAGACTACGCGGCGCCGAGCAAATTAGGCAAGTGCAACGACCGAGCGATCTACCTTGCTCGGTTGACCGAGGTCAACCGATTACCCCTGAGGGCCGAACTGGAGACCAGTTGTTCGGGCGAAGTCCACAGTGGAGGTTGCAACCGAGCAGAAGGACTGACCGGGCTACGCCGAAGATGCGGCCTGGCCGGCACGCCATTAGCCGCCTAGCCAAGGCGAAGCTGTTGCGCGTGACCGAGATTGGAGATGAAACGGTCGGAGGCCGGCATGCCTCACAATAACTCAATCGAGATGAACCGGTCGAGGGTAGCTCGGCGTTTGCAGTTAAGATCTCGCCTGGTTCCAAGTCGCAAACCGGCGGTATGTAGCACGGTTGTGTGATGGCGATTTTCCACAAGTGTTTGGCCGGTCATGGTACCTCGGTCAAGGGTGCCACCTGGGCCAGTGGTGTGACGGAGAGGACATCTGCTCCACGAACGCCTCAATACCGTTGGGCAGTTCTGCATGTACTGGAGTGAGGACAAAATCTTTACACGTGTAAGGTGTGAGAGGCGAGCACTGCCACCTGTCCAGGGAAGGACAGCAGAGGTAGTGCGCGCACAATCTCGTAGCTGCGTGGCAAGCCTAGATATAGGGAGGGAGGGGACATTACCGGTATGCGAATTCATTCTCACAAGCATTCTCTCTCCCTTCTGATTATCTTCTTCCTCAGTGAACTAACTTGAGCGTCGGAGGGTTTTTCCGGCACACCACCGCCGGGCAGCTCACCATTTTCGTGTTGCAGAGACAGACGCCGTTGACGGAAGCTTGACGTTCAAGGCGTACGGAGAGCTAAGGTTATTTTGCCCCCGTACATTAATGATAACCAGTATATTACTACTAGTTGTCTAAGAAAATAAATAGCATATTACTATTATTTGTCAAACAGTATATTACTACCATTTGTTTTTTCCAACCAGAATATTACTTTGTATAAGCACAAAAAATAATTTCTATAAGAAAAAGAAAGGAAGAAAATGAAACAAACGAAAAAATCTATATAAACAGAATAATTCAAATTTGTCTTAAGATCGTTGGAACAATCTTCTGTGTATAAGAAACTAATGTAAAACAAATCAAACAAATAAAAATAAATTACTTACAGAATTTATTTACCAAAATGAATAAGTACAAAAAATAATCAAGTCGAGTGTGTGACACTCTGTCCTTAAGACAGATTCGCCCTGCTCCGGTACTTACGGATAAATGGCGTCTATCTCCCTAGATACAATGATCTTATACAGATTGTAATAGCACTCTAAATAATCTGTACGGCGAAACAAAACATTTGATCTATACTCTCAGAAATTTCCCTAAAAACTAATTTGAAGAAAATCAATGCAAGAGAGCAAAACGAAAAGAAAGATAGAATTTTTCTGATTGAGAAAATCTACTAGAATGATTCTGTATTTATAGGCATAGTTGATAACTATTTGGAAGATCCGAACAGATGCAAATTCAAACTGAACATGTCTAATATTGAACTGAACAAGTGCAACTTGGATCTATTGAAAAATTAGTTTCAATCTGTCCGAATCTGCTGGGCAGTTTTAAATCTGTTTAAAACAATTTGAACCTATTGGAAGAGACATCCGGACTGGTGTGAAAGTCACACAACCAGTTAAAAATTTCATATTTGAAATTGAAAAAATGAAAATTCCAGTTAGAAATTTTTTGGAAAAAGAATTCAAATAAATTTTGTCCAAAAAATTAATATTATGACCGACCCACAACCGTGCTCGGTACGGCTCGGCCGGACAGATGGACGGACGGCACGCGTGTGTGGTAGTTTGGGCCAAAGCCCACTTTGCCCATAACTCCTCCTTTTACAAAACTTGGGGTGCCCTTTGGGGCTCAACCCAAGTATTACCACCTAGAACTTATATACACACATAAGTTCTCTTAAGTTTTCAATGTGAGACAACCATTTTAAGGAAACCCACATTTGACTCTTCAATTTCCCATTTCACGAATCCGAAAACGACGTCAACTTCCCATTCACTCATAAATGATTTTAACGAACCGTTTGCACCATGTGACTTGCCATGCGACAAGGAACACGTCACCTCTTTGAACTCACTCCAAAAGACATATGGGCTTCATTCAAATTTGAGCTTTAAGTTTACCTAAAATAAATCTATAAAAATCATAATTTCCAACAATCCAATCATCAAGTCATTAAAAAGGTTAAAGATCAAAATTTTAAATTACTTGCATAATTAACAATCCTCTCTCTCTCTCTCTCAAAATAAATAAATAAATCTTGTTCAAAACCTATTCCCAAAAAAAATCTTGTTCAAAACCTAATAAATAATCATCTTTACTAAAAGTCACAACAACAAAAAAATTCACTTTTTGTCCAAAGGCCTAAAATGAAACACTATCTAAAGGATCCCACTATCTTAAAAAATGCACTTCTTACCCAAATCAAAAGTAAAATAAAACCAAAAAAAAAAAAAAATTTATCAAAAGACTTTTCTTTTCTTTTTTTAATTATTTGTCTAAAAGACCCTAATAATAAAGGCTATTAATAGTTCTAAATTTTAATTACAAGAATAGAAAAGAAAAGAAAAGAAAATTTCACACTCACTCAACCTCTATTGGCAAAAATCTACCCACATTACAGAATTCAAAGATTTACCCAACTTCCGACGTAAAAAAATAAAAATGAACAACAACAATTCATGTAACTTTGTCGATTATGTTCCTCCAAGGGATGAAGAATCTAGAGTATTGAGATGTAAAGAAGGATAATTGAGAAAATTAACAAAAACGTGAAGGGCTTTAATATAATTTTGTTAATAAAATTATATTTTTCTAAACTTTAGGGGAGATCAGTGCAATTTATCTCCCTTTTTTTCTTTTTTCTTTTTTTGTTGTTCTGAATAGGCAATTTTCATAATGAGGCCTCATTTGGAAATTGATTTTTTTAGTGAATTTTTAACTTTTTAATAAGGTGAAAAAAATTAATATATTTGATAATAACTTTTTTTTGTGTATTGTAAACTGTAAATTATTAAGATATTTTTAACTTTTTTCCGTTAATTTGTATCTAAAAAAAGGAGAAAAAGGGGAAAAAATAGAAAAGAAAAGAAAATAGTGGCGATTGTAGAGAGAGCAAGAGAGATTGTGTATCAAAAATACCAAAAATTTCAAATGAATTATCAAAAATTTTACATAATATTTATATGGGTATAAAATCCACGCAACATAATTTTTACACTTATATGAATATAAAATATTTAATAATTTATTAGGGTCCTAGCTTTGCTTATTATGTATTGGAGGTCCAACCGACGTGTGGTGTGGGTACATTATTGGCATTCACGTGAATGTTGATTTGGCCAACCTATTATCCAGCTCTTCATCAACTCCACCCACTCACTCAAAAAGACTCAAAAACAACAAAATTAAAAAAATAAATAAAATGAAATAAAACGTAAAGATGTAAACCGTTAAAAGTAGAAATATATACGTTTAGTTTATTGAATGTTAGAAGATGCATACGTGGCCCAATCACATGTAATAGGCCATCCAATTAATTCTAAAAGTTCTCAGCCTAACCTAACCATCATCACCCCCAAAAAACTAAGAGCAATGATCTATACACCCAGTGGGGGTCTCACCCCCAGTGAGGTGGCGAGCCCCCACTGGTCCAGACTTTAAAAAAAAAAAAAAAAAAAAAAATTATTTTCCGGACCAATCCCCCAGTGACACCTCACTGGGGTCACCCCCAGCTGGGAGTAGGAATCATTTTGGAAAAAGTAATTCAATCCAAAAAAAACAGGGAGATAGAGCCAATGCCCAACCACTCGTGCGGGTGGCCCTCTTTGACATCAACATCTGTCCTAACCAATCATTCCGCAACGAAACCCCATATATATATATATATGAATAAAAACTAATAGGTGATTAATATGGTGAATTATTTAAAATTATTAAATAATTATTTTTATTGCAAAAAATTAAAGAGTCGATTGATATTATGAGTTATTTGAAATTAATGGAAGATTGTTTCTCAAATGTATGAATTGTGTATATAATACAATTAATTATACCTGTTACGGTTCTTTATGAAAAAAAACTTTGCGAATTTAAAGTTAATTAAATATTATCTTCGGTCAATTATGTCACAAAAAAGATTAAGTAGATCAACAATTTTATCTATTGAAAATGATTTAGTTGATGAGTTAGATTACGCAACTTTGATTAGTAATTTTGTAGTTAAAAATGTGTGAATGATGATGTTCAAGTGATATTTTGTTACAATTTGTTCACATTAATTTAGTACTTAAGCTCATATTTAAGTAAATTTTAATAGTTATATATGAAAGTAATCTTTTTGTAAGCATTGTCAATATATATGTACATAATCTTTTTATCACAATTTTTTTTTTTAAAATGTATAAAAGACCCTATATCAACAAGGCCGGCCGTGGCCTAAGGTCAGTAAGGCCTGTGCCTTAGGCCCCAAAATTTTGGTCTAAAAATAAGGCCTCCAAATTTAGTAAAATGTTATAGGCCCAATATTCTTTCTTTTTTTTTTGGCTTTAGGATTAATTTAAAGGGCCCCAAAATATTTTATTGGGTCCATGTATAGTTTAGTCCATATTTATTTATAAGTGTAGTTTGATCCATATTTATTAAAATGAAAATATATATTAAAAAAAAAAAAAAGTGTTTGGACTCAAGAAGAATCATACATACAATATATGGGCCCTAATTTATTTTTTTTACCTTCCTTATCTATTAGATTTTAGTAGAATAAATAATTTTGCCCTAATTTTTTTACCTAGGTCTTCATCAGTTTTAATTGAATAATTTTTTCCTAATTTTTTGTCTTAATTTTGTTTCATTAAATTGTTTTGTTTATAAATTTGATGATCATATGTGTAAATAAATTTTTTTATGGTTGCAAACAAATAAAAAGTTGTAACTTATCATTTTATCCATAAACTTTTTTTTTTTTTTTTTTTCAAAGTAAGAGGGCCCTAATTTTCAAAATTCGCCTTAAGTCCCCTAAATCTCAGGCTAGCCCTGTATGTCGAGAGTCCGCTTTAGGCTTTAAAAATGTCAAAGTCATCCCTGAATAGAAAAAATATTTAGAAGCAGAAAATTTATACAAAAATATAATTAAAATAATGTGGCAATGGAATATTTGAAATTATGAAAATAACGGTAGTATATTTTGATAGAAAATGAAGGTATCATAGGATGTCACATCAATCTGTATAAAAATTTTATAAAAGAGTTTTACTTGTATTTGTATATTGTTTCTAAATTTAAAGCACTAATATTATAAAAAAATAAATTTTATTAATTGATGTGTCACCTATCATATATGTAAGGTTTATTTCAAAATTTAAAATTTTGTTACTACATGTCACACCAATGAATAAGAAAAAAAAGTGTAAAATTTATTAATTTTTGTTTGACATTTTTATTTCATAATATTTTTTTACATATTTAAACACTTCTATATAGTTTTAGGCTAATATTAGTAAGTGGTGTTAATTTTAGTAACTTTTTAGTTTTAGTATTTTTTTTCATAAAATTACATGTGTTTATTATTTGATATTTAAATAATTTTTGAATTTATATAAAATATTTTATAATTAATATTTTACATTTTTCATGAATGAAAATAATCATCAAGTTCTAAGACTCAATAAATAAAATAAAATATTTTTTTATTCTTTAATAAGTGCCCATTTTTTATTTTTGTACATTTTAATGCATTTTTTTCACATGTCTACTGAGATTAATGAAATCTTTATTAATATTTTTAATAAAATAATTCTATACAAAGTTGAAAGTTTATACAAAATTATTATATAGAATTATGTAAGTTCTTGTGGTCTATCCATTCAACAAACCTATTATTAGTAATATAATTTACTAGTGTGCCATTATCAAATCATTCTAATGAAATAGAATTTTTTTTTTTTTTTTTTTAGGTAGATTTGGAGAAAATATAATTAATCCTACACTTTTGACATAATTACACTGACTTCTTTTTAATAAGACAAGTAACTAAAACTAATGTAAATAGTAGGTAAAAATTGAAATAATTATTAATATATATATATATATGATAATATTATTTTTTTCATTCATACAACTAACGAATAAATGATAAAAAATAATCTATATATTATATGAATTAAAAATTTAAAAAAAAATTAGTATAATTATATTAAAAATGTGAAACTAATTTTATTTTTTTTAAACTAAATGCAAAGAGTGTAATTTACCCATTTCTTTTTTAATACTAATTTATATCATGCTTCCCCGTATCCAAACCACACGTGTGGTGGTGAGACAGAGGAGGAGGAGGAATTAATTGCGCACCAACTGCGTACTTTAGTGTAGGGCCATATAATGACGTGATATGATGGTAGATTTGAGAAGCTCCTTTACAACCAGATTTGATTAGACTCTGATTTGTTTAGAAACCAAAGCAAAAGCAAAAGCAAAAGCAAAAAAAATAAAAAACAAAAACAAAACAAAACAACAATCACAAGAAGTCAAACCGAAGATCTTCAACGAGACAAACAGTGTGGATTCTACTATAGTAGATTTGCTGTTGAGAGACAATTCAGAGTGTTTTTTTTTTAAGTTCTGGACTCAATTTTGCCAACATTTGCTTACATTCCTTTCCTACCATGTGAAAATGAAACCTTTTAAAAACAGGTTTATATCTCTCAACGGTTATTTATTGATTTGGGAAAGTGACTCCTACTTTCATAATTGAGTTGCCTTTACTATTCTTTAATTTCGGATACATTATACTTGGGATGAGACTTATATATTTGGAAAAATTGTATTTCAGTGGAGTAGTGGAAAAAAAATATATTTTCATGATGGTGCAACTTTACGGTATGCATGGTATAAATACTTGGTGCAACTCTTCCTACGCATTAGAACTGCACAAAAATAAAAAATAAAAAATCTATTTGTAATGCAATTTTTTTCCCGCTGCCCCATGTTTTTACATTTTCCCCTATATATATGATCATTTGTTTCTCAACGATCTTATGTTAACCCTCCACAAATAAACAAGCCACTATAACCCAACAAAGATTTTTGTTGGATATGCACTCTGATGATTGAGTTAGAACTCAAATAAAATGGGTTTCTTCTGTTAAGGGGTGGAAACACAGTGCCTCTCCTTATGGAGGTCATCCCTTACTTATAGAAGTATTTGCGTGTATTTTCTCGCTCTCTTGTTGCTGAGAGCGCACCTGGTGCGCGTGTTCAAATGCATCGGGCATAACCTCCACGCTAAACTTGATCATGTTTCGTCGTTGTCTTAAGGTTGTTCTTGTTCTGACTTCTACACGATCCTTTTGACATCTATCTATTTTCTCGTCCTTCCTTGCCTATCCCCCTTTTGGTATAGGCTTGACACATTGTTGTTGTCGTACCTTTTGGGTGAAGTGAGTATGCCTTTAATTTCATTTGTATGCCGAGTGATTCCTAACTTTTCCCAATATACATTCTTTAATTTTAAAAAAGGCTATATATTTTTTATTAATTTGGCGGACAATATATGTACTTTCCCTTGTCATATATATATATATATATATATATAAGTTCTTTGGGGCAATTTATGTGGATTTCTAATAATTTTTATTTTATTTTTATTTAATACAAAAGTGTGTGAAGAGAATCGCAACATCATAATCGTATTATCGTAATCGTTGGTCATGTTCATTTGGATGCGTGGGCCTACCTCTTCTTATTTTTATCTAATGTCATGCGGTGAAAGATGAAGATAAATTCAAGCGTACATTGGTTTTGTATTTTTGCTTTAAAAGCTCCAAGTATGGTTTCATCTCTTGAAATTGTACTTTATTAAAAAATAATAATAATAATAAAATAAAAATAAAGTCTGGCATGTTACTGCAAAAGAGGTTACAGTAGAAAATATGATATGCTCGTCTCTGTGTGAGAAAGTGAGGTATATCATTTAGTCTAAGGTTATCTTGATAAAAATATGCATTAAAAAGTTGTTATAAAAGTCATTGAAAATTTTACCCAAAAAGTAGCCCGAAAGTCATCAACAGTGGCCGGCAACAACAGTTGGTGGCAGTGAGATGGACAAATAAATAAATAAATAATGTACAAATAGTAAGGTATATAAACAGATAGGTAACAAGTGCACCGATAGTGAGGCATTTGAACAATTAGTTGCCCAAATAGGTGACACATGTACAAGTAGTGGGACATTTGAACTGATAGACAGATAAGTAAAATTTCAACATTAATAATGTTAGGTATCATGAAAAATATCATGAAAAGTCTTCATAAAAATTCTCTATCCTTAAATTAGTTTGTAGTATTTTATTATATATTATAAAATCATATTTAGTTTCATGAAACTTTTCATGATGCATAGTATTACTCGTTTGAACATATAAGCGTTCTTCTGAACAAAAAATGTCATTTTGATTAAAAAGACTTAAGTTTAGGGCCAAGAGTTTTAAAAATGGACCTCAATACTTTATTATTATTATTATTATTATAGTTGTATTATGTGCACACACAAAAATCAAACACATGTATGAACTTTCTTTTTCTTTTTCTTTTTGTTATTATTGTTAATAAAAAAGGAAACTTCCCAAGAAAAAAGGGGCACCATATCTATTAATTTCTCTCTCATCATCTTTTGAATAAAAGATAAGAACTATTTTTAAAAGCTTGTGTTAGCCGACAGCTTCCCATACCACCCACCAAGCGATTTTTTTATAATAAAATCTACTAAAAATTATTAGTTAAAAGGTTTGTTTGACAAGTCCATGTTCGAGTTGAGGTGCCTAAAAGAAAAGCCAACCCTTTTGAGGATGAAATTGAAAAGCAGATCTTTTAAGCAAGGAAGAGATATAATTGTCCCATTTTGGGACATGAATAATTAAGTTATTGTTTAGTTTAATGACTTAAATTTTAGATATGTTAATAATCAACAATTTTATATAAAAATATAACAAGTAATTGTTCTTTTTGTCCTAGAACTTCACCGTAATAATTATGATCCTTACATATTTTTTATCGTCATTCAATAGTTACATGTATTTGATCCGCTTAAGAGGAAAATTTTGATCATACATAAGTAGAAGAATTTTTTAGATTGAGGTAAATGCAGTTTATACAGTAAAGGAAAAACAAGCAACATATACAACAAAGTCCATATGCCCAAATAAAGAAACCCTACACAAACTACAGAAATTGCCAAAAAAAAAAAAAATTTAAAATAAAAGAAGTTTAGGAAAATCACCAATACAACTGCCCATGCCGTCACAATCATCCCCGTCTCTACCATTGTTGCTCAAACTCCACTGTTGCCGCCACGAACATCAAAAATCATTGGAGGCCAAAATTCGCAAACACCCACAACAGTAAAAGATACTATTGTAGGTGTTAAAAATCTAAAAATTTATTAAGGATCGAAATTAGAAAAACTCTCAAACTCCTCTTCTAATGCATAAAAATCTCAAGTCTACAAGATAGACATGTTTTTGAAACTCGCTAAGAAAATGCTAAAAAGTTGTCAAAGGAGCTCCATGAATCTCTAAAGAGATAAAATCCCACTCCCCTCTATGGGATGTCTCTTACATATTAAGAAAATAAATAATTAAATTTTAATGGTTGCAAATTGCTTAAGAAAAAGAATATAACCATACGGTGAGAGGACATAAAATATAAATAATTTTCTTTTTCGCTAAAAAAGCTTCTTTGCAGCTAAAAAAAAAAAAAAAAAGAGAGGCTTGGAGAGCTTAGAAAAATAATTGCCAAACCCCACCATAAATGAGTTGAATATTAATGATTCCAAAAAAAAAAAAAAAACTAGAGAGAGATGAGATAGTCCAATCCATCTCCCACCCATAACCCAACTTAATGATATTGAAATGCAAAGCAAAGGCAGATTCAATCATTGCGCACGCTTTGTTTCGTTTGGAGCCTAAAACGTGGCCTCAACATGCTCAGAGAATTCTATAGGCCCCCAAATCATAATCATTATTATATATACCATAATTTCACATAACAAGTTATGTATCAATATTATTGATAATAATATGAGATAATATTAATTAATATATTAATAAATAATAGTATTATAATCTTTAATTTTAAATCGATATTTAAAACTCTTATATATACTATGGAAAATGCAACCACTTGTAGTCTTTGTTGCATTACCTGTCTCTCAAATTCATTAAACAGTGTTTTGGATTATGGAGCCCCCCTAAAACAGTGATTGCTTTGCTGTTTTGTTTATGAGGACCATATGTTTGGAAAATTAGTAGTGGGTACATTATTGATACATACCAATCATCACCTAACACCTTAACAAAATATTAACACAAGTACTTGAATTCACCATATAAACTAATCACATTTAAATAAATATGCTCAGAAGCACATTACTCCAACATTTTATATATGAAAACTGTTAGATATCACCATACTATTTTATTAAAACTCGTTGCATCTTATGTGGTTTTTTTTATTTATTATATATATATATATATATGAAATTTTGAATCCTATTATTTTTGCATAGATGTTCAAATAAGATGAAATCAAGTCGTAATACAAATTCGGTAACAAATATCGTTTCTCTTTACATACAATAGCAACTAGAGAAAGCATCCAAAACACGAATTGCTCTCACCACAAAACTCATCACATTGACATGCTACTCCCAAATCAATAAGAGCACTAGTTACTAGACAGAAGAAATATCTAGTAGGCCAGACCTATAGCACATGTGGTATGCCTTTCTAATACTGAGAAGCCACATAATTTCTTTATCTCCTATTTTTAAGTAAAGATGGCCACATGTCCTCTATATTATAAGATTGACACACAGTTACATAATAGGTAGAAATTATCAGATAACTTTTCAAACGAAGGCAGGTGGAACTAAGTTGACCTACTTTAATCAGAAACACCACATACACGTAACATAATAGTGTTCTGAGAGTACTAAATAGTTTTTCATTGAGAATTGAGAAAGTCACCACATTATTTTCACAAGAATGACTATCCTCTATCTCTCTTTTATTGGTTAAAAGGATCACAGAATGCCATAAAAATCTTAAGTAGTCATGGGCAAAGAACCATTTTGGGTGAAACACATGAAGCCCTTCAACAACTCCTCAAAAGATAGGCAGAATTGACTCATCCTTGAAGCAATAGGGTTAAAAGGATGGGAATGTAGGAAGCCCTAAATATCAGAAAGAAAAATATTTAATGCTAAATTTTTTTTTTAAAATCTTTGGTTAAGATAAAGAGAGATCACCAAAGCAACAAAAGAACTACATCACAAAGCAATGCTATAAACCTATATTTTGCCAATGGCCTTTATGCCTTATGGCATCAGTCCAAGTCTCCAACACTCTCCTAGGAGACCTGGAGGTTCAAGTCTTCCTCTACTTTTTAATATCATAATATTTCATAATAGTTTTGTTTTGAGTAAAGCTTCTCTCTTCAAATAATTGAATTAGACCGTAAAGTTTGCTTATTCTGAGCTCACTTCAGACCCATATCAATAATCTAAATCATTTATTTTTTCAAGACTTGTCGAGAAAATTATTTATTGAAAAAAATTTAAGTTGATCAGATATCAATAATCATATAATCAAACCACAAACCATGCAAAACAATAAACAATCTATTCTTAAGACCACACTCGTCGTCTTCTTTTCTTTCTTTTTGGCATTATTTTGTATTCTGATCATATAAATAACAATATCTGATCAACTTAATTTTTTGCATCACTAATCATCTCAATGGGTCTTCTAAAATGAATGGTTCAATTGAGTTAGACACATTGTAGACCAATGGCAAGCTAAGTTCAATAATAATAATACCTAGCCTTTAAGCTAGGGATTGGAAAATTTAGAAAAAATATTAGGTGCTCCATACCATGGGATCATTAAATTATTAGGACCAAAAACCAAAAAACTTTTTAGTACTCTTTGAGTAATATTTCATATTTATTATTAATTTGTCTCTCAAAACACTAACATAAAAATCAAAAAATTAACCTGATAAATAAAACGCCCTCTTAGCAAGTGACATCAAACAAATATAAAAATGATGTCCTACCCATCGAAAAACAAATGATAGACCAATTAAACCAATGACTATGAATTTGGGACAGACACGACTTGCACAGGACCACTACTTATCAAAATCCTGATTCGGGCTAACTTTTTTGCTTTCGGCTGTATCACATCAAACCTGTGGATGTGGTCCACGTTCATGTGGTTGGACGGTCAGGATTTATGCAGCAGTGATGATATTAAAACTCATGGTGAAGTAAACATCAGCAACACTTACTGCAACGTGTATTATTAATCATTTTTTTAGCACACCAATAAGCAATTAAAAGCCCCCAGTAATGGCTTTAGCCTAATATAAACCCCAAAGGAAACAATAAAAACAATTTTGCATTATAGTTTAGACTTTAGTGGATCATTGATTGGCCGAAACTTTGGGCTTTTGCACAACGAAAATTTAGCATTGCCTTGTCTAATCAACTTAATGGATGGTTAATCATCTTTGTGACAACTAAGCAAATGAATGCTCAAATATCAATATTGTTTGTCACAATTTAAAAAATCAAAAAGTATCTATTCTATTTAAGTCATATCATCTTTTTTAAGTCACATCACTTCTCTATTATATCATTTCAAACCCAACTCCTATTTTGTAAAAAATCAAAAAATACACTTATTTATATCATCTCAAACCACCCCTTAAAAAATTTGTGATGTGCACTCTTAAAAGTCAAAATTGAGTGTGATAAATTACAACTTAATATAAGCCACTATAATCACATTATGTCGTAATTATCATGGGTTACAACTGGCAACCACAATGTATAGTGATTAAACCACATTGGGTAGTGTGAATCTTGAAAAATACTACACATTTTACTTTAATATTTTGCACTTGTAGCATATAACCCTAATTCTATATATATATATATATATATATTTGGAAAAGAAACTATCTCTATATCTCATTTGTAATTCTTTCATATCATAATGAACCACAACAACCATGAATTTTTAACCTTAGTTCTAGAGTGAATTACATAAATTTTGTATTTTTGTGTGCATGTAATTTACAATTCCTATTTATTTATTCAACTTTAATATCGCGATCCTGATCCTGGTTAGGAATTCTGATTCCAAACACTGCACACAGCAGACTGACCCATAGATTAAATAGGACAATCGTCTAAAAGCCGAGTTGTACGAAAAGCAAACTTTAGGCAGAACCACTAGACTGTAGTAGCAGCCATGGTATTAATTCTGAAGTCCCCTTGGAAGATTAAAAAAATGGTAGCCGAATAACTTCATCTGAATAATAAGAGCTCAAATTCACAGCACAACTGTCCCTGATAAGTTTCCCTTAGTAATGAAATTCAAGATGAAAAGTTTAGTAGTCTCAAACAAAGTAACTCAAGAAAGGGCTCTTGCCTAAATTATTTGGGGTTGTATTAATAAAAATTGTACCTTGTCGTGCCAGTCATCCATCTCAATATCCACGCACATTTGAATCACATGGCATCGAAAAACACCCTAGTCAAAGGAAATCATTCCACCAGAGCACTACCATCACCCCAAAGTTCATATACTGGGGGAAAAAAATTATAACCATCTCTCCCACCAAATGGATTAATTATACATGTATATATATAAAGCTTGTTAGTCCCTACTAACACATGAAATCCACTCACTTTGATAGCAACTGCATGTTGCAGCACCCTGATGGCATCCAATGGGATTAGGAAATCTATAAAAATGGAGCAAACAGTTGGAAATCACATCCCTTAAAGAATGATTATAACAAATGAAGTAAACTGTGTTTGAAAACATAAGATCAGAGGAAATGAAAACAATGTTATGCAGCCATCATTTATGACAATTCTCCATAGCCATCTATGATCTAATGTAAAACATGATAGGACCGTGCTTCCATTGAAGGAATGAGTTGGAGGGCCACACACCCATTAAGTGAGAGCAATCATGGCCCTTGAATTAATGCGTACCATTTCAAAAAGACTTTTCCATTCAATTTCCTATTTCCTCCATTGACACAAGGAATGGTCCCAAAGGGGGACCATGACAGAACAGGTGTCTGTAAAATATATATAGTATAAACAAACAATCAATGTCGTAATTTGGACTGGTCAGATAAAAACTCTCTCAAACATTTTTTAATTTTCTACACTACAAACTGAACCAGAAAAATCTGCAATAAAAAAAGTTATGGTCCACATGTTTTACTAACTTGAATGATTATGGCAGCAATAGCCAGTAATAATATATTAAAGACCCAATATAATCAATATGGCCACGGTACTAAATTGCAGTTTATCTCGTTCACCCAGCAAAATTAGCTTCATCTTTTTTGGGTGATTAGAGAAGTGGGAGCATTCCAAACTTGTACACTGAAACAACACTTTCAAATCTCAAATTATACAGGAATTAGATAAACAAAAAACAGAAGTTTATATTTTGACAAGTCATTGAAAAGCCAGCACTAATATTCTACATCAAACCTGAAAAACTATTAGCACTCAGTAGTTCCAATGTTCCAGGTATAAAAATTTCACAAAGTTATTTGCAAACATTTTATTTTGTCCAAAATGTCACTATATGGAATATGCAACTATCATTCATAGATAATTAGATCTCCATTTTAACATGAAATAATATCACTTTTGAAGCTAGCATAACCACTAAGACCCACATATAATGTTGTTACAGTAATTGTGGTGCCTTGGGCTTTTTATTTCACACTGAGAAGATGAGTTTGTACTTCCCTAGAGAACGCGCTGAGCTCATGCATGGGCAAGATGGTAAATCACTGTCCCAACACACACACACACATAAACAAACAAGCATGTGTACGTGTGCACATATGTATACCTAACACGACAAAAATAAATAAGATGGACAACAAACACACTGAACATGTCAAATTCTAAATAATTAATTTGTGAGCACAGAAAACATAAAAACTTAGATTTTATGCCCTTAATACTTCACTTTGAAGTCCTTAACCAGTCCTCATAAAGTTTGCTACCTACTTGGTACCACATGACCTTCTCAAAATTATAGAGCAAAACATCTAACAACCCAATCTGAAGCCCAAGTATATATACCAAAATGAGATTTAGATGCCAGTAGAGTAAATTTAACAGTTGGGCAGACCTTTAACTTGGCTCAACCATGTGAAGTTTACATGTCAACAAACAGCTTCTATGCAAATTCTAATGGCTGTGTATGGTCATAAGGAAAGAAAAAGGAATCACACCATCTACTCCAACATGAGGCTGTTGTTGAATGACACCAATAAAAGAACCATGTATCAATGTTACATATGGACCTTAGTCACCTAATCCGTCTAAGAAGCCTTACGTTTCTGCTCTGAATTCGTGATAAATTGGTGAATTACCTGGAGCTAATTCATGAATTAGGTAATTTATGGGGCGAATTCCTTATTTTTTGGGTAAGTAGGGTGAATTCCTTATTGAAGTAAAGTTTTTAGACGTGACAGTTGACTGACAGGTCTGCTACTGTCATTATTATGGATGTCAACACCAACCTCAACTTATTAACATGTAAGAGAGACGTACAAACTTGAAATATGAAATAACTAAAATTTTATATGGAGTACATTTTGGATGATTTATTTACTTGTTTTAGGGGCAATCTGAGTTATATTTTTGTGTATTTCATATGTTAGAATGCAGCCTGCGATTTTATTAATTTTTTGATAATTTTGCAATTTGTTTGACATGAGTTGTAGAATTCGGACCATCTTGTAGGTCAAGTTACGTCATTCGATGTGGTTTTATTTAAGTATATAATAGTCTAGGAAGCTCAGACACTTCAAAACGGGTGTTGTCCAATGTCTGTGTCCGTGTCTGTGTCCGATACATCTTGGACATCAACAAGCCACATACCCACGTGTCCACATGTCAAACACACCACATGGCATGTCAATTTTTTTAATTATTAATGTTTTGCACGACACTTTGAGGATACACTTGTCCTGTGTTGGGACACGCCTAAGGACACCTTTGTGAGGTTTTTTTTATAATTTAAAAAGCTAATATGGGGTTAAAGTAAAATATATGACAACAAAAAGGGGCAAAATGAAAATATATATGTACACCCACATATTTATTGATATCTCTTACATCTTTGTGCCCTAAATTTATATTCATATATATCACACATAAAAAATAATAATTGTCGTATATGCCGTGTCCATATTCTGTTTTTTTTTCAAAATCGCTGCGCCTCATGTCCGAGTCCGTGTCCATAATTAATAATCTAGTAGTCAGAGTTCAAATTTCCTAATCTTCAAATTCATAGTCCTAGTAGAAATAGAACCAGTTTTGTTATTCATTTGGAGAATTTGGTATTGTGTTTGTGAAACTTTGCTTTGCCTTTGTGAGGGTGTCTTTCCTTTTCCTCTCTTCTTCTTCTCTTTTATGTTCTTTGGAAAGAAACAAGGTTGCCATTCACAACCAAGAACAATATCTTTCCAGTATCAAAACACAACCAAAGTAAGCCTAAACAAACCCAATCCTTGACCCTATCTTTTGACCTTCAAAATTAAGAGAAAATTGATATCGAGAGCTTCCAGCACCACTCTTTTTGAAAATCCTTCAACCTGCACTTCTGAAGATTGAACCAATTTAAAACTTTTCCCTTCTAAGAAACCACAAATTCTTTCTTCTCCCTTATAGAACCTAACCCTAGAAAGAAACTCTACTCATGGCCACTGGCCACACATCATAGGTTAAGACGAAAGAAACTTTAAAATATGCACAACTTAAGAAGAAATTGCTTTCCCTTTCGAAGCACACACAAGCATAATTTTAGTTTCATATGCAACTAGACTTCAAGCACCCTTGAAAGCCATCCCTTTGAAATCAGTCTTCTGAACAGCATGTTCAGTTCAGAACTTTAAATGCTTGCAGTTTCATTAGAAATATGTAGCCTGAAGATTCATGTAGCAGTTCAAATAAGAACAGAACTAAAATTACTTTAGATTCTCCTTTAAATCCCCTAAATAATACAGCTTCATATATTTCAGTTGCAGCACATGGGAAGCCCAGAACTTCTATACTAATTACAGCAACACAAATTTGTGCACTCATTAGCTGTTCAAATAGAAACAGCCAGAAACAAAAAGTGATTTTTCAAAATTGCATGGGAGCACTAACATGCACGTACATACAGTGAGAGATCCAAATGAGTTTGAAGGAGAGCTCTTGGAATAAAAGAAGGGCAGGAAACAAGCCCAGTTTGGCCTCAACCTATTTATATAGAAGTAAAACCCAAGAATTACAGTGATGAAATGTGTGCCAAGTTGCAGGTTGGAGATTTATAATTGATGGACCTTAAGTCTCACTCTACTTGGTACAGTTGTTATTATACATGTGCAGCAAGCTCACCAAAGCCAGAGCGGACATGAACTTTTAAAAAAAAAAAATGGCGCACCAATAGGCAGAAGTGCCCCCAGTGCAACTTCATTGCCCTCTGTGAGTGTGACCTCTTCTTATTCTTGAACAAAGTTCATTATCAATTATAAGCTTCAATTTGCTCTTTCAATACAAAAAATGCAAAGGAAGGATTGATCTCAATATTCATAGTGCAAAACTTTTAACTGTATCTCAGCAATGGTTTCCGCATGCCTAAATGAGTGGATATGAACAGATTTATTTCAACATTTACATCATTAAAATCATCATAAGTAATCCCCGGTGAAAAACACAGTATCCTACATAGAGATTTCCCACTCAACAACTGTATAAAAACTACGAACCGAGCAAGTAGAATGGCGGCCAAGCAAGACTCGTGGTCAGTTGTCCAAACAGATGTCTGGTCAAATCCTGGGTTAGCCATATAGTTTAGACAGCTAAGCCCAAGGGTGGACCACCTCAAGGATGAGTCCACAAAAAGTAGGATTATGCTCATCGCCTCCGCAAAAATCGTTGGACAGGAGACACGTTCCCACCTAGGGTAGAGTAACATGAGCAGGTAGTTGCACAAAACTCTCAAAGATCAACTCAGGGAGTATAAGAAGGTCTCTTACCCTCCAGTCCAAGGTACGCCATCCTTAGCAATTACATTACACTTGCACCATATTGAGAGTTCACCTGCAAGTACTTACCAACTAAACCATTAGGGCTTGTTTGATTGGGGTAGGATTGAGATTATTAATCTATGAGATTCACATTTTATTGTTTGGTTGAAAATTGTATTATTCAAATTAGATTTCCAATGGCTTTACTTGTTCCACTAAATTGACGGATTTTTTAATCCTACAACTAATAATGCAAAACATACATATAATTAGAACTATATATTTTCATATCTATTGCAAAACAAATATGGACAAGAGAGAATTACGTATCTCACTAAACAGCTGAATAACTAATTCCACGCTAATTTCATGAATTGTTAAATCACCTCACTATTAGTTTTGCAAATTAAACAGGCCCTTGGAGTGCCCCGGCTAAACACCCTCAACCGACAAGGGCTCACTGTATGTGGTTGCAGGTCATCGGCGAGGAATACACCGGCATTGATTTCTACAGTAATCATCTACATCATTTATGTTGTGTTTGGTTGAGAGATTTGAGGAAGGATTTGGAAAGGGAAATGGAAAATGTAGGTGAAATGTGAAAAAAATATACCTACATTTCACATAGTTTCAAACACATTTTCCATTTCCCTTTCCAAATCCCTCCCCAAATCCCCCAACCAAACAGCATTAGTGTGGTCCAGTTTTTTTACCCCAAACATTGATCAACTCTTATTATCAGAGTAATAGAAATAGAACACCCACAACTACTCAAAAGCTGAATTTTTCTTGAACTAGATTGTTCTCCTCCGTAATAACACCAATGACAACATAAAATGTGCAGGCATGGTTTGATTATTGCATTATAATAAGTACTTTTCTTGCTTTTCCATATCAATTTTGTTTCAATAACACAAATCAATTGGCAGATTTCAAAACGAGGAACATAATACAGACATGAGAATCTAATCAGGGCAATAAATAGATATAATAAGAAGATCAAATCTAAAAAATACAAAATATAACAAAACATACGAATGTATATATGTATGGTGTGTGTGTATATATATATATATATACATAGAGAGAGAGAGAGAGAGGGATACCAGGAGGTGATGTTGATAAGGGATCTGGTAATATACCAGTTGCTCGACGAGTTTGGATTAAAAAAAGAGTAATGCTATAGCGCAAAAATTCGGGTTTTTCCCAAACTAAGCCTAAAGTTATTTCCCTGACTAAGTTAGTTTGGCCGAAATTTCAAAATAAGCTGATGCGTGTTTACAAAACATACATCCAATTTGTTTTTGGTTCATAAAATGAATAAAATCGTAAAAGTACGGTTACAGAACACGCTTTTAATTAAGAAAATGTTGTTCCTATTAACGTTTTCATCTGAGCTATTTCTAACCACGCTTTTAACATATATTAAAATGTAATCAAAATAAAAGTCAAGTGAGGTTGTTGCTCAAATGATAGTGCTCATGGGAGAGGCACGGGGTTCAATCTCCTGCATCTCCAAACTTCAGTCATTTTTCAAATACTTTCTTTTTTCTTTTTTTTTTTTTTTTTTCTTTCCACTTACTTTGTACTTTATATATTTATTATATAATTTTTTTATCAAAAAAAGTAAAACGTTTGTTTGGTTAACTTAAAAAATTCTCTATAAAATATAAATTTTTTCAAAATGTCAACATAATTATTTAAAAAATATTACTATTCAGGTCAAAAAGTTCATTTTCTAGACATAGTGATGTGTCAAGAAAATTATTGATTCAAAATTAAATATTCTTTAATTATCAAACAATTATCTTTTTGACACATCACTGAATTTATAAAGTGGATTGTCAAAAGATAATTGTTTGACAATTAAAAAATATTTAATTTTGAACCAATAATTTTCTTGACACATCACTATGTCTAGAAAATGAACTTTTAGACCTGAATAGTAATATTTTTTAAACAATTATGTTGACATTTTGAAAAAATTTGTATTTTATAGAGAATTTTTTTAGTTAACTAAAAAAAATATTCTATTCAAAAAAAATTTGTATTTTATAGAGAACTTTTTGACGTTTGTTTGGTTAACTAAAAAAATTCTCTATAAAATATAAATTTTTTCAAAATATCAACATAATTGTTTAAAAAAATTATTATTCAAGTCTAAAAGTTCATTTTCTAGACCCAATAATGTGTCAAGAAAATTATTAGTTCAAAATTAAATATATTGTCAAACAATTATCTTTTGACACATCAGTGGACCCACTTTATAAATTCAATGATGTGTCAAAAAGATAATTGTTTGATAATTAAAGAATATTAAATTTTGAACCAATAATTTTCTTGACACATCACTAGGTCTAGAAAATAAACTTTTAGATCTGAATAGTAATATTTTTTAAACAATTATGTTGACATTTTGAAAAAATTTGTATTTTATAGAGAATTTTCTAAGTTAACCAAATAAACGTTTTAATTTTTTTGATAAAAAAATTACATAATAAATATATAAAGTATAGAGTAAGTGAAAAAAAAAAAAAAAAGAGAAGGAGTTGAGTTGAATTTGAAAAATAACAGGAGTTTCCAGATGCGGGGAGTTGAACCCCGTGCCTCTCCCATGCAAAGCGCGGAGCACTACCATTTGAGCTACAACCCCACAAGACTTTTAGTTTGATTACATTTTAATATATCTTAAAAGCGTGGTTAAAAATAACCCTTTTACTTACCGATGAAAACGCTAATAGGAACAACATTTTCTTAATTAAAAGCGTGTTTTGTAACCACACTTTTACGATTTTATTCATTTTGTGCACCTGAGCCAAAAACATGCTGAAAACATGTTTTGTAAATACGCTTTAGCTTATTTTGAAAATTTCAACCAAACTAGGTTTAGTTTGGGAAAAGCCCCCGAAAATTCTACTAAACATTTTATTAAAATGTCTCGTATGTTATTTGACTACAATTAATCCGACACCCATGCAAAAGATGTGAGTCTTGTATAAATCCTACAGTTATGTGACATATTTAATAGAATATTTAATAAAATTTTTAAAATTTCTAACATTTTTATTCAAAAAAATAACAAACATAACAGTTAGGAATAATTAATTAATGTCTACTTATTGTACCATGACCACAAAAAAAATAAATAGATTGCCTCTCGTCCAGAATGCTGTATCACGGGTCCTTTTCATGATCTGAGCGATTTTAAAAATTAAAAAAAAAAAATAGAGATTGATTCCATAATCATAATAATTTATTTAATTATTATGTTTGTCATTTCTCGTAATATCACAAATAAATTTCCATTGCTTATTTATGCTAATTTCATATCATATCACACTCCTATTTTTGGTGACCTCCGATCATAAATAACTTCCCCCTATATTATTTTTTCAAATTTACTTAATAAATTTAAGCTTAATGAATTAAATTGAGTTTAACTCTAGCTATTCATAAATTATGAGTTGCATTGTTTATATTTTTTGATTTTTTGGCTGATTTAATTTACTAAACTCTTACTATGTAACATATCGGAATTTTAATTTTATTGTTGCAAATATAGTTTCTCTTTTTTATTTGGGAAAATTAATTTAAAGTCTCTGTCACATTTTTAGTAATGAAAGAGATCCACAATATTATTTTGTGATGTCTAAAGTCTCTCAATCCAAGACCTATAAATCACAGAGAAATTTGACATACTAGAGAGCTACTCTCCCCCTGCACCTCTCTCTCTCTACAACACTTTCTCTCTCTCTCTCTACACAGACTATGTTGATCCTCTCTTCCTTGCCTCACAGATACATCTTCTCCACCATAGCTAGGGTTTCTTCCTCATCTTCAATCTCCTCGTCTTCCAAGCTTAACTTGATCTCTTGCTTGTTGCCTCTTCGATCGAGCGTTCACAAGTTTCCATACTTTGTACTTTACTACTCTTCAAAGGCTAGAGGAATCGTAGAAATGGTGCAAAACAAGGAGTCTATGGTGGCCGTCACCGCCTCTAGCTCCACAGCGGACCTCGACTAAAAATAATTGATGGATATGTAAAGAATCGTTGTTAGAATTGCACAGATTGTTACAAGTGAGTTTATAGATTGTGTTCGAAGATAGATTCGTAATGGATGAAGAATAGATTAAGAGGTCTGGAAGTGAATACAGAAAGTATGATTAGGCTTTTGAAGCTATGGACTCAAGTTGACCACAGAAAAGTAGAATTGTCTTCATGAGTTTGTTTGGACTCAAGAAATCCAAAAAAAATTTCTCTAAAAAGAATTTATTTAGGAAATCAGATAAATTCTCTAGATCAAATTTTAATCCAAACACATCCCAATCACATGTTCTCACAAGGTAAGAGTTGACCCATAGATAAAATCTGGGTGATTTCAAGTTAAATCTCCTTTTTTTCAAAAGTTGATTTCTTCAAAAGGATTAAAAAAAAATCAACAAATACAATAGATGATTTACACGATGGACCAAATCTGAACTATCAAAAAACTGCATGTTTCAATTTTTTAACTAATGAAAGGTTTGATCTCCAAACAGATGATTAACGACAGGATCAATCTGAACATTTGAACAAATGCATGATCAATGCTACCATTAATGAAAGGTTCAATCTACACAAATCCTGCTAATACTAGAAGCTTGCGCAATCAGCATAATTAGTTCAAACACAGACAAGATAATAATCAAATGCACTGTGCCCTTAAGAATTGCAAACAGATTGAAATCACAAAAGGTGTTGCAACTTCATAGAGCAATGTCTATGCTCATCTTGTACTACTTAATTTCAACTAGTCCTATCCAAGACACAGGATTTCTACATTAATACACTTCCAACAAAAATACAGCTCCCTTTCGATAGAATGCTGGTTCATTCCATCCATTTACAAAAATAAAGAAAGCCTTCCCATTGAGCATTTTTTTAGTTCTTGAACATTGAGCATCCTCCAAACCTGTAACTCTACTCCAAAAGAAATCCCATGAATATTAAACTGATGATTAGCTGTTAAGGGTGGAGAGCATGCCACCAGTTGCAGTTGGTAACACAACCTCCCAGCCAGGTCCTTTCAGAGGAAGCAAACTGACAGCAAAGTCGGGCTTCCCATCTTCAGCTAATGGACCAGCAATCAGATCACTGCGGTCTAAGATCCTTTCCAAATCTTCATCCCTGACATCTGTCTGTATCATCTTGTCTTCTGCATCTTCTTCATCACGGAGCAAAGCCAGCAGCTCCTCTTCCTGAAAAAAATTACATCTTTATTGTTGTAGTCCAATATTATAGAGAAGCAAATACTTTAACATCTCCATTAGATCCCAACCTTCACGGATCAAAACATATAGGACGAGTGAGAAAAATCAAGAATTTGGCTGGTGCAACAAAAAAAGAAAAAGACTGGTCTGTCATTTAGGTGAGAAAAGAAAAAGAAAATGGTTGTGCTTTCTACTTCCAAAGGTATTATACTCATTTCTAGAATTGGCCCCCTATATAGAACTTGGCCAAGTCAACCCACATAGCTCCCAACTAAAACTCCACAAAGACCATCACAAATGTTTGTGTATGAAAACTTTGAATCTTTAATCTGACTAAAAATGAAATTAAAATCAGTGATAAAAAGTTATACGTTAAATCTTTACTTACAAATTTAGAACTTACTCAGATAAATAGCAAGGAACATTTCAAAATATACTATGTCCTATGCAAAGGGTAGAGGATAAAACTAATTAACAGAGAAAGGGTAGAGGATATACAATAGGGGCTATAGCTGTACTCTTCATCTGACCATAGAAATTTGTTGCTATAAAAATATCGAGGAATGAAAAAAGAAATTATAATAGAAGAAAGCATCATTGAGAGAATCTTAGATCTGACCCTGGCACTCTAACCAAAAGCAGATCTCACAAACTAAAACAGAAACATACTGAATATGATTACAACAGATATCACAAACCTCCATGCCATCTATCCCACTAGGCATGATCCTTTCTTGCTGAAATTGCCCTTTCCCAATCACCACATGCTCAAGCTTCAACTTACTGAAAGCTCTTTTCAAAATTCGACCCTGGTAGCATACAGTTCCTCAGTTTCTTCACAATATATACAGAATTAAGCTGAATTATTTTCAAAGAAGAAAGACAAGGACATCCATGAGTTACCTCAACAGACTGAGCTGTTGACAATCTATAAACATGAACAGGCTTTGTCTGACCTATTCTGTGACACCGATCCATTGCTTGTAAGTCCATTTGAGGATTCTGTGATGCAAAAGCAATAAAATACATATTTAGATATTCAAAAATGTCAAATGCATCCAAAGAGGCACAAACAAAACGAAATGTACCCAGTCACTGTCATATAAAATGCAGGTATCAGCTGCAGTAAGATTGATACCCAGCCCGCCAGCCCTAGTGCTGAGAATAAATACTCTGTAATTACTCCCCTCATCATTGAACTCCTGGATCTGTATGTGAATTCAAAAAATTTGTTATTAAACAAAAAATAAATTCACATTTATCAACATTTGACCAATAGCAAAAAGTAGCAAGTCTGTGGCACAACAGAACAAAATAATTGACAGCACATCATAGAGGAAGACGATATGCCATCTATACTAACAGATTCTGGACCAAAAACCAAAATTACAAAAACCACTCTATGGATGAATATAATTCAGCTTACCATTTACCAATCACTCTCTAAACAACAGCAATGAGTTATTTCAAAAACTTCACCCATACAATTTCAATAGTACCTTCTACTTTAAGCATCTAAAACTCTAAGGGCCTGTTTGGTTTTGTAAGATTGGAAGAAAAGCAACACCAATTTCAGCATGCTTGCAACCAACTGCAGTTATGGCTCAGTAAAACTCTAACAATATGATAGCAAAATCAGAAATAATGGGATTTGCATAAACAAATCAGTAGACACCATAAATAATACCTTTGCTAAAAATAAGTGCAGGAAGTGCAAAAGAAATTCTTTGTTTAAATTAAAGATGACAAGAGATGGAAACAAGCAGAATAACTTACTACCAGGTCCAAGCCCATGAACTTGAATGGGGAATATAAAAAATGAATCGAAATGAATTGATTATGCAACAACAAACAGAAGATAATTGGAAGAGTAAAACACCCATAAATTGGACAATCTATTAAGATTACAATTGTAGAGAACAGTTTTTAATGAAATTCCAGGGATAGTTAATAGCTTCCCCTCCATCATCATTAGCCTAGCTGGCTAGCTGTACTTTCAACCTCAAAGGTACATCATAACATTTTATGGAGAAATATATATGTATCTATATAGGTCCAAAACATAAATAAATAAAAACTTTTCTGAAAGGACCAGAATTCTCTAAAAGACTTTATCCAGTATATTTAAGTGTACAAAAAAGACTTCAGACAGTGTAGCACTGACCTGTCTTTTTCTTTCATCCAATTTCACACTGCCATCAATTCTACAAACTTCAAATCCCTTTTCACTAAAATAGTAATGCATGATATCCAAAATCTTAGTCCACTGAGAGAAGATCAGAACCTGTTTGCCAATACAACAGATTATGAGAAGAAAGATCCGATAACTAGAAGGAAAAAAAATAAAAAATAAAAATAATAAGTTACTACTTTACTTGCAAACATACTTTGTGCTTGAGAGCAAATAGCTTTGCTAGTAATCTGTCCAGCAACCGAAATTTGCCACACTGCTCAACTATCTGTTCTACTGGTGGATAGAAATCTGTCAAGATAGACAAGCAAGAAAATGGATAAAGAATTTGAAACTCCAGCTTGCTTTAAATCTAAGGACATTGCAAAATACATACAAGACCCATCAAAGGCAGACTCTAAGAGATCAGGATGGTTGCAGTTCTTCCGAAGTTGAACCATTAGATTATTAAGCTTCCCTTTCATACCACGTCCTGCCATCACAAAAATTTGTAAAACATCACTTTAATAAAGAGGCAAGTCAACCATTAGATATAACCTTCACCTACAATATGGGGAAAAAAATGGCCGGAACCGATGAATACTCAAGTCAAGACTGACTCTATGTATGTCAAGTATGCACACCCAAGATCAAAAACCAGGTTGGAGCTACATACACCAACATAGTGGAAGCATGATACCACGTCATAAAGTCACCCAGATACACTTCTCACCAGAATCTGATCACCAACCTAAAAGACATCAAGAATCTTACTCTAGGAACAGAAGCATGCACAGTGCTCCCCACAGCAAATCATGCTTAGTCAATATCTTAGACAAAGCCCCAGAAGGAATACCCTCTTCTGGAATTATGCCATTGATAGGGAAACAATCCTACAAACTACTAAATTGACACCTTCCATTTCCTCAAGACTATCTTCAACATAATCTCAAATCCTTATTTGTACAAACTGTGCTTTGAAACTGCCAATTTTATCATTAGAGTTCAAAAAGAAATTTTCATTTCCCCAGTACAGCAGAAAAGAGTATCAGCAAGCAGTAAACAAGAAACAGGGAAAAAATATTTCTCTTAATTCATTTTTTTTCCAGTTTCACAAGTAGCTGATGCAGCTCTTAAGCAAAGAAAATCCATTACCAGTGTCCACCTTGTCTCGCAAATAATTTTCAAGTGTTTTATTAACTAGATGATCCTGGAAGTTCCTTTGATGCTCAGTCATGCTAGCATATAAGATGATCTCCTTTTTTCGAGGGAGCATCTGCTCAACGTCTGACTTCATCCTGCGGAGGAGGAAGGGACGCAAGATGGAATGAAGTTTTGCAACCACCTGCCAGCATCAAAACCACCAAGTATTATGCATAGAACCCAACTAAAATGGTGTCAAAAGGGGAGAGTAAAAACACACAAAACCAGAATAGAATACACACTTGGGCCTTTCTCTTCTCTTCCATTTCTTCCTTCATCGCTTCATTGGTGCACTTGCCCGAAAGATCAAACCTAAATATATAATCATGTCATTATACAACCAGGGAAATGCAAGTAACCACTTATCAGTGCAAAAAATAAATGCATAAAAAATGAAACAGACAAACAGCTAAAAGGAGCAAACTATGGTTCAAAATCATGCTTTAGAGGCAGAGGATAAAAACTTTACATCAGTGCAAATGGAAATCTTCCACAAAAATAATTGTATAAATTTTGATCTTTCACCAGAACCAAGTCATTTATGTGGCATTGAATCAAAATAACAAGGCCTGAATATACTGGATATGCCTGCCGAAACCTTGCCGGACCTGTTATCTTTCATTTCTTCTCTTTTCTTCTCTCAGATTCAATGCCACATATACTGGATAATGTCTGGATCAACATAGAATTTATATGACTTGGTTCTGAATCAAAATAACATAAATAAAAGTGCCTACAGGATTTATATGTTAATTAGTGTATATATACATGTATCAATGCCTGCATAATATGGGCTCTAGAACTATTTTTCAGAGTAGTTTATTACCACAAAGAGAGAGAGAGAGAGAGAACCAATTCAGCAAATATCATGAATCAGCTTACAAGTATATCAACAAAAAAAAAAATCATATTTAAATTGTGAACAACAAAAAGGGCAAACCATACTGACCAAGACTCAAATTCTTCATGGGATGAGAATATATCAGGCAAAATGAAGTTCAACAATGACCAAAGTTCTGCCAAGTTATTCTGCAGAGGAGTGCCAGTTAATAGAAGCTTATTTTCAACAGGTAACCACTTCAATTCCTTCAGCAATTTGCATTTGGAGTTTTTCAACCTGTGCCCCTTTAAGAGGAAAGATAAATAGTTTAGATACAAGAGCTAAAGTGTCCAATGGGAAATTCAAGATTCAGCATATGCTTACTAACACAAAAGCACAAGCGCACGAGAGAGAGAGAGAGAGAGAGAGAGAGAGAGAGAGAGAGAGAGAAGAGAGAGAGAGAGAGAGAGAGAACCAATTCAGCAAATATCATGAATCAGCTTACAAGTATATCAACAAAAAAAAAAAATCATATTTAAATTGTGAACAACAAAAAGGGCAAACCATACTGACCAAGACTCAAATTCTTCATGGGATGAGAATATATCAGGCAAAATGAAGTTCAACAATGACCAAAGTTCTGCCAAGTTATTCTGCAGAGGAGTGCCAGTTAATAGAAGCTTATTTTCAACAGGTAACCACTTCAATTCCTTCAGCAATTTGCATTTGGAGTTTTTCAACCTGTGCCCCTTTAAGAGGAAAGATAAATAGTTTAGATACAAGAGCTAAAGTGTCCAATGGGAAATTCAAGATTCAGCATATGCTTACTAACACAAAAGCACAAGCGCACGAGAGAGAGAGAGAGAGAGAGAGAGAGAGAGAGAGAGAAAGAGAGAGAGAGACTAGTTAGCCTGAGGATTTACCTCATCCACCACCATGTATTTCCAATTGTAATGCCTCAAGTGTTTTCTCGCATCATTTAGTGCAACCTCATAAGAAGTAACCACAATGGGGAATTTGGAACTTATTGTTCTTGGCATGTGCTTCCTTCTTAAATCATCCCTTTCTTTCCTATCACCATGGTAGATAATTGAATTCACTGATGGGGCAAACCTTTGAATAAACAAAAAAGAAAAGAAAACAATGCTTTGATATTAGAAAAAAACTAGAATTAGAATAGAAGATGATATGAATCAATACAATTCATAAAATATAAAAAGATATAAATTTTAAAAATTAAAAAAAAATTTACCTTGATATCTCATTAACCCAATTTGAGAGAGTAGACAGTGGAGCAATGACCAAATAGGGACCATCCAACCCCTTCCCTTTTAAATGTGCAAGGAAGCCAATTGTTTGAATTGTCTTCCCAAGCCCCATTTGATCAGCAAGGATGCCATTCAATCCATTTTGCCAGAGAGAGATCAACCACTTCACACCTTTAAGCTGATAAGGCTTCAACTTCCCACCAGTCAATAGGGGTACCAGTTCAGCTTGCTCTTTCGCAACTCTCTCATCCTCAGTGAGGTTCATATCTTCAGAGGCAGATCCTTCTTTAAATCTTGTGAGCATGGCTGCAACAGCTCTCGTGGCCTTTTTCTGAGGAGGTTAAAAATACATGACATGTTACGGATTTTGCAGGCCGGGAAATAAGTTGCCAAGTTTTAAATACCTCACAAAATAAAGTGACCAAAAAATGACAAGATCTACTTTACACTTGAACAAGACACAAACAAGCCAAATAAACATACAAAGGAATCATCAAAGGCATTTTTTCTATGCTCTGATAAACCAGGATAATGGAATTGCAATATTCATATATATGACATAATAAAATATATAAAATTGCATATTTTGGATGTGTCACTCAAGTGTCGATTTCTACAATTTTAAAAATTGCCAAGTCAACACATCAATGTCGTGTCGCGTGTCCATGTCATGTCAAACATCCTCATTTATGATTCTTAAACTAACATATATACATCCAAAAGAAACCTGACGCAATATAGATAAAAGACCAAAGCAGCAGCAACAATCATTATTCCCAGCTTAACTAGGTTGATATAAACTACAACTGTTTTTATTAAAACAATCCCAAGAACACTTTTACATTTTTTAGAAGGTTCCAAGTTCCAACTATTATAACGTAACACGGCCATTGAGCTTTCAATTAAACCCAATCCAGTGACACTGCAGAACAGTGGCATTAATTCAGATTTGAAAATTTATAATCAGCTCAATATCCTTGATTTCAGTTGAAAAACTTGTTATCATCAATCATCACAAATGGTTCTTTACTCTTCTTATAGATAAACTCAGAACTCAAAAGCTTCAGTTTCTTTTACTTAATTAACATATTATAGACATAGTAGCATGAATTCCATATTGCACAAAAGCTGCCGCTATACACATGATAGAAACAAACTACATGGACCATGCATGAACTTCGATTGCAGTTTGTCGCCGGTGATCAAATTTCAGAGCATCATATATATTGTCATGTTTGGTACACATACCCATTCCCAAAAAACATATAGTGTAGAAAGAACATGGTGTTCCAAGATGAAACAAGGGGACCAAGCAGTAAGTTCAGTATCAAAATCTGAGAAAAGTAAAAAAGAGAAGGCAAGGCTTACATTGTTGAACTGTGCAGCAGCTTTTCTTTTCATACCACGACCTTTCTTTTTTCCTTTAACAGTTTCATTGTATTCATCTGCTCCATTCTAACAATATAATTATATAATAATTTAAATCAGCAATAAGATAAAAAGCACCCATATAAAAGTTTCATCTGAAAGGGGCATGAGAGACTACAGTTGTGATATCATCCATCTTTTCCAACAGAAATTCTGAATAAAGCTGGGTTTGTGTTAGAAGCTCATCCAATTTGGTGAACTGGGTGTCATTCAATTGTGGTGTCTCAGGCTCATTTGTTCTGTCATCTTCTTCCTTCACCCGAGCTTCCAGCAACTTCTCTTCTTCCTCAGCCATGGCTTTTGATATAAGAGAAGAATCTCCATTTTTTGCAACAAGGAGTATTTCCTCCTCCAATTTGACTCCAGCTTTCTCATCACAGATCTCCTTCATGTTAAATGTATCATAATATTAATTAGATATTACACAATTGAGAGAAATCTAACACTACTTACGAAGGCACATCAAGTAGAAACTAGTAATTAAACCCTCTCGCCTAAAACCAGACATGGTAATGGGAATGGGGCAAGAAAGAAGGGGATTTCACAATTGCAACTCCGAGATAACAAGAAAAAACAAATTAAGGTCCTATACATAACTGACAGTACGAAAAAGAGTCAATACATATGACCAGGCATGTTAGTATTCCATGTTGAATGTGTCAATCAAGTAATAGCCTAAACACAATCTTCTAACAGATACTTTATTAAAATCTAACATAAACATTCAATGCAGAAAAATTCAATAACATAAAATGAAACCAAGTAGTAGTTAATAATCATGTCACAGTAACTTCTCAAATAACAAAAAATGTGGAAGTAAATTGGAGAACTAAAGAACTGGGAACAAAATACTACTTTAACCACTTCACAACTGCTAAAACTACAATAAAGGCTCATTTGGCAATGGGCTTCATCATTTGTCAACTGTACATTTTAGCCAAAAAGCCAAAAAATACTATAAATTATTACATCACTCTCTATTTTTCTGCACATCTTTTCGTAAAAAATCAAAAAATTATTAAAATAATATATTCCCAAACGAGATTAGCCAAAAAACAAACAAGCCATACAAAAAAGTCAAACATTCCTTCCCTTCTCCCTACTTTTTGCAACTTTTTTTTTTTTTTTTTTTTTGTAAAAAACTAAAAAATCATTCCCAAACATTTCAAACTTTTTCATCTAAACCAACCCTAAGTGAAAGCTAAGGATCTGTTTGGTTCCCAAGAAAAGTTGAGAAAATTAAAAATAAGGGGAAGGAATGTCAATGAAAGGCTTCTTATCTGAAGCATTTTCCATGTGTTTCCTTCGTTTTTACTGATATCAAACAGAGGGCAAAGCTATCCTTTCTACTGTGTTTAGTACCTAGAACTAAACGGATAGCTAAGGATCTGCTTGGTACCCAAGAAAAAGTAAAATTAAAAAGGACAGGGAACAATGTCAATGAAAGTACTAGTTTATCTAAAGCATTTTCCATGTTTTCTTTAGTTTTTACTATATCAAGCATTCCGAGGTTTCCTTATTTTTATTTCCATTACCCAAAAAAAAAAAAAAAACAACATACCCATAAAAAAACAAAAACCATCTAAATAAATAAATAAATAAATAAAAACAACCCAAAACTCCAATGGTGAAGAAAATCAGAACATAATAAAAAAAATTGTAAATGCACATTTGAGACAAACAAGAAAAATGTGAGAAAGAGAAAGAAAATGAAGCCAACCTCGTCCTCCAGTACGGAAGTCGGAGACTCTGCTTCGTTCTTCACTTCGGTCTCAGGCACCATCTCCGAGTTCCAGATCCTGAAAATGGACAACAACAAAAACTACTAAAAATACACTACAATAAAATTTCTCAAGAAGAAGAAGAAGAAGAAACAAGGGTTTACTGTTGGCAAAAATTTGAAAAACAGAGAATCTAAACTGTTTTGATTGTTTCAAAATTAGGGCACAGATATAAAAATAGAACAATCACGAGAACGTTGATGAAACCAGTTTGATTTGAACTTACTTTGAAATTTTTGGGAGAGAGAGATAGTCGCAGAGAAATGAAGGAAAGGTATAGAGAGTGAGACAGAAAACAGAGGAGAGAGAGTAGGGAGAGATGCAGGGCGTAAAAGCTACTATATAGGACTTTTGAGTACACTATTAAATTAATTATTCCTTATTATTATCATTTTCGGTGGTCTGGGTTGGAGCTTTGGGCGGGAAATCAAACTTTCATGTTTGCCCTGAATTGTTCGCCTAATTACAGCGGACCCGCTTTGGAACGTCGGAGGGTTCTGTGCTTGTACCGTTTTGATTGGTTTCCAGTAGTTTTTTTTTTAAGGGAAATTCCGGCCTCGTTTGGGGAGTGATTATTTTAGTCAAAAAATTAAATAGTTACTAAAAATTATCACATTATTTCTCTATTTTTTTGTACATCTTTTCGTAAAAAGTTAAAAAGTTACTAAAATAGCATGTTCCCAAACGAAGCGTTAGATTTGTGATTTATTATAATTTTATATTTTTTTAGAATAATGTTTGAGGGCCACAAAATGTGTGGTTCAAATAGCTCGAAACTGTCAAAACGACGTCGTTTTAACAGTTTCGAGCCATTCGAGCCACAGATTTTCGGGCTTCCTACCAATGCTGATTTTTTTATGATTTATTTAGTTCTTGTAAATTTGTAGGTGCCGTTTGATAACACTTAGGTGCCGTTTGAAAATACTTACATTTTCAGTTTTTTGTTTATATTTATAAAAATTTTAAAAACTCAAATAAAAACTTATTTGGTAAATTTTTTATTTATAAATCAATGGTCTCAGTTTATAAATTTAGCCAAAAAATATAAACTTAAAAAAGTGTTTCCGTTTTAAGTTTTTAGTTTTTTTTTTTTTTTACCATCCAACACTAGCCACCACCCGCCACCATTTTCCACCACCGTCCTCCGCCACCACCCCCCACCACCACCACCACCCACTCCCCACCACCACCTGCCACCACCATCCACCACTCACCGCCACTACCACCACCCACTCGCTACCACCCACCACCTGCCACCACCACCACCACCACCACCACCATCCACCGCCCGATACACCACCCGCCACTTACCTGCCACCACCACTCACCTGCCACCACCACCACCACACCACCACCACCCACCACCACCACCACCACTCACCACCCACCTGCCACCACCACCCACCACCCACTTGCTACCACCTACCACCCGCCACCATCACCCACCCACCCACCACCACCACCCACTTGCTACCACCTACCACCTGCTACCGTCACCCAACCACCCGCCACCCACCTGCCACCACCACCTGTCACCCACCGTCACCACCACCACCATCACCACCCGCCATCCGCCACCCACCTGCCACCACCAACCGCCACCACCACCACCACCCACTCGCTACCACCCACCACCTGTCACCGTCAACCACCCACCCACCCACCACCACCACTCGCCACCTACCGCCACCACTCGCCATCCGCCACCCACCTGCCACCACCATCCACCACTCACCGCCACTACCACCACCCACTCGCTACCACCTACCACCTGCCCCCGTCACCAACCACCCGCCACCGTCACCATCCGCCACCACCCGCTACCCACCACCCACCGTCACCACTTTCTACCACCGTCTTCCGCCACCACTTGCCATTTTTCACTCTTATTTATATTTTTAAATTTTTTTAAACATTTTATCAATTACCAAACGCGTTTGTAGTTTATGTTTTTCTAAAAATAAACAAAAAATAAACAAAACCAGTTTATAAAATTTTTGTAAATATAAACTGAAAACGTAAACGTTACCAAACAGACCCGTAATAACTCATTTATCTGTCATATTTAAAAAAGTTCATTATAATTTTTTATTTATTTTATTGTCACATGTTACATTTGAAAAAATTACATTAAGGAATTTATAACTTATTTAGACTATCACATCATACCCGTCATGTTGTCACATTTGAAAAAAAAAAATTACAAAAGAATTTTTAATTATTTTTGAATTTTACATCATACCCCCCACGATATCACATTTAAAAAAAGTACACTAAATAATTTTTAATTATCACATCATACCTGTCATACCTACCACATTGGAGTGTCACATGTTACATTTGATAAAAGTATATTAATGAGTTTTTAATCTCTTTTTTGGGTCTTAATATACTCAACACGTCGTCACATTTGAAAAAATACACTATGAAGTTTTTTGTTTTTTTAGAGTGTTACATTAATACTTGTCATACTGAAGTTTCAAATCATATCTGTCAAATTAATAAAAAATATAGACGTCCATCAAAACACTGCCAAAATTGAAAATAGGATCACACGGAAAGAAATTCCCTACTAATAGGACTTAACACATCAATAAAAAAAACTTGAGACTAAGGCTTCGTTTGGGAACATGTTAATTTAGTAACTTTTTGGTTATTTGGCTAAAATATGAGCTAAAAAAAAATTAGTATGTTTGGGATGACTTTTTGACTTTTTGCGAAAAGATGTGCAAAAAGTAGAGAAAAAATAGAATTTTTGACTTTTTAGTATGGGTTGTTGGCTTTTTGATTTTTTTAGTAACTTTTTGACTTTTTGGCTAAACGGGAGGGTTCCCAAATGAGGTCTAATTATAATACTTGTGTGTGAAATGAAATTTATTAGTAAATATCCATTTTTTTAATGGTTTTTTAGGTACTTATTATAAAATCTTCAAATAAATACAACACAAAAAAATATATAGAGAGAGTTTCACTCTTACAATAAAATAAATTATGAATTTTTTAATTTATCAATTTAAATTTAATTTTTTTAATTTATTGTCAATTCAAATTATTTATCTATTTTTGCTAAGTAAAATATACAAAAAATATTTTAATCATTAAACTCAATATAAGTGTATATAAAATATCTAAAATATTTTTTTATTAGTTTTATTAACAAAAACAGATAAATATTTAGATTAAAAACGAACTAAAAGGTTAGTGTTTAAATTAATAAAATTTAAAATTTATTACAATGGTCAAAATTATTTGGATATTTGTAATTTTTTTATTTATTTCAAAATTAAAGATTATTTTGAGAATTGATTTTTCAATATTTTTTTAAAATTTGATGCAAGAAAAATATATATATACGAAAAGGTAAATAAAGTAATAAACTTTTTTACAGTGACTTTTCAATTTTTTAGTTAAAATTGGGGAAAATTATTTATAAGTCCTATTATAGAGATTTATGCTACATATGATCCTAAGTAAAAACTTATGTTCTCATAAGTCCTGTGAGAAGTTGGTTGACATATTTACCCTCAGAATTGTTGTTAATATCATAAATAATAGCAAAATCATATATAGAAAATTGAATTTTACCATTTATCATAGCTATGTGGATGTGAATTTAAAATTCAAAATCCACGTGATATTTGAATATTTATGCTTTGATTAGGCAAAATTTTAGGAAATAAAATAAATTAGATATGTTTTGTGTCTTTATTATAATGTGAACTGTTGGTTCATTTGAGAACCCATACATAAACACTGAATACGACAACATCACAATACAAATTTAAAGACAAATACAACCAAACGTTAGTTTACAGATAAACAATCTAACTCTGAATTCAATAATATATAATGAAAACAGTAAGTTTCATTCACATTGATTCCAAGACTTTCCACGAACAAGCAACATGTTCACATGCAATTTAAAAAACCAAAAACCCATTAAGTTTGCGAAACGTAACATGACCCATACATAAATACCGAATACGGCAACGTCACAACACAAATTCAAAGACAAATATAACCAAACGTAGCACGCATAAAATATGACAACATTGCAGATATGGGTTAACATTACAATCTAAATGTAACGTCATTAGAGGCTAATGAAAGTGTGCCAATGTATGGCTACACCATTTTCCATAAACTATCAACATTTTCACATTCAATGTTAAAAAATCAAAAACCCAGTAAGTTTGCAGAACGTAACATGACACGCACATAAACACTAAATACAACAACGTTATAACACAAATTCAAAGACAACTACAACCGAACGTAACACGCATAAAATATGACAACATTGCAGATGTAGGTTAACATTACAACTTAAATGTTACGTCATTGGATGCTAATGAAGTGTGCCAATGTATGGATGTATCATTTTTCATAAACCAGCAACATTTTCACATTCAATTAAAAGAATTAAAAACCTAGTAAGTTTACGAAACGTAACGTGACACGTACGTAAACACTGAATACAACAACGTTACAACAAAAATTCAAAGACAATTACAACCGAACGTAACACGCAGAAAACATGGCAACATTGCAGATGTGGGTTAACATTACAACATAAATGTTACGTCATTGGAGACTAATGAAAGTGTGCCAATGTATGAATGTACCATTTTTCATAAACTAGTAACATTTTCACATTTAATTAAAAAAATTAAAAAAACTAGTAAGTTTGCAAAACCTAACGTGACACGTATGTAAACACTTACTATAACATCGACACAGCAAAAATCCAAAGACAAATACAACCAAACGTAACACACAATACATAACCACATTGTAGATGTGGGTTAGCATTGGATGGCTGTACTAGATTGTGAAAGCCATATCAGAAGCAAAAAACCTTACCTCCTTCCCTCAAACACTTGGAGTCCAAATTGGCAAAAGCAAATAACACCACCCCCAACCTTGACGATAGCATCACCTATATCTAGATCCAAACCAACAACATTTTCAAAATCCATCAAAATCCGCGATCAATGCGACATTCACTCAAACGGATTGCGCATACACATTGCGCTTTCGTAAAAGTCTCCAAAAGAGAAATAGGATGAATGATAGAATAATTTATAATATGAAAACATATAAAGGGTATAATAGTACACTAATACCATTTAATCACAATGCATAGGACCTTGTAGAACACCTTCCAATCTAAATAGGACTTACAACTTTATAAGAAACTACACAGGATTTCATATTAAATAAGTTCTCCTAATAGGACTTATAAATAATTTTCCCTTAAAATTGTGACATTTCAATATGCCTAATTAGTTTGGACCAAAAAAAAAATATAAGACGTTGACAGCCTGACACGTTTGGGAAGATAGTTTTGGATAAAATAATTAATAAAGACAAAATTAGTTAAAATAATTAATAAGATAAAAATATCATATTTAAACCATAATCATTTCATTTGTTTTTTCAAAACTATCAAATCAACAACAACCAAAAAAAAGTTAACTATTATCTCAAACACAATTTTTTTAGTCAGGCTAAAATAGTTAAAAAATAAAGAGAATAACCAACTTTCCAAACCAATTTAAAATGAGTAAATTGCTTGTCTCTTTAAATTTTATAATTTTTCGAATTGGACTTCTAAATTATATTTTTCTTACTTCCCCTAATATTTATAATTTACTTTCAAAATTATTTTTTATTAACCTGAAATTTAAAATCTTCCAACATTCAAAACCCAAAATCTAAACTCTCTCTACTCTACAAATTCACCCCCAAACTTTCACCACCTTTTTATTGCCAACCTTTATCACTTCTTTTTTTGTTTTCCTTTTTTTTTTTTTTTTTAAACAGATGAAGCTTTATTTATTAAAGCATCGGACTAGATACATCACTATAAACACGTAAACAAAGGCTAAAGGTGAATAGTCTACCCAATTAGCAGGAAGCCCTTTTTCCAGCATAGGAATTAGCGACCCAGTGCCAATCCTATTGTTTGCTCATCAGGTCCATCTAAAATTCCATTGCCTCAGCTTTGGGAGACTACGAATGTCAAGCACCACTGCCATACACTCCTAAGGTGGCACATCTTCAATCACCTAAGGTGGTACACAGAGCTTGATTTATCACTTTAATCTCAACCATTGAGGCATTATGTGCTTGAGCTAAATAACAGCCAGACGGATTGCATGAGCTTCTGCTTGTAAAGCAGAGGACGCTGAGAAAGATGAAACCAAACCGTCCAAAAGCTTCATTTTAAGTCACGCATAATAGCAACTGCAGATACATTCAGATGTGCATGATTAAAACTTGAATCGCAATTGATCTTGACTCCACCGTGCGTGGCTAGACGCCACCTATAGAAGGTGGATACAATGTAGGACCCTCCAAAAAGGCCTAGCGGATGACCCATTCCAATGTTGTTTATACTCAAACCAAGCTTGGTAATACTACTGAATGACTTCACTTGGGATAACTAGCATATGATTAAAGACGAGATCATTGCGAGCTTTTCATATAAACCATCCAATAAAGGCTATTTTGTTGACTTCTTCTATTCCACTTTGATCGCCCCTTTTGCTCATTCATTGTGTCACCTTTGCACCATGACTATCTTAGAGGTGTAACTCGGTCGAGTTGGGAGGTTGTCCAAGTCCAATTCAAGTTGTGCTGAGACTTGTCCAGGCCCGAATTGTAACTCGAGGTTGCCTGCCCAAGCCCGACCAGAGTCAAACCGAATTACTCGAATTGTCAATGAATTTTAGTGTTTTTTTTTTTTTTGCAGCTACATTGTTAAATTATTAAAATTTAATACCATCAAAATAAATAATTTATATAATGTAAGAGAGATGTCGCTATAGTAGTTTTTACAATTTATGAGTGAAAATAAAAAAATTAAGATTTTTTATTATTTGTATATATATATATATTCAATATGATTTAATAATCTAAATTACTTTAATATCATGTAATAGCTAATAATTTATAGATATATATATATATATATATTTAATATTTTTATATATCTATATATGTATAATTCGGGTTTGGGGTTACTCGGGTTGTTTGATGTTTTTGCCCAAGCCCGTCAAAATTTAATTCGATTTTCTGAATTTTTGCCTAAGCCTATACCAAATTTAAAAATATCTTATCCAAGCTCTAAAAAAATTCGAGCTGGGTTCGGCTTACTTGGATTGAACCCGCCCAAGTTGCACCCCTAGACTATCCTTCATGATCAGGTAAACACATTCACCGCTTATTTGGTTTATTTAAAATATAAAAAAATACAATTTCATAAAATAAATTTTAAAATTTATTTCTGACTAAAAAAAAATCATACGAAGTATTGATCATTTTTTTATTTTTCCCCAAATTGATTTTATTTTTTTTTCCAAAGTACATTTATTGCTCATCCAAGCATTTTGATTTTGGATATTAAAATTTTAATATAATTTATTTGTATGTCACATGGCTACCATACCAACGTGGAAATTTTCTGTTGAAAATTGGACAGTAGCTGGTGTTAGGTTTTTATTCTTGGCAATCCCGTTTGACAAAACTCCTTTCAGTTGTATTTGTTGTTTTCGCACTTTTATTTCAGTGAGGCTATGAGTTTATTAGATGCGAATCCAACCCGAATCAAGCCTTGCAGAGAAGTTTGTGATGTTAATGCTTTCAAGATTGCCACTTCGCTGATTATGACGGGGGTCGAGCTGTCCGGTCAGCTTGCGCCTGAAGCAAAATGCAAAATTGCATTCAAAGTTGGCTGTCCGACCTTACTCGCTCGAGCGAAAAAGTCCTCGCTCGAGCGAAGGACTGCGTCTGGCAAAAAACCTAAAAGAGATGATTGTACGCTCGAGCGAAGACTATGTGGCTCGAGCGAAGGATTGCGTTTATACAAAAACTTGAAAGAGCTCATTGTTCGCTCGAGCGAAGGGTTCGTGGCTCGAGCAAAGACACTAGTAGAAATCACGCGAGTTAAGGTTCTCGCTCGAGCGAGCTTCAAAATCCGGATTTCTATAAGGAATTGGTTTTCTTCCAAAACTAGGATTACTTTGGATTTTTATAAGTAGTTGGTTTTCTCCCCAAAATTTTTTTAACTCCTTCAGATCTTCTTTTTGGATATTAAGATTTATATCTGGGGATATTTTGCTAGTTTTCTTTGATGTTTTGATTAAGTGTTCAACCCATGGTTTAAAGAGTATACATCAAAGGATTAGTTGTTTGTTCTACACAAAAGAGAGAGTTGTTTTTCAGTGGATTCTGAAGAATTCGAGCCTGAAGCTTTAGTGGATTCTGGAGTGGCTCATCGTCAAGACAATTCCGAGGTGAAGACGGGGTTGGAAGAGACACATAGGGGTTAGTTCAATTTGGGCGTGGATTCGCTAGGTAATTGAGAGTATACCTGTGTAATTCCTTTATATCTTCTTAGTGGATTGTTTTGTGGCTGTTGCCTGTGGTTTTTTTATCACAATTGGAGGTGTCCAATTGTGATTTTTTCACGTAAAATCGTTGTGTCGATTTGTCTTGATTGTTTGATTGGGATTGTTATATACTGTTTAAAATTGATACATAATCACAAATCAACATCTAGGGGATTTCTAGATTTTTCAATTGGTATCAAAGCAGATCGCTCTATTTTTTTTGTTTTACAAATCTATTGGAGCGAGATCTTGTTTGATTTGTGATAATGGATACAATTCGTGAGGGAAATTCTATGGTTCGACCACCCCTACTTGACGGATCCAATTATTCTTTTTGAAAAGCTCGGATGAGAACTTTTTTAAAATTTATTGATGAAAAAGTTTGGCAATCTGTCGTGTATGGGTGGACTGAATCAACGATTACCGTTGATGGAGTAACTTTCTCAAAACCAATTGATAAGTGGGACACAATTGATTACCAAAATAGTAGCTGGAATAGTAAAGCTATCAATTCTCTCTTTTGCGCTGTCACATCTGAAAAGTTTAGTCGGATTTGCAATTGTGAAGTCGCAAAAGAGGCTTGAGATATCTTACAAACTATTCATGAGGGCACTCCTTCTGTTAAACGCTCAAAACTTCAAAGGCTCATGTCTAGTTTCGAAAATCTTTCAATGAAAGATAGTGAGACCTTTGATGAATTTTATGCGAAGTTGAGTGACATTGTAAATTCCAGCTTCAATTTAGGTGAAAAAATACCAGAATCCAAAGTTGTGGGAAAAATTTTGAGATCCTTGCCCGGTCGGTTCCAACCAAAAGTTACGGCTATTGAGGAGGCTCAAAATGTTGACAACCTCAAGCTGGATCACTTGGTTGGAAATCTCCAAACTTATGAGGCACATAGGAATTTCAAAAAGAAACAAAAAGATATTGCTTTTAGTAGTGCTCATGGAATTAGAGAGGATTCTGATACAAGGGAACTCTGAGAGAGTCCAATGCTCTGAATGCCAATGATTTGGCCACTTTGCTTCAGAATGCCCCACTCATTTGAAGAAGAAGAAAGCCCTCGCCATCACTTGGGATGATGAATCAGAATCTGATGAAGATGAAAGTGACAACGAAGATCAAGGCGAATAGGGACATAAACAATTCCTTGCTTTCATGGTGGCTTCCAAAACTGAAGGACAAACAGAGTATCCGAAGAGGTCGGTTGAGAATGCCATTGACGATGAATCCTCGGAGAGTGATGATGAAGAGCTTGAGCAAGCTTATGAAAAGTTGTATAAGGAATCTCTTAACTTATTCAAATTGAATGACAAACTCACTATGAAACTCAAAGTATGTGACAGTGAGAATGTCAAACTTAAGGAGGAGATTTCTGAGGCTAGGATTGATGCCATCAAGATAGCTAATGATCGACAAGCTCTTTGTGCAAAACTCTTGACTTGTGAGACAGAGAGGAATGAGCTACAGCAAATCTATGCAACATATGAAGAAAAGATTGAAACTCATGAGATGTCTCAAGTTGCTTTGGAAACTAATGATCAAGAAAGAGGAAGAACTCAAGTGTGCTATGGCTACCATTGGTCTTTGGAACAGATGATCGAAGACTTTGGACAATATCATTGGGTCTCAACAAATTTGTTCTGACAAGAGTGGCATTGGTTTTGGTGGTAAGAAAGAGCAAAAACAGAGTACATCTACATCTCAAGATACAAGAACTCAAGGAAAGGGAGAACAAAAAATTCAACATAAGGATGGACTTCTCAAACTTCCTAGAGGTGGTAAGGTAAAAGAAAAGAAGGTACACCCTGTTTTTATTTGTCATCATTGTGGTATGCATGGTCATATTCGTCCTTATTGTTATAAGTTGCATGGGAGAGTGTATTTGCCTAGACCTAAAAATAGGAAGTTGGAAACCAAGTCGAGACGGGGTTCCCATTGAAAGCAAAGGGAACCACAACGTCAAGACACCACCCAAGAACCGCAATGCACACAACTTTGTTTATACTAAAGCGGTTTGGGTGAGAAAACTTGACTTGTGTTAATTTGTTTATTTGTTTTAGTTTTTGGGTTTCTGACATGTTTTGTTTAAAAATAAAAAAAATAAAAAATAAATGTGTGCATCGTTTTTTGTCTTGCTTTGGTTAAGAAAAAAAAATAAAAAATAAAAAATCCAAAAAGATTTTCTTAGTATAGTTTTGCAAACTTGAAATTTTTGAGTGGTCCTTGGTACATATTGGAATTGATGAGAATATCTATTACATGTTAATATGTGTGTGCTTTTTGTGGTCATTACTCATTTTGGAGTGTGTGTTTTTTGATTAGTATGTCTCATTCTGTACACACTCTTGGATTAGCAAATTTTGGAGTCTTCTGCCTTAGTGATCATTTTCCTCTATGGACTTCTGGCAGTGTATCTTTTGCTTTTTTAGAGGAATTGACCTATACTAGCATATCATGGGTGATGTTGAGTCTCTTAACCATCTTCCATCTTTTTGCATCTCCACGGCTTTTCCCTCTGTTCTTTGGAGTCCAGCCATGAGGAAAAGACTACCTCAGAGTCACCAACTAGGCCATCCTTATTATATTCATTCTTCTCTGGTTCGGTTTCCATACTATTGAGCGTGTCAGCCGCCAATAAGTGTGCAAAAGAATAAGAATAAGAATAAGAAAAGAAAAAGGAAAAAAAAATGTGCAAAAGAAAGAAACGAAAAAAATGTGCAAAAGAAAAAAAAAAACATATTCATTGATTGAGGGGGAGCCTCCGCTATTACTCAACAAATCCCCTTGATTTCTAGTGGTTTGACTTTCCTTTGTTATGCTTAGATTCTCTTGCCAGAGGTCTAGCTGTCTGATCACTACTAGGATTTGAATCTTGTGTTTGTCGAATCCCAAGAGTCACACATACACTTTTTTCATGGGATCTATGCTTTTCACATAATGCATCACTTTCTTTTATGAGGAATCTTCTAGAGGCTGTGCACATTGTGTTTTCAAGTAATTGTGCTTCTTGGATAATCTTGTGTGTTTCAAGGTACAAATTTGAAATTCCTTGCTTGCTCCACCATATTATTTTTTGTCGTTTTCTTCTTGTTCATTGTTTTTAGTAAGGGGGAGTTTGGTTTTTCATTACAAGAGTTTGTTAGTATGAACACTTTGATTTGTTTGGTAAGTGTCACGACCCAAACCCGCCCCTATAGGTTTAGCGCCGTAACCGGCCAGTAATCCTGAGATTACCTACGGCCTCTGAACAGATAAGCATATGATAAGGGGCTAGCGGAAGCAAATACAAAAAATATAATTGTCCAATGAGCTGTGTTGACTTACATGAAACGGAATAATTTAAAACTTTAATTACATAACCAAATAGTCAACCATACATTATATTATACCACACACTTTACAGTTTTTTCCGTACAGACCACATGATTAAAATAAAGTCCCAAGCATAAACATAATTAATCAACCCTTAAACCCAAGACACATCGGGAACCTCCACGTGAGGCACAAAGGCTGGCTGACAACAGAAACACAGTCCCCCACAAAACCTTCGGGCTTGCACTCCAGAATGCTCACCTATAATATATATATACAAACAGTGAGCTAAAGGCCAGTGAATAACATTAAGGTAAAGGGGTTAGTGAACGAATTCCGAACATTTCATACGTATAAAACAGATCATAGCATAATCATAGTCATTTCATATCAGAACATAATAATGGCATATCCCATAGAACATATCACATATCACATAACGTCTTCCGACTAGAGTAACCGGTCCCGGACACCGATTAAACAAACACCACAATGAAGTGGCTAACGAGATCTCGTAAATGTCATGGACCCGCATTTTCATGCCGTCCCCCATGGCTTGGGACTATCTATGGATGCCATAATAGATTTCAAATTTGGAATGTTCATTCGCAGAAACATATATCATTTCAGAAATCATAGCATATCATATCTCATTTGGAGCATAGTTTTATATAAACGTATCTTTACGATAATGTTACTCACAGTGGTTCCGTAGATGGTCAATCACTTCTCGGACGTTGACCTACAATCACAAAGGCACATAACACAACGTATCTCATCATTATTCATTCATGTGGCCATTAAGGCTTAGCTTACATTACGCTGGTTCTTATTCGTTCTTAACACATGGCTTAGAACACACACACCCTTGCAATCTCTTAGTGTGATTCATTCTTATTACAATGCTCAACTCACACACACACTTGTCGTTCAATATCTTGTTACATTCTTTTCTTAGTGTGTGTTTCTAGCCCATAACCTCATTACTATGGCTTAATTAAGGCTTAGGAGTGCCTAAGATGCAATGAGGATGTCAAAACATGTCTTGGAACACTTAGGCAAAATTTCAGAATTTTAAGTCCTCGCTCGAGCGAGCATGCAAAAATGTGACTGGTCGCTCGAGCGCACATTCCTTCTCGATCGAGCGATCTGTAAATGATGCAAACTTCTGGGAGCATGAAATTTACGCTCGAGCGGACTTTTGGTCGCTCGAGCGGAGAGCACGACCTCAGAGTGGTCGCTCGAGCGAGCTCTCCTTCGCTCAAGCGAAGATGCAAAATCTGGAATTTCCAGATTGCACCTCCAACTTCAAATTCGACATTCAACCTTTCAAAACTCATCTCTTGGGCCCTAAAACTTGAGATAACCCAGAAAACTTGTAGAATATGAAAGTTCAAAGATCAATTTATAAAAATCATGGCCCAAGGTTTGTCAAAACTCACAATTTCAACTTGAATTTCAAGAAGTAAGACATGCATGTGAATTCTTTAAAACTCTTGTCTTTAAAACTCATGAAACTTGCAATCTGAGCTTCTAAGCTCCATGCATGCAAGAAATCCTTATCAAAACATGAATTTAAGCTTTAAAACATGATGATTCAAACATGCATGCACCAAATGACTCCCAAAACAAGTTAGATGCTCAAAATCAAACTCAATGAGAACCTTTATGTAAATGTATACATGCATGAATCAAAACCACAACCAAGCTCCAAATACATGCTCTAATGAGCCCATCTTTTAAAAAACATGATGAATCCATGGTCTTGATCATAAATATAAACATGCATGTAAATTTTTCATGAAATTAACTTCAAAATGCAAGAATTTATGCATGCATGCATGATTTGTAACTTAACTCTTCTTCTAAGGCTCAAATTACATGCCTAAACTCATAATCTTGAAGAAATCTCACGCTAGATGACTTAGGTTCACAAATTAGAGGTTGAAATCATACCTAGAGTCTTGAATCTCACTTGTTCTAACACAATCTTGGTGAATACAAGCAAAATCTCAATTTTCCTTTGAATTCTTCCTTCTCTCTCTCTAGAATTACTCTCCCTCTCCTCTTAAAATGTTATCTCAGAATTTCCCACTCAACAAAATGAGGAGTGATATGGAGAATGAAACAAATAAAAGGCTCTTGACTTAATCCACTAGTGGCAATTCGGTAATACGTGAACTAATGTGATTTAACTTTATTTAATCTAATTCAATCATACGAAAACACATTTTGATTAAATATGCCATAAAGTTCTAAAAATTCTAATTAACACATTGGTATAATCAATTCCGGTTTGGATGCCGATAAGGCTTTCAATTTTCACTTTAAAGCGGGATTTTCTAAGCAGATATTTTTATAAGTGATAGATAGATAGCCAATTATCATGCAATTTACATATTAATCCCATAATTCATTTTAATTCATTCATTAGCATCTTTAAATACCGATTAATAGCTAATCACGGGTCGGGGTTATTACAGTAAGGGAGATTGGCTATAGTTGTTTTGCATGTTGCTATGCACTGTTTGCTTATTATTTCCTTCTTGCATGCTCCTGATATTTACATCATCATATCATTGCTTGTGTGGTTTATGATCTTGCTTTAGTTGATTGAGCTTCCATTGTCAATTCGTGACAAAAAGGGAGAGAAAGTTGTTGTTCATGTTTTCATGTACATGTTCTTAAAATCTAGGGTGATTTCATCCATTCATGTGTCGGGTGCACGTGTCTTAGTTTTTATGTTTTCATGCTACATGTTCTTAAAATCTCCAATTTCCATCTATTCATTTTGTTTAATCTCATGCTTCAAGATAATCTAGTCATATGCTTATTGTTTTTTTTATATACTCCTGTGGCACTAATAGTTGTTTTGGAGATTGTGGCACTAATAACTGTTTTGCAGATCATGACCTTGAGAAAGAAGTTGGCTTTTGTTGGCTGTAATGGGTTGGGGTGATTAGGATTTTATTTGTTAGGTGTGTTTTGTCACGGCATTGCCAAAAGGGGAGATTGTTAGGTTTTTATTCTTGGCAATCTCGTTTGACAAAACTCCTTTCAGTTGTATTTGTTGTTTTCGCACTTTTATTTCAGTGAGGCTATGAGTTTATTAGATGTGAATCCAACCCGAATCGAGCCTTGCAGAGAAGTTTGTGATGTTAATGCTTTCAAGATTGCCACTTCGCTGATTATGACGGGGGTCGAGCTGCCCGGTCAGCTCACGTCCGAAGCAAAATGCAAAATTGCATTCAAAGTTGGCTGTCTGCCCTTACTCGCTCGAGCGAAGGACTGCGTCTGGCAAAAAACCTGAAAGAGATAATTGTACGCTCGAGCGAAGACTATGTGGCTCGAGCGAAGGATTGCGTTTATATAAAAACCTGAAAGAGCTCATTGTTCGCTCGAGCGAAGGGTTCGTGGCTCGAGCGAAGACACTAGTAGAAATCACGCGAGTTAAGGTTCTCGCTCGAGCGAGAGAAGCTTCGCTCGAGCGGGCTTCAAAATCTGGATTTCTATAAGGAATTAGTTTTCTTCCAAAACTAGGATTACTTTGGATTTCTATAAGTAGTTGGTTTTCTTCTCAAATTTTTTTTAACTCCTTCAGATCTTCTTTTTGGATATTAAGATTTATATCTAGGGATATTTTGCTAGTTTTCTTTGATGTTTTGATTGAGTGTTCAACTCATGGTTTAAAGAGTATACATCAAAGGATTAGTTGTTTGTTCTACACAAAAGAGAGAGTTGTTCTTCGGTGGATTCTGAAGAATTCGAGCCTGAAACTTTGGTGGATTCTGGAGTGACTCATCGTCAAGACAATTCCGAGGTGAAGACGGGGTTAGAAGAGACACATAGGGGTTGGTTCAATTCGGGCGTGGATTCGCTAGGTAATTGAGAGTATACCGGTGTAATTCCTTTATATCTTCTTAGTGGATTGTTTTGTGACTGTTGCCTGTAGTTTTTTTATCACAATTGGAGGTGTCTAATTGTGATTTTTTCACGTAAAATCGTTGTGTCGATTTGTCTTGATTGTTTGATTGGGATTGTTATATACTGTTTAAAATTGATACATAATCACAAATCAACATTTAGGAAATTTCTAAATTTTTCAGTTGGTCCCTTGAGTCAATGGAGAAAAATAAGAAATTTATCGACTAAAATAAGAAAAAAAATACTTAAAGGATAAAGTGAAAAAATTATAAATTTGAGGAGACAAAGTAGAGTTTATTTAATCTCACGTGGCTACTGACACGTCACTCTTCCATTAAACATTTGTTTTTACGTAAATTGGAAAAATATATAAACACTAATGGCCAAAGTAATAATTAAAAATTTAAAAATAACACACTATGAAACTTAAAGGGAAATACTGTAACTTACCCTACAATGAAAGATAAATAATAAACATTTTTACATTTGATAATGATTTACTCATGGCCTCCTAGGTAAGAGTGTGCAGAAGTAATCCACTAATTGATTGGAATAAGAGGAAGTAATCACTTTTAGTAGGCATTGGAGTGATGTTAAAAAAATTATCTTTTACTATAAAAAACAAAAACAAAAAAATTAAAAAATTTAATAATTTTTTTTGGTCACGAGACATTCTAAACATATTTATTTATTTTAATTAAACCAAAAAGATACCAAACAAAACTCGCTCCAAATCCGCTCAAATACATAAAATGACAAGCATTAAACTAATGAATTAAAAAGTGCTCTTAGGTCATTGCAACGTAGTATCCAATTTAAAAAAGTTCTCTCCATTCATGGTGTAAGGATTTCAGTACATAATATTCATTAAAAAAATTAAATTAATTAATTATAATATTTTAATTTTATTGTGTATGTAAAAAAAAATGACAAATATATTTTTGAAAATAATTTTTTTTTTAAATTAACACGATAAATTAAAAATTATACAATTATCAAAGTAATCTAACTTTTTATAAATAATATACACAATTTTATTTTATTTTATTATAAACCGAACTATTGGAATTAACAAAAATTCAACCTAATTTAAAAAGAGCCAGTGTCATTACTGTGCGTAAAGCATAGTAGTGACTGTTGTGCGGCTCGTGAAATTCATTTCGGATCCTATTTTAATGATCCGAACTGTTAAAAATTTAGAAAATATCGAAAATAATATACCTGTAAAAAAATAAATTAATCAGATATCAATAACTTATTCATCAAATAACATCTTTATATAAAAAAATGAATATATATGTAACAAACTAAATATGAATGTTATTTAATTAACAGGTTATGAATATCCAATCAACTTAATTTTTTATAAATATATTATTCTTAATATTTTTTAAATTTTTAACAATTTAAATTATTAAAATAAAATTTAAAATAAATTTCACAGGTCGCACAATAATTATGCTTCACGCAGAACTGCATCCAAATTTAAAAGAGAGTTGATAATCGTTATCAATCCTTCCCACTAAGAATAATGTATTGTTATATAACGAGAAATCCAACAAAATTGCGCATGAGCCGCATTTCCTCGTAAACCGGGTGGCAGCGGCACTATCAAATATATCACTTTTAAATTAAAGTAATTAGCATATCAACTGTTACACACGGTATAAAATAATATATTATTTTATTTTATATATAGTATAGATGATATGTTAGTCGATATAATATTATTTATTAAATCCAAATATATTCATGTTATATTTTAGGTTGTATTTGATAATTGTATTTAATTACAAATGATATGCTATTAATCCTTGTGCACTTATTATTGATTGCATATAATTTGTAAAAATAGTTGTGCTTATGCTATAATTATGATATGCTATACTATTTATTAAACCCAATTATATCTGTGTTATTATTTGAACACAGTTCTGCTATGTAGCTCGAAAAGCGATGGCTCGAGTGGCTCGAATTTATGAACTTCTTGTTGTTGTATACGCCCAATACACCTACAATTCATTTCATTTCAAAAACAAAAAAAGAAAAAAGAAAAGAACAGAACAGAGAGTAGAGAGAGAGAGAAGCACTGTCTCGTCGTAACCTAGCGGAGCCGTCTGGTCGATGCTGCTGTTGTTTGATCGAAGTGGGAGAGGAGAAAGTTTGTGTGCCGCAGAGCAATCGGAGTCTTCACTGACTTGAAACCGATCTGTTCGTAACCTAGCGGAACCGTCTCTTTGTGCCGCTGCTACTGCTGTTTGATCGGAGTGGGAGAGAAGGAAGTTTGTGTGCCGCAGAGCAATCGGAGTCTTCACTGAATTGTGGATAAGGTATTTTCCCTTGACGTTTTATTTCCCCTTGTGTCATTCCTCTCCAATTGCTCTGTCATTGTGGCTGCCATGGCTCTCATGGCTAGTAGCTAAATTTCAATGTGGCTGTCGTGGCTGCTCTTCCATTGCTCAATCATAAGATTATACTTAAAATGGTTGTGAAAATAAAATTATTTTGTTGTCTATCAAGTGATCCACTCATCCCCATTTCAGCCAGCAAGAATGTCATAACATGCTCTGGTTGCCTATGCATACTGGTTAGACAGAAGTTAAAAAGGACTTATAATAGGATATAATATTTATAATAATAATAACAACAGTAATAATTTAACAGAAAAATAACACAAAACCAAGAATATTTGAATTTCTGAGTTAGAATTGTATCTCATTTTATTCCTCATTTTTGCCAATTAAGTAAACTATTAGCTTGATCAAACTAATTAAGTAAACTAAACTGCCATGGCTGCTAGCTAAGGGAAATCAATGTGGCTAGTTAGAATTGTATCTCATTTTTGGTTAAGTAAATCCAAATTAAACTGTACCTCATTTTTGCCAATTAAGTAAACTATTGGCTTGATCAAACTAAGTAAGCAAACTGTCATGGCTGCTAGCTAAGTTTCAATGTGCCTGCCATGTGTAATTGTAGAAGTTAAACATTCTTCTAGAAAACTAGTGCCAAGTAATGTATTCTATGGAAGTTGTTTGGGTTTCCTGGCATAGGTTATCTGACACATGGCATTAATTGAATTTAGTAGCCAATGGAGGTTTGACTAGATCATTTTTACACAGTTGGAGTGTGCCTAGAATGTGTTGGCAAGTATTAGGAAAATGGTAATCTCAGAGTGGAGATACTGTAACAGACTAGTAGTCTTGCTGCATCCAATAATTCACTACACTGGGTTTCTTATGTCATGAAATCCTAAGAGGAAGATACATGTATCTTGAATCTTTGTTAATTTATAATGCCTTACTAGTTGCTATTTCCTCTCTGTTAGCATGTCTATACTGGACATAAGATAATAATCATACTTATCCAAAAACAGAAAAGAAAAGACTATAACATCTTTTTCAAAAAAATATTCTTATATTTTTTTTATGTATTAGTAATATATATTTTTTTGACATCAATTTTTTTTTTTGTGGGTAAATATGTATATCTGCACTTTTCCTAAGCTGATATTAATAGTGTTATAAGATTATTCTTAAGATGAATGTGAAAAATTAACATATTGAGATGTAGCTGCTTATCCCTGGCATGGCTGCCATTGCTTGAGCCTTTGTTTCAAATTCAAATTCAAATTTGTAACGCCCTCAAAATAATACATAAAACCCATCATTATGGACATGCAAAGATATAAGAGAAATAAACATCTTTCTATTCATCAGAGTAGTTCTTACAAAGGTATTACACGTTAACAACAAAAGCAAATGCCCTACGGGCTTACAGCTTTCCAAGTCAATACTTGGTTACAAAAGAAGAGTACTAACTCAATTACATATTAAGGTCTTGGCTTGAATTTACATGTAATACATCAAAAGAAAGCAAAATAACAACACAGTCTGCCTGCCTCTAGCCTTCCAAGCTATGTCCTTGGAGGTGGCATGCTACTTGTACCTGAAAATGATGTCCCATATAGGGTGAGCCAACGCCCAGTAGAGATATGCTAAACATAGTATGAGCAGTAACTAAGACATTAGCAATTGATAACTGTTTGACTCACATAAATCAATTCATAAACTATTTCCATTACATGACAAGTGTGTCCATAATTCATCCCATTTTTCATTTCTTATCCAATTCTCAATTCATAACTATGACTCAGAACCTGGCTTAACAATTCAGATGAGTTAGTAACTCATATTAAACATTTCTCATTTCACAATAGATAAGCATATGAGCTGTATCAACACTTCAACAGATAAGTATATGAGCTGTATCAACACTTCAACAGATAAGCATATGAGCTGTATCTACGCTTCAACAGATAAGCATATGAGTTGTATCTACGGAGTCCATCCCCTATCTTCTCCCAAACACTATCCGGTTTAGAGGTTCATCCCCTATCTTCCCCTAAACCATGGAGTACATCCCCTATCTCCTCCTACACAACACAATGTATATAAACATAGATCATATACACATTCAATCAATACATAAAGTTAAAGTATTATTTCAACCGTCATATTCTATGACACATTCAATTGATCAGGTTTAGTTTACCTAATCATCATGCATTGTCTACAACAATCAAGACTACCTTCCACCGGTAGCCCAAAGCAATTATTTCTAAACAGATAATAAAAGCACTAACAGATGAATTATTCGTATTTTCATAAATGGATGATTTATAAATCCAACTCCACTATCCCATCTCATAATGAGCCAATTTCATTATATTCAACTCAATTTCATAAACCCACAACTTTTCCAAATTAATTACACCAATTAATTTATGTACAATTTAGGGCTTTCTTCCCTATCTCTCAATATTAACCCCAAGGGTCTAAATATTACCAATGACATCAATATACTCATTTTGAAACCCAAATACATGTTTATGGTTCAAAATAAACATAACCCTCTTTTCGAAATCACACATTTGCAACCCTAACTTTCAAAACCCAAAGCCATTTATACAAAAGCTCAAAATCTAGGTCAAAGCCCATAAGAGTGAGTAGGAATCCCTACCTCAAGAGATGAATACCAACGAAGAAGATGGAGAAAACGAAGATGCTCCAAATTCCAAAATTCTCGGATCAAAATGTAGCCCTCAACGATCAACACACTTTTTACAAAGGCCAAAGGGTGAGAGATTACTCTAACTAGATCAATACCTAGAGAGAAGTGGAGGTTTTAGTGAGAGAGGCTCTCCAATGGCGTTTTTGAAAAGTAAGAGAGAGAGTGGAGATGTAAAAAGTGATTTAAAATAGCCTAGCTGCCATCTGATATACGACAGGTCCGCTCGAGCGGAGAACAGAACACTCGAGCGTCAAGAACAAAAAACTGGATCCGCTCGAGCGCCAAGACACAAGAATAAAGTACATCCGCTCGAGCGCGAAAACCAGTCCACTCGAGCGTAGATTTCCCCCTCCCAGAACTTTCACAGACAAAACACTACCCGCTCAAGCGCGACCCGCTTGAGCATGAAAAACACACTTGCAAAAGTTTTGCAGAGGCACGAAATACTGGAAGTATGGAATCTCCGCTCGAGCGCACAAGGACCCGCTCGAGCAGACCACTCAAAAATTGGGCAACAAGAATTTGAACTAAGGCTCAACCCACCTGTTCAAAACACGCTCGACACATCCTAAAACTCAAACATATGAAATTAAAGGATAATAACAAGGTATACAACCACCAACTCCACGGAACCAATGTCCGGAACATAACAAATACAGAAAGGGAAAACTGGAATCGCTATAACATTCAAATTCATTCTACTTGCTTGGAAATTGCAGCTAACAATGTCTATTGTATTTAACTTTGAAGCTACAATGGATATTAATTCAAACAATAATTCATTGAATGTGAGTGAAGAAGTTGAAGAACGGGATAACAATCTTTCATTTAACGAAAATAGTGAAGTTGAAGAACCTAAGAAGGAGATGCATTTTACCTCAAAACAAGAAGTATACGCATTTTATGTAAAACACTATGGATTTGCTATAGCTTTTAGATTACAAAATCTAACAAATGATGGAGAAGTGAAGTACTTTGGAATTGAACGTACTCAGGCGCGGATCAGAACAAAAAGATCAGAAGTAAATCCCTTGGAACCATCTTTGTCATCAAAAATTGATTGTAAAGCAAGGGTAAGAGTCAGTCTACAAAACGATGGAAGATATAAGTTAACCGCAGTTGTACTTGAGCATACTCATGATTTGATTCCTACTAACTCACGGCATTTTGCAATGAATAAGATGATTCTTACTCCGGTAAAGAGGAGACTATAAGTGAACGATGCAGCAGGGATTGGGGTGGTGAGGAATTTTCATTACATAGTTGTTGAAGCATGAGGATATGAGGCATTAACGTTTGATGAATGAGATGTAAGAAATTATATTAAGAATGCTAGAAGATTGAGACTTGGGCTAGGAGACGCCGAATCAGTTACACTTTATTTCCATAAAATGCAACAACAAAATTCGAACTTCTATTCGGCAATTGACCTTGATAAAGATGGTCGCATGTGAAACTTGTTTTAGACAGATGCAAGGAGTAAGGTGACTTATAAAGCATTTGGGGATGTTGTCTCATTTGACACAACCTATTTGACAAACAAATATGATATGTTGTTTGCTCTGTTTGTAAGAGTTAATCACCATGGACAGTCAATTTTGTTTGGTTGTGGGTTATTATCTAATGAGAACACTGAAACATTTGTTTGGCTATTCAAAGAATGATTAAGTTGCATGTCAGATGCTCATCCAAAAGCTATAATAACTGACCAATGTAGAGCTATGCAAAGTGCCATAGAAATTGTTTTCCCATAGGCTCGATATCGTTGGTGTTTATGGCATGCAATGAAGAAAAGTCCGGAGAAACTAAGAGGATATTTACAATATGAAGGCATAAAGGCATAAAGGCATAAAGGTTGCTTTGCAATTCGTTCATTCTATTTTCCTTCTATAGTTGGCACACAAGACAGTATGTATGTACCGATATGTGTTGAATGACTTAATATATTGCACTTTGTTTGTTGTTGGGTTTTATTTTAATGCTTCAAATTATAAATAACTTTATCTTACTATATAATGATAAGGTGTCGCATGATCAACCTTACTATTTTCCTTTTATGGTGGGCACACAAGACAGTATGTATATACCGGTACGTGTTCAATATATGACTACACATATTTATAACGATGAATTTTATTGGTCAATATTTTTTTGAACAATATTTGTAATATGTACTTTGTTTTTATAGGCATGGGTTAGCATAATGGAAACGTCGGACAATATTGGAAGCACATCAGGAATGGTCAACAATATAAGCAGTCAAAGTTCTACAGTACCATCAAAATTTGTTGACTTGAATATAGATGCGGATCTAAATGCCCCATTTTATTTTTAGTTTTGCACTATTAAGTGTTGGCCATTGTTTGGCCCTTTGTGTTTTTGGTTAATCATGGACGATTTGTAATTTGTGGGTTGCTAAACTTGTATGAATTCTGAGAGTGTTGCCTCCTTTGTAAGAATATTTGAATAGTGGTTTGCTAAATTTGTGATTTGCTAAATTTGTGATTTGCTAAAGATTTGATAATGGTGCATGTTGCCTCCTTTGTATGAAGATTTGATACTGCTGCCTTCTTTAGAATGTTATTTTTCATGTCATTTGGTCCCATTTGGCATTTATTTTTGGTATATGGGTTGAACAATTTGACAAGTTGTTATTTTTGAAATCCTTTAATTTGGATTATAGACAATTGTTGTAGATTGCTGTTGAAATTTGAATGGGACTTCTTAAGTTTTAATGAGACTTCTTAAATTGTTGTTGAATTTGGACAGGTCTGGAAGGTGTAGATGTTTTGACACAAGATGGTGGATCAACTTGTGTTGTTTAGGGGCACTGAACACGCTTTCTTGTCCTATTATCTTTGCCATTGACTTAATTAATGTCTTTGGGAATCTTCCTAAATCATTATTTAGGATTGCCTTAGCTGATTCAGTGCTCGAAAGAAAAACATGGGTCTGTCCTAATACCTGTTATTTGAAGCAAATTCCATACCTGTTAAAAGCAAAATCAGTAGTATCTCTTCATCATGGTAAGTTTATATTTATATCTTGTGGTATATTTTGCATGAGCAGTAGGCACCTAAGGTATATTTTGTGGTACAAAATCAGTAGGCACCTAAGGTATATTTTGCATGACCAAACTCATCCACATACATAACACAAAGCAATCTACATTATTAAGTATTCATGAAAATTTTCAAAATCTAACAGCTCAGTCATTTACATCATTAAGTGCAAAAAGATACAAAATACGAAAGAAGTTCATGATTACATTCATGAAATTCGTCAGAACGTTAGAGACTCTGAGATTTACATGATAAAGTACAAAAAGATACAAAATATAATGACATATATCATAATTTTGAAGTTCTTCTCCATCCTTTTAAGCCTTGTAGCATGTTACAGAATTTCATTGTCCATCTCACAAAGCCCTGTCCTTATATCGTTTAATTCTTCTGTTCTTATAGTTTTCCGAGGTCCAACATTGGAATGGATTGTGGACCTACTGTCGTTATCATTCTCATCTGTGAATTTGAAGTAATTACAGTGTTCCTTCTCATTCTACAAGGAACAAGAATTAATTAATCAAATCACATAAATAACTTTGTACACAATCAAACATGAAATTCTATAATCGATACTTACATATTTCGACAGGCAAATAAAGAACAAACGTCCTTGGTTTCCGTTGTCATTCGTGCGTACAATATACATCGCCGCAGTTCTCCTACAATCACACAATCTTGGTTTTAATCTTATGTTACTATTATTAGTAGAAGAAGAAGCCGTAGTTTTGTAATCTGCTATTATTAGTAAACAAAGAATCCATCAGTTGTCCCATGAAGCAGCCAACAACAGCCAATTTTCAACACAGATTTCAAATCAGATTTACATATTTCAGATCAGATTTTAACACATTTATAGATTTATATAACAAATTTATAGTAGCTTTGTAATAGATTTACAGATTTCCACACAGATTTCTAATAGATTTCAACACAGATTTCTAATAGATTTTAACACAGATTTATAACTTATTATAACAAATTTACAAACTTCAAGCCAGATTTCAACACATATTTGAAGACAGATTTGATTGTTTATAATTTTAAGACAGATTTTATTGTTCATAATTTTACATATTTCAAGCAAATGTGCACACAAATGTATGAACTTAAAACCAAACCCATGTGTATTTTACCATCAAACAGATGTATTAGTTGGATAACTATTCAAGCAGATTTCTAACAGATTTTTTCAACACAGATTTATAACTTATTATAATAGATTTACAAATTTCAAGCCAGATTACACCACATATTTGAACACAGATTTGATTGTTTATAATTTTAAGACAGATTTTATCGTTTATAATTTTATATATTTCAAGCAAATCTGCACATAGATGTATGAACTTCAAACCAAACCTACGTGTATCTTACCATCAAGCGGATGCATTAGTTGGATAACTATTGAAGCAGATTTCTAACAGATTTCTCCAACACAGATTTATAACTTATTAAAACAGATTTACAAATTTCAAGCCAGATTTCACCACATATTTAAACACAGATTTGATTGTTTATAATTTTAAGAGAGATTTTATTGTTTTTAATTTTACATATTTCAAGCAAATCTGAACACAGATGTATGAACTTCAAACCAAACCTATGTGTATTTTATCATCAAACAGATGTATCAGTTGGATAACTATTCAAACACAACCAAATTAAAGCCAAAACCAATTAAAGCAAATCTGAAAGCAGGTGTGTATTTTACTATATAGATGTGTATTTCAAGCAAAACCAAACAGATGTATACAGAGGATAACAGATTAAAAGGCAAATCCCAAACCCAAAAACACATCACAAATTAAAGCCAAATCCCAAACCCTAACACAATTTGCAAGCAAAATCCAACCCCAAACAGTCCCAATCAACTAATTTCTACAAAAATTAAAGCCAAACGTAAACCCTAACTTTGCGATTTCAGGTTTACTTCAGATTTGCTATCAGGCTGTCGTTCGTCCTCTATCGTCGTTCGTCGTCCTCCATCGTCCTTCGTCCTTCGTCCACCGTCTTGTCATCGTTCGTGCTCCTTCTAGAGACATATCGGAAGTTCTTGAAAGAGATATATTGAATGAGAGGGATGGGGTGAGAGAGACGAGAGTGAATGAGAGAGATGGGGTGAGAGAGATGAGGGTAAGAGAGAGGTGAGAGTACTGAGAGAGGTGAGTGCTCAGAGTCATTTTTTTATTTGGAGAATATGGTGAACTGTTGAGGCGGAGAGGAAAGCAACAAGAGATAAAAATGAGAGAGAAACTTGTACTTTTGAGCCAATCGAACGCAAGATATTCGAGCTATGGATCATTTTCTTATTTGAACATAATGATATGCTATATTTTTTTTAAAAAAAAACCCAAGTATATTATGTGAACCTAATAAAATATTGAAAAATAAATTAAATCTAATCACAATCACAAAATATAATCCGATCATCATTAATAGTTGATACTTTATGTGAACCTAATAAATATAATTATTCTTAATCAATTTAAAAATTTAATCACCATATTAAAAAATAAATGATTTACTTACAGACTTTGAAAGTTTTTCTTTCAAGATTTTGTCTTACTCTCTCTCTCCCAAATTGTTGCGTAAGGCTGCTGCTCTCTCCCAAACTTTTTGTCTAGGCTACTGTGATAGGGTTTCTTTAGGCTGCTGTGATATAGGGTTTAGGTTAATAATAATAAGTAGCAGTGGGTTTCTTTACGCAAGGGCGGGAAAGTTGTTGTTGTTCTTTTTTTTTTTAATCAGAAAATTAAGAAATTCAAATTCAAAATATAATTTAATCATCATAAATAGTGGATACTTTATATGAACCTAATAAATACAATTTAATTTTTTTTCAAAAAACATAGATTAAAAATACAATCACCGTGTGATTGTATTCAAAAAACATGAATACAATTTTTTTTTTCTTCAAAAAACACAGATTAAATGGAGTGTAAAAAAACACAATCATTTAAAAAATAAAATCACCATGTGATTAAAACGAAGTGTAAAAAAGCGCAATCATTTAAAATTTAAAATCACCGTGTGATCAAAACGGAGTGTAAAAAACATAGTCACATTTTTGCTCATAAACAATAAAAATAAAAATAAAAACAATGAAGCCAATTGGCAATTAAAAAATACAATTATTTTTTTTCCCAAAAAACATAGTGAGTGAAAAACTCAATCACAAATTAAGTTAATTGATAGTTAAAAAACACAATCATTTTATATAAAAAAATACAGTGAGTTAAAAAACCCAATTACAAAATACAATCTATTCATCATCATCAATAATATGTATTTTGTGAACCTAATGAATACAATCTATTTTTTTTTTTTTAAGAAACATAGATTAAAATTAAAATATTGAAAAATAAATAAAATACAATCCAATCATATTAAAAAATAAATAATTTACTTACCAACTTTGAAATGTTTTTCTTCCAAGATTCTGTCTTACTCTTTTTCCTAAACTGCTGTGTAAGGTTGCTACTCTCTCCCAAACTTTTTTGTTTAGGCTGCTGTTTTGGTTAATAGTAATAGGCAAGAGTGGGTTTTTTTACACAAAGACGGGAAAGTTGTTTTTGTTTTTTTTTTATTTTAAAAAATCAGAAAATTAAGAAATACATTCAATTAAAAAATACATTCACATTTGTTTTTCACACCGTTTTATCAAAATGGAATGTATGTAAAAAAACATAATCATATTTTCATTCATTCTCATAATAAAAAAATAAATGAAAACAAAAGCAATGGTGTCAATTAAATAAAGAAATAAATGAAATGAAAAGAAAAGTAATGAAATTAATTGAAGATTACTTACAGGAAAATAATAGTTAATTGTTGAAGTAATGAAGTCAGGCGGCTGTTGAGGTAAGGAAGTCAATTGAATAAAGAAATAGATGAGAAGAAAAGCAAGCATTAAAAAATTAAATGAAACGAAAAGCAACGAAAGCAAGCATTAAAAAAATAAGCCAAAAAAAAAAAAACAATAAAGTCAATGAAAGATTACTCACAGAAAAAGTTAAGGTAAGAAATAAGATGCGGTTGTAAAAAATGGAGGTGAGAAATAAGATGCGGCTATGGAGGCGTAAAGGAAAAAATAGGATAAGTAAAAGATAGGGTTTAGGATTATTTAAAAAGGGTGGGTGGGAGGTTTTTTTTTTTTTTAAAAAAAAAACAAGTATATTATGTGAACCTAATAAAATATTGAAAAATAAATTAAATCTAATCACAATCACAAAATATAATCCGATCATCATTAATAGTTGATACTTTATGTGAACCTAATAAATATAATTATTCTTAATCAATTAAAAATTTAATCACCATATTAAAAAATAAATGATTTACTTACAGACTTTGAAATGTTTTTCTTTCAAGATTTTGTCTTACTCTCTCTCCCAAATTGCTGCGTAAGGTTGTTGCTCTCTTCCAAACTTTTTTGTCTAGGCTACTGTGATAGGGTTTCTTTAGGCTGCTGTGATAAAGGGTTTAGGTTAATAATAATAAGTAGCGGTGGGTTTCTTTACGCAAGGGCGGGAAAGTTGTTGTTGTTCTTTTTTTTTTTAATCAGAAAATTAAGAAATTCAAATTCAAAATATAATTTAATCATCATAAATAGTGGATACTTTATATGAACCTAATAAATACAATTTAATTTTTTTTCAAAAAACATAGATTAAAAATACAATCACCGTGTGATTGTATTCAAAAAACATGAATACAATTTTTTTTCTTCAAAAAACACAGATTAAATGGAGTGTAAAAAAACACAATCATTTAAAAATAAAATCACCATGTGATTAAAACGAAGTGTAAAAAAGCGCAATCATTTAAAATTTAAATCACCGTGTGATCAAAACGGGTGTAAAAAACATAGTCACATTTTTGCTCATAAACAATAAAAATAAAAAATAAAAACAATGAAGCCAATTGGCAATTAAAAAATACAATTATTTTTTTTCCCAAAAAACATAGTGAGTGAAAAACTCAATCACAAATTAAGTTAATTGATAGTTAAAAAACACAATCATTTTTTTTAAAAAAATACAGTGAGTTAAAAAACCCAATTACAAAATACAATCTATTCATCATCATCAATAATATGTATTTTATGTGAACCTAATGAATACAATCTATTTTTTTTTTTCAAGAAACATAGATTAAAATTAAAATATTGAAAAATAAATTAAATACAATCCAATCATATTAAAAAATAAATAATTTACTTACCAACTTTGAAATGTTTTTCTTCCAAGATTCTGTCTTACTCTTTTTCCTAAACTGCTGTGTAAGGTTGCTACTCTCTCAAACTTTTTTGTTTAGGCTGCTGTTTTGGTTAATAGTAATAGGCAAGAGTGGGTTTTTTTACACAAAGACGGGAAAGTTGTTTTTGTTTTGTTTTTTTTTTATTTTAAAAATCAGAAAATTAAGAAATACATTCAATTAAAAAATACATTCACATTTGTTTTTCACACCGTTTTATCAAAATGGAATGTATGTAAAAAAACATAATCATATTTTCATTCATTCTCATAATAAAAAAATAAATGAAAACAAAAGCAATGGTGTCAATTAAATAAAGAAATAAATGAAATGAAAAGAAAAGCAATGAAATCAATTGAAGATTACTTACAGGAAAATAATAGCTGATTGTTGAAGTAACGAAGTCAGGCGGCTGTTGAGGCAAGGAAGTCAATTGAATAAAGAAATAGATGAGAAGAAAAGCAAGCATTAAAAATTAAATGAAACGAAAAGCAACGAAAGCAAGCATTAAAAAATAAGCCAAAAAAAAAAAACAATAAAGTCAATGAAAGATTACTCACAGAAAAAGTTAAGGTAAGAAATAAGATGCGGTTGTAAAAAATGGAGGTGAGAAATAAGATGCGGCTATGGAGGCGTAAAGGAAAAAATAGGATAAGTAAAAGATAGGGTTTAGGATTATTTAAAAAGGGTGGGTGGGAGGTTTTTTTTTTTAAAATCAAAAAATTAAGAAATTTAGATTGAAATATTGGAACCCCCACAAGACTTGTGGGTTAAAAAGACCATTTTCCTTATATAATAGGTTATTTAGTAACTTTCGAGTATTATCATTTATCACTAAATATTTATAAAGTCATCTCTAAAAAATTTAACAAAAAATTTTTGGGTTATAATATTTTAGCCAATAAATATTTCGTTTGGCAACCTTCAGTTTTAGCCAAAAAGTCAAAAAATTACTATAAGTTGTCAAATCACTTTCTTTATTTTTGTGCACATCTTTTCATAAAAATTCAAAAAATTACTAAAATAGTATGTTCTCAAACGAGATGTATTGGGGGTGCCACATAGATTTGTTTTAAGACCACAAAATAATATCTTTTAAAAATTAATGATGTGAGAGTACGTTTAGAATGAGAAAAATTTGGACAAAATTTTTTAAAAATCAATAAAAAAAAGTCAAAAAAATTTAACTCATATAAAAATGTTAAAGATTCATTCTAATTTTTATTTTATTTTATACTTTTTATATATTTTTTGGTACAAATTCAAAAAACTAAAAAAGATGTTTAAAAATATTTTAATATTTCTCATCTCGTGTTTTAGTAAAAAAAAAAATATTTTCTAAACATATCCTGAATTGAGTTGTCCTTTAATAGAAGCAATCGGTCCCAATTTAAGTAGGTGCTTGGAATTAATTTTTCTTTTAGTTTTTTATTAATTTTTTATAGTTTATTTTCCAAAAATTATACTCGATTAGGTGGACAAATTTTTTTTGCAGATTTAATTAATTTTTTAAAATAAGTCAAAAAACAATATAGATTTATATTGTGTGTGTGTTTTTAATGATTTTTTCTTATACTTTTTTAATTCATGATGAAGGTATAACAGAAACAAAGAGACAGAGAATATGTGTTTTGTATGTATCAAAGTGTGTACAATGAGTTCCTTTATATAGGAGAGAATACATATGAAAAGTATGTGAGAAGTATAGAAAGAATCAATCACTATCAATCAAATCATCTAATCTACGTTAGGTGTATCAATCAATCAATCAACTTATATATATTATTATATATATACACTAACAGCCCTCCGCAAACTCAAGGTGAAAAGACATCAACCATCATGAGTTTGGAAACTAAATCAGTGAAATGATTAAAAAGATGAGCCTTGGTGAAGATATCAACAAGTTGATCAGCAAAAGCAATGGGATGGAGATGAATAGTTCCACGAGTAACATGCTGACGAATAAAATGACAGTCGATTTCAATATGTTTAGTACGATCATGGAAGACATCATTATGACCAATTTGAATGGCATTATAATTATCACAATAGAAAGAAGTAGCGTCGGTAAAAAGACGCCCATGTCAGCAATAAGCCAGTTGAGCCATAAAAGTTCTTAAGTAGTATCTGTTAGAGCTCGATATTCAGCCTCAGTACTAGAATGAGTAGTGAGAGTCTATTTCTTGCTGCGCTAAGAAATAAGAGAATCCCCTAAGAAGAAGCAAAACCTAGTAGTGGAACGACGATCAGTGGGATCCCCAGCCCAATCAGCATCAGAATAAGCATAAAGCTTAAGAGATGAGATAGTAGAATAGTGAAGACCATGAAAGAAAGTGCCTTTGAGATAGCGAAAAATGCGAAGTAGAGCATCGTAATGTAGCGTACAAGGGGCCGTCATATACTGACTGACAATGTGGACAGCATATGCAATATCAGGACAAGTAACTGTAAGATAGATAAGGCTATCGACTAATTGCTGATAAAGGGTAGCATCAGAGAGAATAGTGTCGTCTAGGGGAGTAAGGCGAGCCTGAGGATCAATCGAAGTAGAAGCAGTCTTGTAATCTGTAAGTGGCCTGATAGAGATAATAACCAGTTGAGTCAGAGATTTCAAGACCCAAAAAATAATTGAGGGAACTAAGATCCTTCATCTCAAAATGTCAGTTAAGAAACTGTTTGAGGTTAAGAATACTAACCTCATCATCACTGTGATAATCATATCATCCACATAAAGAAGAAAAAGAGTGGTGCCCTGAGCAATCGTCCGAATAAATAAGGCAGAGTCATAGGAGCTGGAGGTAAAACCAAAATCATGAATAGTGGCACTGAACTTGGCAAACCAAGCACATGGAGCCTGCTTGAGGCCACATAAGGCACGTTGCAGTTTGCAGACTTCATGGGCTGGAATGGGAGACCTAGGAGGGGGTTGCATATAAACCACCTCAAGAAAATCACTATTGAGAAAAGCATGTTTCACATCCATCTGAAAAAAGCCTCAATGACGAGCAGCAGCAACAACAATCAAGCTACGAACAGAAGTGAGGTGAGCAACATAAGCAAAAGTCTCTTCATAATTAATACCATATTCCTGAGTAAAGCCCTAGGCAACCAGACAAGCTTACAACAAAAGTAATCTATAGTGACGAAAAGGAGTGAAGAAAATAAATTTCGTCACTAAATAAGAATAATCTGTGACGAATTATAAAATTTTGTCACATATAATAAAAAAATAAAATAATAGGTGTCGAAATTTATTTTCGCCAATAAATATTTTTTTTAGGTGAAGAAAAATTAAGTTTCGTCACTGAAGGTTTTCCTAATAAATTTTTTTTTTTTTTGTGGCACCAAAATTTTGAAACTTTTGGTAAGAAATTTTTTTTGTCACCAATTATAAAATTATTAGTGAGAAATATATTTTCCACACCAGTAATTTTACATAATTTTTTTTTTGTTCAGAAACTTGATTTTAAATATTTTAAAACCATTTGGTGAGAAATATATTTTCGAACTAATAATTTTTAATATTTTGAGACCTTTTGGCGAGGAAATTATTTTGTCATTAATTTTGGAGGGAAAATTTTGACATATTGGGTGATAATGAAAGAAAATCGACTATTAATTTCCCCCCCCTTTTTGTGTTTATCAATTTTTCCCTCATATCTCTCTCTCTCTCACACACACACAGAGCAAAAACACAAGTTGTTTTTAATTTATTTTTTATTTTTATAATTAGAAAACAAAACACAAGGTACTCACTACAACAAAAAGAGGCGTCTAGAGATGGAAATAGAAGAGCAAAAGAAGGAAATTCAATTACGAAAAGAGGAAATTACAGCACAAAAATATGAAATTCAAGCACAAAAAGAGGAAATTCAAGCACAAAATAATGTGATAGCAAATATGAATGAATCGAGTGAGGAGCATTTGGAGATGATATCAAGCAGTATTGAGCTTCTTAAGAAACAAGGTTTCAATGGACGATTTAGGGGAAGGGGCATCCCATGAACTCGTAGATCGCCTTTTTGGTAAGTCTATCTTGCTTTATTTTTTCATTTTTCTCATGTTGGTTAGTATATATTGTTTAAAACACAATTGTTTAAGAAAGTCACACTTTCAAACTCAATTAGGATACCTTTTACCCGATAAGGAACTTATGTGCCAATCCCTCTTGCATTAACACCATAGCCAGATCAACACTTGCTGAAGGGTCTAAAATCAAGAGAAACTTTGCGACATTGTTAAATAGCTAGTACAAACATTGAAACATTGAAAATGATCATAAGATACTAAAATGCTTAGTTTTATATTGTTTATGTCGATCTATCATAGTTCGAATTTTGTGAAATTGAAAACCCATTAAAAACAATCAAACCATATCGGTATTTCTCATTTCTTTCTAAGCAAAGTTGGAGAAACAGTGAGTGAGATAGTGAAGTTGTATCAAAGGGACATCCACTGGTAGATAAATGAAATTTGTGGAGAAAATTGGAGTCATTATAAGAGAGATCCAAGTTTTATTGAACCATTTTATATGACAATAAAAGTCATCATGTTGCTTGATTGTTTTCAATATTGGCAGGTTTATAGGTGTTCATATAACTTGCAAGAATTTGCCCCCAATTAGATTAGCTGTTGTTTTGTGATTTCGTACAAATGAAAGTCAAGTTTCGGTAGAAAATGCATTTTTGCTAATTTGGTTTACTCATATATAAAATTAATTGTATATGAGTTTAGATGTAACTGATAATAAATTAATGTTTTCCTTTTTTATTTTCTTCACAGATTGATTTTTTATGACATTTGGAAGCATATTTGCAAATCAAGATCAAGTGTTACTTTTTTTTGTGGACTGATACAGTTCTACTTGTAACTCAAGATCAAGTGTTGATTTCTTGTTTTGTGGACTGATACTTAGTTCATTTTAGGATTTGTTGTGATGGTCTTTGTTATAGTTAATGAATTGTTATTAAATTTGTTTGATGGAAATATTTTGATTTATAATATAAATTGTTTAGCGTTTTTTTGTGTGTAGAGTGGTGTACAAGAGCTAGTAGATTTCTTAGTACATTTAGAAGGTTATTGGGATATGAGCAGGGATATTTGTAAAATAATAATTTAAATTGAAATATAAAATATGAAACAAGTTTAGTGACGAATTTTTTCATCATATGTACTTCTTATTATGACAAAGTGATTATTTGTCGTTAATAAATATTTTTGTGACAAAATTTATCGTTGTTTATATGTGAAAGTTTTCATTACTTTTGTTGTTTGGTGACTAAAAATTTCGTTACGTATATATATTTTTGCCACGAAATATATTTCGTCACCCATGTCTGACTTTTGAACATGAAAAATTTCATCAACTTTATATCTTATTGTGATGAAATTATTTCCTCATCAATGATCAACATGTGTGACAAATTTATTCGTTAACTAAAGTTATATATACGGTACTGAATAACTATTTGGTGACGAAAATGATGGTTTTTGTGATAAAATATTGCCTTATTGATGACAATAATTTTCGTCACTAAAGTAATTTCATTAGTGACGAAATTATTTTTCCTCACGGCGATTTAATGACAAAATTGGTGAGGAAAATATTTCCTCACAAATATCTATAGTGACGAAATTAGCTCTTTGGAGACAAAAAAAAAATCGTCATTCAAGACCCAACTTGTTGTAGTGTTGTATCGCTCAATGGATCTATCAGAATGAGTCTTGATTTTATAAACCCATTTAAAACCAATCGCAATGTTACCAGAAGGAAGATCAACAACAGTCCAAGTATGAGTTTTGTCTAATATCTGCAATTCATTAGTCATAGCTTGCTGCCAAAGAGGGTTAGAACTAGCCTCACGATAAGAAGTAGACTCATAAGTAGAAAAAAGCAGTGGAACCAACAATATAATCATGAAGACGAACAATAGGTTGGGTGACTCATTGTGGACGTTCGGAATGAGCACGCTCAAGAGGGGATGAGCCGAATGATAAAGACTCAGTAAGACCAGCAGGACCATCAGAGAGAACAGCTCGGCGGGATCAGGAGTAAGCAATGACATCTCTAGAGGTGGATCATCAGGAAACGATTTATGGAGGAATCAGTAAAGTGAAGAATGAGAGCTGGAGTAGAATATAAGTGAAAGGAGGATAAGAAGAAAAACATTTTATGTTTCCAAAAAACAACGTGACAAAAGATACGAAGATGCTCGGGAAATAGGATCCTAACACCGATACCCTTTATGTTCAATGCCATACCCAAGAAAACAACAAAGACGAGAACGAGGTTCTAGTTTGGTGTATTTATGATGCTGAAGAAGAACAAAATAGGCAAATCCAAAAACCCTAAGTGCGGTGTAAGAGGGGGAAGTGCCATACAAACGTTCATAGAGTGTTTGATTATGAAGGACTGGAGTAGGGACATAGTTGATAGTGTAAACAACAATAAATGCAGCTTGCCCTTAAAAAGTTTCAAGACAAGATGAAGAAATGAGAAGAGCCCGAGTAGTATCAAGAATATGGCTATGTTTTCGTTCAGCACGACCATTTTGTTAGGACGTGCCAGCACAAGAACGATGAGATACCATGACTCTGAAGAAAAGCCAAAAATTCAGAATCCCTATATTCCATAGCATTATCAGAACGAAAGATTTTGATGGTTTTGGAAAATTGGGTTTGAACCATTTTGGAAAAATTGTAATAAAGTTGTTTAAGTTCAGAATGATTTTTTATAAGAAATTTTTAAGTATAACGTGAAAAATCATCAACAAAAATAATACAGTAATGTGATCCCCCCATGGTAGGTGTAGGGGAGGGGCCCCAAATATTAGAATGCACAAGATCAAAATGAGCTCTAGTGTGACAACCCTCACCACTGTTTACTAATAATACCACTGATTAGAGCTAATCTATGATTAAGCATGTTAAGTGACTGATTGACTGAAATTCTGACTGATTGATTGAAGTGTATTAGTTTAAACGCATTTCTATCTGTTTGACTGTTAATTGATCTGTTCATGTTTTATGTTTTAAACTGCAAATTGAAGGCCTTATCGGAGGCCGAATCTGAAACTGATTAGTGTTTTGTGTTAATTAAAATTAATGTGATTTTATGGTAAATTTAGTTGAAATTTGATTTGGTATGATTAAATTGGATTAAATAAGCTAAATCACATTAGTTGCTTTAATTACCCTTTTGCCATTAGTGGGCCACTACCTACAACATTGTCTTGGAGCCTTTGATGCATCATTCTTGTTCGTTCCTGGAGTCAAAACCGACTAGAGAGAAAGAGAGATAGGAGAAAATAGAGTTCTTCAAGATTTGCTTGGAAAATTAGAAGAATTGAAGAGTAAATTGCATAATTGAGCTCCTGGACTTGAAATTGAAGACCTAGGTAAGGAATCCATCTTCTTGATTGTGAATTTAAGTCATTTCTTGCATGGTTCATGGAGGAATAGGAGCTTAAGGTCAAGAATTGAATTAAAGTGTTGAATTGAGTAGAAATTCATGCATGCATGTGCACATTCTTGAGTTTTGAGGTCTTTCCCATGAAATTTGCTACATGCATGTTCATATTTTGAGTATAGTTCATGAATTCATCATGTTTTTGAAAGGATTGAGTTATTTGGCCATGTAATTGAAGCTTTGATTTCAATTGAACACATGCATGTTACATACACTTTATGTTCTTGAAATTTTCTTTGAAATTGTGTTTAATTGACTCACCTTTGGGCTTTGGTTTTGCAAATTGATCTTTGAGACATGTCATATTATGAGTTTTAAAGTGTTTTTCAGAAAATTAGCCCAAAGGATCGAATTTGAAGCTTTAAAGATTGAGTTTCATGTTTGGAGACAAATCTGGAAATTCCAGATTTTGGATCCACGCTCGAGCGGGGAACTCCACGCTCGAGCGTACACTCTGAGTTCATGCAGTCTGCTCGAGCGGGTAAATTCACGCTCGAGCGTGAAATGCGTATATCCAGTACTTTGTATGTGTTTACAGTCCGCTCGAGCGAGAGAATGCATGCTCGAGCGAGGACTTGTGTCTCACGCTCGAGCGGGGGTCGAGCGCCCGTCGAGCGTGAATTTCATGCATCCAGTACTTTTGTAGTCCGCTCGAGCGAGGAAAGTCATGCTCGAGCGTAGCTCTTTTGTCTGCATGTCCGCTCGAGCGGAGAAAGCCACGCTCGAGCGGGAACCCTGTTTCAGCAAAAAATTGAAAAGTGTTTTAAAGTGCATCTTTGCATCCTCATTCCATCCTAGGCATTCCTAGGCCTAGTTTAAGACATCTTAATGAGGATAATGCTATAGAACCACACCGAGTCAGATAGGGACTAAGTTATTGTTTCCCAAACGTGCAACTTAGTGTGTGTTCATCTTGTAACTGTGTAGGGTTGGCATCCGAGGACATTCACTAGCCTATCTGTAGCCCAGAACTTTGTGAGTAACAATGTTGTAAAGATATATTCAATCATGAATTTTTTCTGAATGATCAACTGTACTGCTTTCTGAAATGATATTTCTTACTGAATGAATGCTTGCCCTATTTGCGAACTGTATTCGTGGCATCCATAGCAACTTACTGTTACTATACTATACTGCTATTGTCACAGAGATCTCTGTCGATTCCCATGTTGGAACCACTACTGTTTACTGATATGATGGCCATCAACTGACTGTTCGGTCTGTTAAGACCTACTGTACTGTTTTGCTATTAGGTGTACCACTTTTTTTTTTTTTTTTTGATCGGCGAAGAAAAACTTTATTGATGAAGCATGCAAAAAAGATACACAACATCAATAAAGAGGAGCTTGGAGCTAATTGAAGCTCCAAACTCCAGTTGGTGAGAAACCAACAAACAAAACAAGAAAAAAAAAACATAACTGATCAGCAACCAAGAATTGAAAGAATAAGCAGCCACAGAATTTAGACTGATTAGCACACATTACCTGCAGGATGCACTCCACTCAGCACCCAAACTGAACAAACCCAATCCAAACCAGCACCAGAAGGAGCATCAATATTGAGATGAGATCAACAACATATCATAAATGCACAACCCTATATCACCAAAACTTAGCCCCACAGAACTTCCCAGCAGTAAAGGCTTTAGTGAAAGCCTAGCAGCTTAACATCCAAGGCTTTAGTGAACTTCCTAGCAGTCATAAGGGTGTACCACTTATGATTGCTATGATCGAATAACTGATATACTGTTCAAATGACTGTTTTAAATACTGAAAGGACATTCATTCCTAACTTCTTTACGCATATGTTATTCACTGGGCTTTAGCTCACTGTTCATATATATATGTAGGTGTCCAGGCACCGGATCGGAGCTAGGAACGTTGGGTGAAACTCCCTTTTTGTCAAGCCAACCAACATGCCTCACTGCGAGGTTCCAAGTGTGTTCAAGCTTAGGCTTTTTGGGGTGTCTCAGTTCACCCTTCTGTCTCTGTTTTGTAATACGGTATAGACTAGTACTGTACTGCTATGGTAGGGATTTGGTCCCTAACTTGAATGCTTGTAAATAATGTATGTACATACTGCTTTTGTTCTGAATGTGAATATATATGAAAAGTCTTTTTGCATATAGACTGTCATAGCTCATTAGACATCTTTTATTACTGTATTGGCTTCCGCCAGCCCCTGTACTTTGTATTACTGTTATTACTGTTAAGAAGGCCTTCGGTAATCACGGATTACTGGCCGGTTACGGTGCTAAACCCATAGGGGCAGGTTTGGGTTGTGACAACTAGAAACATAATTACTTTTATTAAAAGGTAAAGCCAGTTGTTTGGTAAGTTGACAAGATAAACAATCCAAAGTATCTAAAAAGACAGATCCTAATTGACCACTGCAAATTAAAAATTTTAAACGACTAATGGATATATAACTTAACCGACAATGCCAGAGATGAAAAAGGGATAAGTAGAGGGAGATGTAGAGGCAACCAATGGAAGGGAAGCTGGAACATGAAGATTGGTGAGTTTATAGAGACGTCCATGCTTACGGCCTATCTCAAGTGTATGTCGTGTCCGAGGGTCCTGCATCAAACAACCATTAGCAGAAAAGGTAATAGTGAGACTATGTTCACATAACTCACTAATGGAAATAAGGTTTAAAGTGAGAGCAAAAATAAGATAAATATGAGATAAAGACAAATGAGATGTAGAAACAGAACCAATATGACTCACAGACATAAGAGATCCATCAACAGTATGGATAGAAGGAATATGATGAGAAGAAGATGTAGACGAAAATATGATAGAGTCAGAAGTCAATGATTACAACAGGCAGAGTCAAAATACCAAGAAGATGTACTTGATGTGATAGACAAGGCAGTAGAAGGAGGAGTACCGGAGGTGAAGATAAACTATTTGATCAAAGTTTCAACATTCGTTTGGGAGAAAACATGAGTGGAAAGATCAAAAGGTTCAGATTGTTTCTTCAGAGAGAAGCTCGGATATAGCTTGCTTAAGAAAGGGCAAAGCCGTGCGATGTAGTAGAGCAGCCCAAACTGGTTCAAAGTGAGGAGTAAGAACCATGCGAAACTAAACCAACCTCTGCTAATTGCGATAAGTGATAAAGAGAGAAGCATCCTCAGGATGAGGCCAGACAAGTTCAGATAGAGTAAGTTGATCCCAAACAGAATAGATGTGAGATAGATAGTCATTAATGGACTGACCAGGCTGTTAGCGCATACGATGGATGTGGCTCTAAAGTTGATACTAATGAGCAAGTCTAGTAGTTTGATACTGTTCTTTGAGAAAGTCCCAAATATCTTTAGCAGGTGTGGAGACTGAGTCAAGTTGAAAGTGGCTGAACTAAAGGCTAATAAATGTAATAGAGGTATTCCTAAACCAAGTGATGATCTGATAATTTTTACTATTCTATTCCTTCAAACGGTCAGCATATTTTCCTGCAGATTCCTTTGTCTCTTAGGTTGGTTTAGGCACATCACTAGTAACAACACGCCATAATTTCTTGCCCTTGAGAAAGCTAGTCATGGCTTGGGCCCACATAATATAATTTGAGATAACAAAAATAGGATGAGCAGTGTCTGAGCGATCCATATCGGCAAAATTAGGAAAAACAGAGCATACTAGTGAATCCAGAAGGCCAAAAATAGGTGAAAATCAGGCCAAAATGAGCAGAAAATGTGTAGAAAATAGACAGAACAAGCCCGAAATTGAATTTCGGCCAAACAGAGTATAGGGCTGACGTCAATAAGAGGAAGGCTGATGTGAGTAGGTGCGGCTCACGTTAGCGTGGAAGAGGCGCCGCGCAGGATAGCAGAAGCGGCGCGGAGCAGGTTAGCAGGGCGGTGGAAGCAGTTGGGCTTGAGCTGCAGCTTGACGGGGCGGCTGGACGGAAACGGCTGAAGGTTGACATCAACGCGAAGTAGCTGACGCCAATATGCGACACAGGAGGCGTGCGTGCGAGCGCGTGAGCGAGTGACGGCGGAAGTAGGTGACGTGCAGAGAGTTAGGCGGCGCGTGAGTGCGCGTGCGGGCCCGGTTGATGATGATTTTGGTAGCGTTAGAATCTAGAGAAAATTCCGAGCTAGATGATGCTCTGGGTTTCGGAAAAAAAAATGATCTTATAGCTCTGATACCGTTATGAAGGTATAAAGAGAAACAAAGTGAGAGAATATGTGTTTTGTATATATCAAAGTGTGTACAATGAGTTCCTTTATATAAGAGAGAATACATATGAAAAGTATGGAAGGAATTAACCATTGTCAATCAAATCATCTAATCTATGGTAGGTGTATCAATCAATCAACCAACCTATATATGTTATTATATATATACACTAACATCTTCTATAGAAGACAAAGCCAAAAAAATGACATAATTTAAATAAATAAAAAACTAAAAACAATATATATATATATATCTTTAGCTGAATGCCAAACATTTTAAGTGTTACAAATGGGTGTCCTTAGATAGAAACAAATGTGTTCACCAATGAAAAGATATTATTACTTGTCTCTTACAAGTTACATGTTAAATGAAATAAATGTGAGTTGGAATAATTATTATGAAATAATTTTTATTTTATTTTAGGTTTTTTAGATGGGAGAAGTAATTACAACTCAAAAGAAGCCTCTAAGCAACATCTGTAAAGATGGAGAGGGACTTCTTCCATTCAAACATGTTATTCGTCATCCTCATATAAGCTATTCCACATAAACCATGGGGAACAAAATTACATTCCCTAAACACGTGTCACAGAAAAATATCTAAAGCAATGAAATAATCAGTTTGTTATGATGGTAAAAAATAAATCTATTTGCAATAATTTTTTTGATAAATCTAACGTGACAATTAGCATTTCATTTAATGTGATTCCAATAAATCAAATATAATGTAAGTAGACTATCTGAAAAAAAACATATAATGTAAGTAGTGATCATTTTTTATTTTATTATTTATTTATTTCCAAAGGTCTTTTAATCTTACACAATATTTTTTTTTCTTATTTGAGGCTTTATTTGTACAATTTATTACTTAGGAAATTGGTGTTGGTGTTGGTTTTTTTAGAAGTTGATAAAAAGTTGACTTTTTAATTTTTTAACTTTTTTTAGAGAACTTTGTAAAAAATCAAAAAATTGACTTTTTATCGAGTTCTCAAATTACTTTATTGAAGGCTCCATTGCCTCGTTGCTTAACAACACCACTTCTCTAAGAAAAAAATTAATTTATTGATTTATTTAAATTATATCACATCAATACTCTCTTATACATTTTAAAAAACCAATACACTATTTTTTTTTACACACTTCCCAAAACGAACATGACTATCCATGTTGACGGCCTATAATATTGCCTTAAAACATTTTATTTTCATCGTTTAGTTTTTCTTTGCTGCATTTATAGAAATTTCAATTTTCCATTTTATTTATTTTGGTTATATATTGAGCATGTATAAGAGCATCTCCAACGACGGATTGCTAAAAGAGCTGCCAAAGCCATAATACAGCAGCTTGGGCAAAAATGGCTTCTCTGATGGCACGCTATAGCAACTGCCAAATTTGGCAGCTACTTTGGCAATTGCCAAATCTGCCAAGTCACCCAAAAGCCAACTGATTTCTTCATTCCCTCCTTCCATCCTTCCCTTTTAGTTGGACTTTTCCAGAAAGTTTAAATTTTTTCAAAAAAAAAAAACGAAATTCACCATTTTATTTAAAATAGAATTCACCAATTACTAAAAATAATCACCAAATTCACCAACTTTCCCATACAAATTTCACCAATACAAAAATTCAAATATCAACATATTTTTTTTTCTTTCTGTCTTGCTTAAAATTTATTAAAAATAGACAATAGCTATTCAATAGCAACATTTATATATATTGAAAAGGAGAACAGGTACTGAAATTGAAGGTAGTAGTGAGAGATTCGAAGAAGACCTAATCTTCATGTTTGAGAGGAGAACAGGGGATTCGAGGAACGAGGTCGGGCTGATAACTGGATCCATCGTGTACTTGGCAGAGCACGATCCGGCGCCGGAGAAGAAGCCGGGGTTGGAATAAGCATCTCGGAGAGGGTCAAAGGAGTAGAATCAGAGGTCAGAAGGTTGGTCTTTGGAGAGTGAGAGAGAGAGTGAAGAAAGTCGACTTCCGTTTGATTTGGAAGAGAGGGAGACAGATATGTTTTGTCTTGGAATGGAATGCAAGGATGATTCTAGATATTGCATCTCAATTGTTGGTGAATGGGTACGTGGATGGTGGTGATGGTGCCTCGGAAACACAAAAGGCTCTTTTGTCCTTAAAAAAATAAAATAAAAACAAAATGTAATATTATTTTTTTTTATAAAAGGAGCCGTTGTAATGAAATTTCATGTTTTTTTTTTTTTATTTTTGAGTATTTTCTACTACACAATGTAATATTATTTTTGTAATGTATAATGTTGACTAATTTTTAGTATAATTTAAATTTTTTAATAAAGTATAATAAAAAAATAAATATATATTTTTAAATGAAGGTAATAAAAAGATAAAAGATAAAATAAAAAGATAAAAGATAATATATTGACTAATATATTTTTTGGTGGGGTGAATTATTTTAATTTTTTTTCCATTTTTCATTTTTTTAAATTTTTTATATTTGTCTAGTTGGGAATAATATAAATATATAATTTTTTTAATAAACAGGTAAAAAATCTAAAAAAAGACAAAAAATAAACAAAAATAAAATGGTTGAAAAACCTATATCCAAACAACACCTACAAATTTGGAGGGAAAGTTGGTTGAGATTTGCTAAAATAGCAAATGACCATTGGAGCACCATTGCTATAATTTAGCAAAATAACACTATTTATTGCCAAATTATAGCAATGGCAATAGCATATGGTTGGAGATGCTATAACTCAAAAAAAATAAAATAATAGAGACTCAAATTTAGGAATTCTAATCAAGCAAACAAATATATATATATATTTAAAATTAAGAGATCTAAATCATTAATTTTTTGTTAAATTTATTTATTTTTAATACAGAAATGATTTTTAAATCTCTTCAATTAAAATATCTTACTTTGCCTTCATTTGGCATGGGGTTAAAAGGCTAAAATAGTCATAAAAAAGACAAAACAGGCTAAAAACTTAATAAAATAAGATGTCATATCTAAACCTTAATCATTTTTTTTTTTTTTTTAAAAAGTTAAAAAGTCAAAAAGTCAAACTCAAATAAGATTTTTTAGCTCAGACTAAAAAAATCTAAAAGCTAAAAAGTCAATTCACTTTCCAAACGAAACCTTTTAAGATTAATTTTGTTCATGAGGTACCAAACGTAGTTTTAAATCAACTGTTTGGTCAAGGCTTAAAAAGAAAAGCTGATCAAAAAAAGGCTTAAAAAGAAAAGAAAAACAATAGAGAAAGGCCATATATTTTGGGTCAATTAAATTAATATTATTTTATTCACCTATTTAAGTCTTGTTTGACAATATGTTATTTTAGTAATTTTTTTATATTTTATAAAAAAATATGTAGAAAAACAGAGAAACTGATATGACAACTTATAATAACTTTTTAATATTTTGACTAAACTATATAATTGAAAAACGAGACTTTAATGTCATCTTTTTATTTCAATTGAGGGATAATTTGATAATAAGTTAATTAGTAAAAAAAAAAAAAAATAGACAACAAAAAAGTTAAAAAAAAAGAAAAGAAAAAGTCATACAAAAATTTTAAAGATTCATTTTTATTTTTTTACACATTTTTTCATAAAAAATAAAAAATTATTTTTAAATATTTCAATTTTTTCCACTTTATATTTTAACAAAAAATAAATAGTCACTATTCTCTAAACGAATCTTAAAGGAGTGTTTGAAAATTGAATTTTCAGTGTTTTTATTTTATTTATTATTTATGTCTTATGGAAAGACATAAATTTTTTTTAATTTTTTTTTTTTTATATTTTGACTTTCAAGTTTGAATTTTAATTAAAACAATTCAAAAGTCACTATCAACTAAAATAAGTTAGACACTATTTGGCATGAATTAAATACATGTACTTATTTTAATCATATCAACTTTCTATTTTTCTAGGAAAATGATCAAGAGCTCGAAACTCTACGGCTCGAATTTTTTTTCCCCTTTTCAAGCAAAGGAGCTTTGCACAAACAGAGGGAAGAGGAGAGGAGAAAGATGGAGAGAAGAGAGGAAGAAGAGAGGAGAAGAGAAAGAGGAGGAGGCAGCACCACCGCCGTTGCCGTCGCCTCGCCGCCGTCGTCGCAGCACCACCTCCTCGCCGATCGTCGCAGTCGCAGCCGCCTCCTGTCCAGTTCGTCGCAGCAGTTCGCCCCGCGCAGCCCCGCCTCCTCCAGCCCATTTTTATGGCCCCCTCCCCCCTCCTTCTCCTCCTCCTCCGATCTTCTTCTCCACCCTTCTTCTTGTTCTCCCTTCTTTTTCTTCTTCCTTTTCTTCTTCTTCTCCGTTCTCCTTCTACCGATCTGCAACAACACAGGGGCAAAAAAAAAAAAAAAAAAAAACGACACCAAAACGACGTCGTTTTGGTGTCGAGCCAAATTCGTGCAAAGAATTTTGAGCTACGTAGCGGGGTCGATTTTTCTATATCATTTTATAAAAAAATTAAGAATATATTTTGCTGTTTGGTAAGTTTACGTTTTTAGTTTATATTTACAAAAATTTTATAAACTGGTTTTTGTTTATTTCTTGTTTATTTTTAGAAAAACATAAACTATAAACGCGTTTGGTAATTGACAAAATGTTTAAAAAAATTTAAAAATATAAAAAAGAGTGAGAAATTGCAAGTGGTGGCAAGTGGCGGCGGAAGACGATGGTGGAAAGTGGTGACGGTGGGTGGTGGGTAACTAGTGGAGGCGGGTGGTGGTGGTGGTGGATGGGTGGGTGACGGTGGCGGGTGGTAGTGAGTGGGTGGTGGTGGTGGTGGTAGTGGCGGGTGGTGGTGGCAGGTGGGTGGCGGGTGGTGGTGCAGGTGGGTGGCGGATGGCGAGTGGTGGTGGGTGGTGACGGTGGGTGGGTGACGATGGCGGGTGGTGGGTGGTAGCGAGTGGGTGGTGGTAGTGGTGGTGTGGGTGGTGTGTGGTGGTGGTAGATGGGTGGGGATGGCGGGTGGTGATGGTGGTGGTGGTGGGTGGGTGGGTGGGCGACAGTGGCGAGTGGTAGTTGGTAGCGAGTGGGTGGTGGTGGTGGTGGTGGTGGTGGTGGTGGTGGTGGCAGGTGGGTGGCGGTGGGTGGTTGTGGTGGCGGTGGGTGGGTGGCAGGTGGCTGGTGGTGCAGGTGCGTGATGAGTGGTGGTGGCAAGTAGGTGGCGGGTAGTGGTGGCGGACGGTGGATGGTAGTGGCGGGTGGTGGCGGGTGGTGGTGTGGTGGCGGCCATGGGTGGGTGGTGGTGAGTGAGTGGGTGGCAGGTGAGTGGTGGCTGGTGGTGGTGGCAGGTGGTGGTGGTGGTGGGGGGTGGGTAGTGGGTGGTGGTGGCGGCGGAGACGGTGGTGGAAAATGGTGACGGGTGGTGGGTGGTTGGTGGCGGTGGGTGGTGGTGGGTGGTTGTGGTGGCGGTGGGTGGGTGGCAGGTGGCTGGTGGTGGCAGGTGCGTGATGAGTGGTGGTGGCAAGTAGGTGGCGGGTAGTGGTGGCGGACGGTGGATGTAGTGGCGGGTGGTGGTGGTGGTGGCGGCCATGGATGGGTGGTGGTGAGTGTGGGTGGCAGGTGAGTGGTGGCTGGTGGTGGTGGCAGGTGGTGGCAGGTGGTGGTGGTGTGGGGGGTGGGTAGTGGGTGGTGGTGGCGGCGGAAGACGGTGGTGGAAAATGGTGACGGGTGGTGGCTAGTGTTGAGTGGTAAAAAAAAAAAAAAAACTGAAAACTCAAAATAGAAACTATTTTTGTGTTTTCATTTTTTGGCCAAATTTATAAACTGAGACCATTGATTTATAAATCAAAAATTTTACCAACAAGTTTTTATTTGAGTTTTTAAAATTTTTATAATATAAACAGAAAAGTAAAAACGTAAGTATTACCAAACGGCACTTTAGATTCTCTCAAACAAGTTATCAAAACAACCGTCCCTTCCAAATGGGGCCTAAAATTGTACTCCAAGCAAATGGAGGGTTGAGGGATGATGGATGGCCTCGATGATCAGACAAATAAAAATTGAGGAGCAAATCCATTTGTATCGAGCGGCTTAGAGGCCTAGACATCACATGATGATCATGGAGGCGCGACTACAGTAATAGGAAAATTGCTTGCAATCCCCAACTAAAACACTAAGGTTGTGTTTGGTAGAATTTTGTAAATATGATTTGAGAGTATGAGTTGTATTTTGAGTTTGTGAATTGTAAAATTATGATTTGAGTGTAGAAAATTTGTTTGGTTATGGTTTTTAAATAGAGTATTGAATTGAGTTTTGAATTGAGTATGGAATTGAGTTTTGAAAGTTTGATTTGACATGTGAAGTAAGAAAATTTGTTTGGTTATGAGTTTTGAAAAGAGTTTTCAAAACTTAATTCAAATTGTTGTAACTCATAACAAAATACACTACTTTTACACTATTGAAAATTCTGATCAACACTCATACCAAATTCTTTTTAAAATTCAATTAAAAAAATTTATTATTAACAAAAAATAACATTAATTAATTTTTTAATTGAAAATACTACAAATGAAATAATTTTTTTTCAAAATAAATATTCAAAAAATTTAATTCATAAATATTTAATAATCTAAAATATTTAATAAGTAAAAAATTAAAATAAATATTCAAAAAATTTAAATCGTAAAAATTTAAATAATTTAAATATTCAAAAAATTTAAATAATTTAAAATGTTAATATTTTAAATTTAAAAACAACTCTACACTCAAATCGTAACCAAATACATAAAATAAAACTCAATTAAGAAATTATTTTTAAAACTCATAACCAAACACATAACTCGAAACTCCGTACTACTTTCACAACTCTACACTCAAATCGTAACCAAATACATAACAAAAAAATTAAAATATTTTAAAAATATTTTTATAAAATAGAGTTTGAATTTATTTTTATAAAATATTTTAAATTTAAAAAATTAAAATCATAATATTTTGAAATTAAAATATTTTAAAAATATTCAAAAAATTAAAAAATTAAAAAAATCGTAACATATTTAAACATTTAAAATCTTACCAAAATTAAAATATTTTTAAAATATTTAAATATTTAAAATTTTAAAAAAAATTAAAATATTGATTTGAATTGAGTTTTGAAAAGAGTTTGGAATTATGTGTTTGGTTATGAGTTTTGAAAAGTAATGATTATGTTTTGAATTGAGTTTTGAGAAATAAGTGTAGAATTATGATTTGAAAGCTCAAAACAAACAACATACTAAAATCAATGGGTGAAACTATAATTTGAATTGCTTACTAAATGGAGCCTAAGGTAACGTTTACGTTTTTGGTTTATGTTTACAAAAAATTTATAAACTGGTTTTTATTTATTTTTAGAAAAACATAAATTACAAATGCGTTTGGTTTGAACAAAATGTTTAAAAAATTTAAAAAACATAAACTAAAAAATATGTTTGTTCATGTCTAAAATATTTATATTTATTTTTATTATTTATGACAATGGGATCACACACATTATAATTGAAAAAAATTAATTAAAAAAATTTATTTGGAAAAAAAATTAATTGAAAAAAATATTTTAAAAAAAATTAATTGAAAATAAAAAATTAAAAACTGAAATATTTTTTTTCTCAAATTTATAAATTGAGACAACTATTTATAAAAAAAAAAAAAAATTATCAAATAAATTTTTATGATAAATTTTTAAAATTTTATAAATATAAATTAAAAACTGATACGGAATGGTTACCAAACAGCAACCGTGCTAGGGAGCTCGAAAACGAGCTCCCCGAATCCCCCGAATCCCTCTTTTTTTTTTTTTTTTCTTTCAGTTCTTTCAGCAGAAGGAGAAGAAGACGGAGGGGGAGGGGGAGGGGAGAAGGGGAGGGGGAGGAGGCCGGACTGGAGGGGGCTAACTGGAGGGGGCCGGACTGGACTGGAGGGGGCCGGAGTGGAGCTGCTGCTGCGACGAGCTGCGGCCTCTGGCGAGCTGCTGCTGCTGCGACGAGCTGCGGCCTCCGGCGGCGACGAGAGCTGTGGCCTCCGGCGAGCTGCTGCTGCGACGAGAGCTGCGGCGGCTTCCCTCTCTTCTCTTTCTCTCCCTCTCTCCTTCCTCTGCGTTTCAGAGCTAAATGGAAGAAGAAGAGAAAAAAAAAAAAAAAAAAAAAAAAAGAAAATCCCCAAAACGACGTCGTTTTGGGGATTAGGGGGATTCGGGCAAGGCATCTCTCGAGCTACCAAACATTATTCTACCAAACAGTCAAACTGTCATTCTTTGCAATCTCATCATTACATTTACACCATACACCCCGAACCTAACCAAGCAAGAGATCGCAATCCCGATCATCTAAAACCCTAGACATCAATGCTGCTCACTGACCAAACCAAGCTTCAATTTTTACTGCATTTCGAGGCTTTGTCAAGCTCAAATCGAAACTACTCGTCTTCGAAAGTTCGATCAATCGATGTCGAGTATCGAATGGTCACGATCACGTAAAACGTAAGTGAAATTTCGGATATGAAATTTTGTTGAGATTGGGTCGCTTTGTGTGCTCAGTTGTGCTATATATACACAAATAGTGAATAGATTTTGATGTGATTGGGAAAAAAATGTGGCTGCTGTGAATGTGTGTGTGTGTGAATTGAATAAAGGCAACATAAAACTATGGGCCTCCAATTATTCTTTTTCTATTCAATGGTAGAGCAAGCAACAAAATTCTTTTTAAAGTTCAGTTTTTAATTTTTTTTTAAATTTATTTTATTTGTATAAATCGTGTGTTTTAAGATCTGGGTTTGGTTTATGGATTTAAGTAGCGATTTGAAAAGTGAAGGAAAAAAATGATAAAATGTGAATGAAATATAATTACATTTCATGCATGTTTTACTTTTCCTTTTCAAATTTTTATCCAAATCTATGATGCAAACACAGCCTCAAGGAATGTGGGGAAGGAGGGTGTTTCCATGCATTTTGTTGATCAAATAACTTGGATTACCTGAGTGGGGTTGGGTTGGGATAGTTTGAGCACTGTCAGAGTGAGCCTATAAACATGAGTTCCATTCCCAGTTAACATCATAGGTGATGGGATGGGACAGATTCACAAGTGTTGTGTCTGGATCGTGGATTTGGAAATTGAAAGGAAAATGGAGAAAAAATTTAGCTTATATTTCACATACTTTTTTCCTTTCCCTCTCCCTTTCCCTTTCCTTTTCAAATTCTTACCTAAATCCATAATCCAAACACATACTAAGGAAGGATAACCAAAATGGATTGGTTGGAGAAATCTTGGTGGCTAAGTGACTTTTGATGGTGGAGTTTCCTGTGCCCTTTGTTGCAGTTTTCCTAGCCCTGCCCTACTAATATTCCACATTATTTTGAGTGTTTCTTGTATCAAGATTCATAATCTATATGACTCATATCATTTGTCTCTTTAATTGGGAAAGCTGCCTTGCTGTTTCTCAAATTTTCATTTGTTTGTTACCAGATACCAGGAAAGAGAGCAAGCCCCTAAATTTAACCGTAGCAAGAAAATAAATCATGAAGAGACCCAACCAAAGCAAGTTTTGTGGTTTGCAAACTTGTTTCCAAATCTGTCGGAGAATAAAAAGGGATATTTCTCTAACCAAAGGGTAGCAAAGATTTCGCCCCAAAAAAATAAGACAAAAAATGAATTGATGTGCCAAAAATGCCTTTCTTGATACAGTAATGACTTTGGTCCATGTTCATGGGGAGTTGCAGCCCCTCGTAACTCCTCTACCTCAGATGTGCTGGCTGGCTAACCCTTCAAGGTATGTAGGGTAATTACAAAGGATGTGTGCAATCAAACCTCAGTGACCAATGGTACTAACTTTTCGAGTAGAGTTTGGGGAGCTATTTGGCAAATGTGCAGTTTTCAGTGGTCACACATGAGTTGGAGTTAGTTTGTTACTTTCCTGTTAAAAACATTTAAGGGGACAGTCTCTTGCTGTGTTGATTAGGAAACTCGCTTTCACCTCTACCCTGTATGCTACCAAGAAGGAGATAAACTATAGACAATTTGGAAATAAGTAAAGACCTAAAAGGGTTATTATGATGAAATCATATCAAATGTTAGAGGTCATTTATTCTCTAAGCAACTTTAAGAACACTCCAGAAAAACATGAGCCTTCAACAAGCATGGGTACAACGGACAAGTTGTTGGTTCTGACATCACATTAGTATAGCGGCTGTACGAGGTAGTGGCGTTGATATCTACTGAGGCATAGAGTATGCATGTCTTTGCTATTGTTTGGATTGTGGGGATCTCTCTCTCACAGACTGGTCAAGGTGTAAGTCTTCTCATGTGATCATAAAACAATCACCTAAATGAACCCTCAATTATAGCCACCAAGCTACATGGCCTCTAGATTTCGTGTGGGGGTCATGGTTAGTCGGGTCTCCCATGACTGCAAAACCTACTCTGAGGGTCCCTAGCTTTGATTTTGACCTAGAATGGCATGAGAGCATTGGGGTGCTATTGGATAACCAAGTGTAAATCATCAGAGTACCACCGAAACGATCGAGCGTTGAGGGATGTCTGAATATATTGGTGCGAGTGTGAGTTTGCTTGATTGTGAGGAGGAGGCCAAACACATGTAGGAGGATTCTTGAAGATTGCCTTGGCTTGAGGCTAAGGCACTGAGTACATTATTTTCGGCGTCACATGGCTAGTGCCCAGTGGCCTTATGTGCTTTGTGATGATATGGTGTAAGTATTGAAGAAGAACTAGATAAAAGAAATGTAAAGCCTTGGAATTCTATGCTAATATGGCACCAAATCTTTTTGGTACATAACCTTTAAAACAAAACTCATTGCCAAATTTCTCACGTAACCAATGAGATTCACCAAAATATAATGGAGTGCTGCTATGGATGTTTTAGCAGACACGGGTACAATGAATTGGACAACCATAAACATTAAAAAATTGCAATCTTTGCTTAAACAAATGGGCAAATACTTGACTATGTAAAAAGAAATGCAGTGTAGATATAGTTATTCTCAACCGAGAACTTCCAGTCATGGTAGTGCCAAGCATAGTTAAGAATGGTTACAGAGATTTTCGAACCCCATATATTCATGATTCTCCAGTTTCTCTATCATATTTGCTATTCCCACCCCACCTGAAATTCAGAATTAAAAAGTGAGCACCTACTTGCATTCGAAAATATTGAGCACCTTGCTTGTAAGACCTTGCATTTAATTAACATAAATCAAGAAAGCCCTGTACCTAAACTGATCGCGCTCACAAAGATTGTCAGAGCCAGTATGAAGATGATTATTGATGCCCTTCCAAGTATTGCTATAATCCTCCTCACTACATGCTGACCAACAAAGGCGGAAATTGTAGCAACTAAAACAAAATAAGCAGCTGCCACAGATTGTAATATAGAAAATTAGAAACTATGAGGTTATCTTGAGGTAGTTATTGGAATCGATCATCACATCGAGTTGTGCAACAGCTAAAATTGGTAATGGCTCTAATTCCAAAACCCCTTGTATCAGTAAAGTAAGGACTGATTTTCAATATTATTGTTTAATCTTATCTGTTGTTTCCACTTACCATATGGGACTGGGAAACGTTTCAGAAGGTAATATTGTACAACTGACATGGAAGATGAGAAGACCATCGCAAATGTTGATGTTGCACTTGCTACCTGGTAAAAGGGAACAACTTTGTCAAAATAAAATTTACATTATTTGTTAACTACATCTGTTGAGAATATATTCAGGATTGGCAGATTGATTGCCTGATTACTACTGATACTAATGGTGTCAAATTTTCAATCACGTGACTGGGCATTTTAATTCTGTTTGGCTACTGATTTGAGTTGCAGTTAGTGAAGTATCAGTGATTAATGTGATGCCAGGTTGAGCACTGGCGGCTGATCCAACAATCCTGGTCATTGGCAAGGTATGGATGATCTAATTTGCTTTTTTCTGCATAGCGTCATTTTTGAGAGGACACTTACTCTGCAAACTGGGAATTCAGGTTGTTGACCTAAACTCAACCTATTTTAATCTTCAATTGATGACATATGAATCTACCAATGTTTACAAAAATAGTTTGATTGGTCTGGGTAATGGAGTTTAACATTGGAGAATTTCCTTGGTGAGAAACTCTGACGAACAAGGGAGACTGATTACTAACTTTTCATTTACAACTATGTCTTGTCCAATATTTGGAATTCGGAGATGACAAGGGTAAGAGTGTGGGATATGTGTCCAACACCCGTACCCGATTTAGACACATGGATCCTCTAAACTTTTACGATGTCTGAAGAAAAAGAAACTCACATTTGGTAATGAAGAAACATTTCTACCTTCACATGGATGAGAGATAAAAATTCTATATTTTCACTAAATTCTAGTACAATTAATTTACATCTTATCTAAAAAAATGTTATACAATATGTATTATACGTGTCCATGAGACATTCCCGTACCCAACTCTTGTATACATATCCCAATATCCTAAGGTTTATGAAAGTCTGACCCTTGGACACATGCCCGTACCTGAGTCCATGTAACTTAGGCTTGGAGGATCTGCATTTAACAATTTCTCTTGCATCCCAATGCTTTTTGGAAATGCTTTATTGTATCATATGGATGAGTGAGTAATAAGACATACCTGAGGAGGAATTCCCAATTCTAGGAAAAGAGGCCCCAAGATGAAGCCTCCTCCAAGCCCAAGCAATCCACCCACCATGCCAGCTATAATTCCAACGCAACTGTAAAGAAAAAGCATGTGTGCCTTCCAATTTGTGATTTCCTTTCCCTTGGATGCAATTACCCTGGTGCCTTTGTATAAGCTTATGGCTTCATAAAGCGTAACAGAGACAGCAATTGGTACCTATAAAGTATAGAACTATTAGTTTGAACAGATTTGAACATTTAGATGATTTGATATATGATCTTTAAAGCTTGCTCAGTCTGTATTTAGAATGTCTTCAGAACTTGAAGATGACTTTTCAAGTGAAAGATGATCAAAGATATTTTATTGATGTCATGATGCTAATTTTCTGCTCAGTGCTCCCAAAGTGTCAGAAGTGGGAAATTGGGTGCTCACATTAAGTTACCTCTGTATTTCTACTGTTTCAAATTCTGGGTATTTTTTCTGGGTACCTAGCAGTGTTTTTCTTGAATTATAGGTAGTCTTTTGATTGGTAATAGGCTCTTTATGTGCCAATTTATTTGAGATAGAAAATATCTGACTCCAAACTCCCAACTCTGTATATGTGTCTGTACGAGCAAGTGTGCACACACATGTGCATGCATGCTGTTGATATCCTGAAAGAAATGTGACTGATTCACATAGGAGAGTTTACCTGTGAGGCGTTCATGATCCAGTATTTGACAGAGCAGGTTACTGTATATGTCTGCAAAGAGATTCAGATAAATATTGTGTTTAGTTAAGAGATCAAGCTACTATAGATAACAAAGCCTACCAAAAGAAACGAAGAAAAAAAATTAAAAAAGTAAAAATCATGATGACTTCAATTTTAAAAAAGGTAGACTTTCTTGTGCTACTCAATGCTACGTAGCTTCTTCACTTACCTTCATGATCTGAACTGCGAGGAAAGCTACCCAAACGAACACTAGTAGTCCTAACTCTTTCCATTGAATGTTGTATAGCAGGGAAACCTGAATGGAGATTATGATGATTCAAACAAGAAGACGGGAAAAATTGTAATGAATGATTCTTGAAAGAGAATAACTGCAAAAACTGTTAAAACATTCACGGACTTGCCTCATCTGCTGAAGCAGCTGGACCACTGGGTAGTGGTTTGTATTCCTCTCCAGAGTCATCTGCAATTCAAGAGGTTAGCATAATCCTTTTTTGATCATCAAATTCTTTTTAGGAATGGAATGTTTCTTTGGGTATATTGCCTTGCTGCAATATCTGTTCTGTTGCAAGATTGTTGGCCTTGAAATGGAACACCTGTAGCCCCATACTACTGATGAATTGATTATTTTACTCCAACTAATTTCCTTACTTCACATGAAACAACAAACAGAAGTATGGGGGTAGTAGAGGTAACTAAATTTCATATGTTGAGAGCTGAAACATTTATACAATTGAAACTTATTGCTGGACTGGGTTGCTTAAGTTGCCAAGTTGTTGGATTTCAGTGTCTGGTGGAAGTTTGTGAGTGAGCAGGTTCCAATGTGCATTGTGGCACGGGATCCTCTATTCCCAAATTCCTGTCTCATTATCCCAATGAACTCCCAATCATAAGATCACACCTCGAGATTCACACATGATCCTATGTTTCAGTGTGTAATTTAGGACATAGGATCCTTGGTCGTGCTTTGTTTATCAAACTGGGAACACACAAATCCTAATATATTTTTGGATCTTAGATAGGATTTTGTTTATGATTCTTCTTCTTCTTCTCCTCAAGGTTATGAGAAGGTTAAATTATTTAATTGAGCATTTGTACTGTAAGCTTCATGTCATTAAGAAATTTTAAATGGTAACATAAACACAACACCTTTGCCATATCCTTGGAAATTCTATTATTTGCAATTAGTTCTTCCAAGTCCATTGTCACTGGTATATGCGTATGAACTTAATTTTAATGTTGACATGATTATCAAGGAGGGGACCATCAAATACTCACCAACTTGTTTGGATTCCGATTCCAACTGCTTGGCTGCTTCCTGAAAGTGAAGTTCAATCTCAAACTCCCTATTCATGAAAATGTGATGAAGGAAATAAAATTGTTGAGGGTTCGCAAACAAGTAAGTCAAAACCTTACCTTGTTCATTGTCTCTTTGTTCCATGTCTCTATGCCTTTGAATAATGCTTTAGTTGATGTACCTACCACAATTAGATTTCAGTTCATTAGCTACTCTGATTGAAAGAAATTCTAATGACATTGTAAGTTGGAAGTGGTTTTGAATCTTTGTTAAGATATCAGGCTAAATAGAATATTGCAAAGAGATTCAAAAAAACAAAATAAAATGTTAGACTAACCCATTACTTGGAAGTTGTTTGATTACTAGCAATATTTTTTGCTTGTATCTAGAAGGAAGGTTCTTTGTATCGTTGTATAGGCTGGTTGGACTATTGCCATTAAAAAAGTGAGCTTCAACACTCATAAAATAAAAACAAACCCCCTAATACTCGACCCATTTCCCAGTCACTCGCACTGTTCAAGTAAGTGGTGAGGTATAGTTTTGTTTTTCATGTTTTCGGAAACAAAAACGATAAACAAATTTGAAAAAAATAGGTCTTTTTCATTTTTGTGTGACAAATTTGCAAACTTTTTTTTGGTTTTTCCTAAAAATGGTTTGTTGTCTTTCTTTTTTCTCTCTCTGAAAACAGTTTACGAAAGGGTTTTCCAAACAAAATTTTTTTTTTCCTGTAAATATAAGAATAGAAAATGAAAATACAATCAAATAGGACTGAAGATTTCTGAATAAGTGGAATCTGAAAAATCATTTATGTTTATGGAATCTGAAAACACAAGGTTGCCCAATAAATGACGTCTCTCTCCCTTTGAGTTTGAAGGAGAAGAATGACACATTTAGAGATAGAAAATGCATAAACATGGTGATCTTACTTTCATATAGTTTCATTAATCATTGGACAAACATGTAAAGAGGTTGACAGTTTGATATAATATAGTAATTTGTACCTATGAAAAGGATGATGAGCAGAACAGTGACCATCCAATCAGCAAATATAACATTGAAGGCAACTCCAATGCTGATACCCAGCATGAGCATGGGTTGAAAGAGCATTGCTAGGTCATAATCTATGAGGGGCATGTCTAGTGTTGGGTGTCTAAGTCTCAGATTGTAGTACACTGTTGATCCTGCTGCACCCATGATCATACCTGTGATCCAAAAGTATTCGTGAACTGTTTAGATTGAATTTTAGGAATCACGTGTCATAAAATTAAATGCCTCCACAAAAATAAAAGTTAATGAATTCTATATTGGACTTCGTCCTAGCTTTATGAAATACAATGCTACAGAGCCAGAAGAAGTAATCCAGCTCTGTGTAATTTCGTTTTCAGAAAATGTTTTATGAAAAATACTGACTAGTTTGGTGAAAATAAACACCAAAAAGATGTTTCTGAATTTTTGAAAACTATTTTTGCACTGAAAAAGAAAACAATATGAAAATGACGAGTGTTATTGAAATTTTCATTATTTTTTTAATTTAACCAAACTAGTTTTACAAACGAAACCAAACAGACTAATTGGGCTACTTTTTTTTTTTACAGACACCATATATAGATGAATGTATTTTCATTCATGCTAACCCTTATTTATAGAAAATGTGAATAATACATGCGTGCATACATGTGTGTGTGTTCAAAATGTATAGGGATGTTCAAGTTGTGCAATTATATATTTTTTAGTAATTTATTTTGTGGTTTAGCATTCTTTCTAGATTTTCAACCAAATTTAGCAGTTACAGACATTTCGAGATGGCTGTGGAAGACTTGGGGTCAAAGCCAATGATCAAAGAAAGCATTGGAACAAAAATTCCACCGCCTCCAACGCCACCAACACTCCCCAAAGCTGCACCTAAGAATCCAACCACCGATCCTACCACTAGTCTCCAGCCAAACTCCATCTCCTGCTCAACAAAAAGAATTCATATACTAAAATATCATACCAACACTACATTATCTATACATAATCAAAGTAAGTGCGAACGACTCAAAGTAATTTCACTTTCATGGAGATGCAAGTCGGAGCAAATGAGAGTTGTCTCATGCCACAACTTACAGTTTCACCTCCATGAAAGTGCAATTATTTAGAGCTGTTTTCATTGATTAGAATGAAAATCTAGTAGAGTAGATGGGGGGATAAAGAGTATATAGCTAACCGGCCAAACATGTTCATAAGAAGATTTTGCTTTCTGCCAGAAGAAATGAATCAGTCTGAGCCCAAATCCGCTACTCATTTCTTCCTCAGAGAAATACTGAGGCCGATGATCCGTTGATGATTTGAGGAGTCTCTCTGCATTACCTACATCACTCACCGTGAAGAGGCACCAACAAACCACCCATGCTGCCACTGTCGCTGCCACAGCCTTGGCTCTCTGGTTCACCTTTGTTGAAGCCATATACATGTATGTATTTCTTGATGACTTTTAGATAGTGAGAGCTCTACTTTTATATGTGTGTTTGTTTTCTCTTTCAGTATATGTAGGTTTTGTGTCCTTCCTCTTTTATATCCTTCTTTCACTAGCATGCAAGTGGAGAGAGAGGATACAATTTATTTTTTATTTGATTTTTAATGGAGTAAACTTGGTAAAGAAGCCTCAAGTTTTATAGTGAACTGACCTTGGATCTGTTTATTATTATTAGAAGTTTAGGTTACAGAGAACGGATTACAAAACAGATACAAAGAGATAGGTCATGTGGTCCGTTGTGTAAAAATCTAATCCTATTTATTTGTGTTTGTTGTGTGAAAATCTTCTTGCACAGCTCTGCAATTTTGTTTTCCCTTTTAGGCTTTGTTTGATTAGGAGAAAAAAAAAAAATAGATAGTGAAGTGAATGATGAGAATTGATAAAGAATATATATATATATATATATGTATTTTGCAAACCTTTGATTAGAATGAAACTTTGCTAGAAAATAAGAGAATTTTGAAAATTTAATTGTAAGTAACCCTTGTATATAGACCAATTTAATTATCTATATTTTTATTTTTGGTGTTTTTCTGCATGAAAGTTACAAAATTAATTACCATACTAATACGTGTTGTACAGAAAAAAATATTATTATTTTTTAATTTATCAAACTTAGCCTTGGATATTAAGAAAGAAAAATAGTGTTATGGTTAGAGAGGACATCACTGGATTATCATAATTCTAAATCTGTGAGTACTGCGTACTGGTCACAATCACAAATCACTAGGCAGGTTCCTTGCACTGTCTTTATTGATGCATCCAAAATTTGCTTCTTTTTTTTCTACTTTTTTTTTATTTATAATTTTTTTAAAATGTTATAATATATATATATATATATTCAGCTTTTCTTTAGTTGGGTTGAGAAATAAATTTGTAAGTCTCACTTTTACTTTAATGATTTGAATGGTTGATTTATAAAAAAGTTAAATTAATTTAATTTGATTTGTTTTATTATATTATTTTCAAAATTATAATTGTATATTTTTTTAAAGATAAATTTAATAAAATTATGTTACTATAATTATCGTATCAATTTGATTTTTCTATGGATAATGTACCCGTAAAAGCCTACAAAATAAATAACTCGGGTCATATATCATTTATAAAAAACTTAACAGAACTGCACGGAAGTCAAGTCATATCTATATATATTAGGTGGGCATAACCACATGGAAGTATGGTTACAAGATTCATAGGTTCATGATTGTGTAATTGTATGGTTAGATTAACTTGAGTGTTGATTTTATACAATAATTAAAAGTGATGGCAATGTTGTTATAATATTTGTCATTGAATATGCTCTAATATTTTGAAAATTTTTAAAAAAATGAGACGTCAACATCAATTCTAACATTCCTATATATGGATTGTTTTAGATATGACGTATAAGTTGATTTTTTGTTTATTACAAAAAGACGTGTAAAAAAATAAAAAAGTGATATGATTTAAATAAGTTAATAAATAGTGTTGCCAAATGTGTGTATATATATATATATAAATACATATAGATATAGATATAGATGACACAGGAAGTAACTCCTGCGACAATAATAGTTAAACAGTGCCCTTGAGAAACTTCCTGGAAATTGGTAACTAAAACTTGTAAAATGGTCCCAAATCAAAGCATATAATTGGGTCCTGTTCTGCTACTGATTTCTAACCAGTCATAGATTTCACAGTTGGCCACCTCTTTGTAGTTAAGATGAAGTCCAAATATTAGGCCTACACTAGCCTATTCTTCTTGTATTTGTATGAAAATGTATGAAGCTTCATCGTTGCTTCAATTACTCTTGGCTTCTTCTTCGTCACCCTTATATGGGGTGTAATTTGGGCGGGTTCAATCAAAGTAATCCGAATTTAATCTAAATTTTTTTAAAACTTAGATAAGATATTTTCAAATTCAGTACGGGTTTGGGCAAAAATTTAAAAACCTGAACTAAATTTGGGTGGGCTTGGGCAAAGATGTCAAACAACTTGAGCAACCCGAAACCCGAATTATATATATATATAAATATATAAAAATATTAAATATACATATAAATTATTAACTATTACACAATATTAAAGTAATTTAAATTATTAAATCATATTGAATATATATTATATATACAAATAACATAAAATTTTACTTTTTTTTTTTATTTTTCAATCATAAATTGTAAAGATTATTATAGCGGCATCTCTCTTACATTATATAAATTATTTGTTTTGATAGTATTAAAGATTTTCTATGTAAAAAAAATGTACATAGAGTCAAATTTTAATAATTTAATAATGTAACTTCAAAAAAAAAAATTGAAATTTATTTACAATTCAGACAATTCGGGCAATTCAAGTTTAACTCGGGTCGGGTTTGGGCATGTAATTTCGGGTTACAATTCGGGCCTAAGCAGGCCTGAATAAGTCTCAGCACAACTTGAATTGAGTTTGGACAACCTCCCAACCCGATTGAATCTGCCTGAGTTGTACCCCTACCATTATATCACATGCTCTTTATGAAATTTTTAGGGCAATTGTTCCAAACTTTATTTTTTTTTTAAATATAAAAGATCACAATTTGAAAAATATATTATCCTTACCGAAATGTCCAGGTGTGCACAGGTTTGTCCGCTGCTAGTGACTGGTGGCAGCAACAGTGAGCAACAGTTGATAGTGATGTGTGATAATAGAGAGAAAAAGCAGACAAAAAAAAACAAAAAAAAAAAGACAAAAAAACAAAAGCATTAAGCATAAAAGTGAAGAAAAAAATATCATTCAAAACATTCCATACAAAGCTATGAATTCTATCACATTCATTTTGATGATGTGAGTTATTTATTTTGTAAACTCTTATGTATAAATTATTCATGAAAAAAATTAAATTAATTCGATAATTGTAATTTTATGACTCTATCATATTTATCTTCAAAAAATTGACGACTATTTTTAAAACAATACTTGTCTATTTTTTCTGAAGCCAAATCTAGTAAAATGTAGTTATAATTAATAAATAATTTACAAGGCCTACAAAGTGAAGAACTTGAATTATTAAGGTAAGACTCCTCATAAGATCCACGGGTCCAACTGGACAAGACCGAATATCTCTACAACAAAAGAAAAATGGAATCCATTATAAGAACAATAGTGGATCGAATAATCCAATTTTCAATTATGTGAAATAAAATTAATTACTTTTATTTTTATTTTTATAACTGTCAATAAATATCACCTTACCCTTTCAAACTGTGAAAGTGAAGCACTTTGATCATCATACTAAAATTGAAAAGGATAAGGTAATATTTAATCATAATTTTTAATTAACCTTATGAAATATTGGCACCATGCAGCCAAACGGAAAGCCTTACAGAACAATGATCAATCATTCTAATTTACTACATAATGAGGTTGAAATTTCACTTTTAATCAATTATTATATATATATTTTTTGTTAATCAATCAGAGAGAATATACAAATATTAACTAAGAATTCCAACAATACATTACTCAACGAACAAGAATAAATCACCTAAAAAACACACAGTTGGCATAAAAACTCTCTAGTGAAAGTAACATACCAGAAACCAAATAAGCCTACTGCAAGAGTCCACACATTTGAGAATTGGGATGCCAACCCAATGAATGTATAAGGAACAATCAAGATAGAAAATTACTTCCACCAAAGTTGAAGCAAAATTAACTTACGCACACCGCAACTAATCTCAAGACTTAAAGTTCACAATTGGACAAACCTATAGAAATCCTTTGGGGCGACTCAAACTCGAGACCACAAGTCTTTATCGCTTGACCAACCCCGGATTCAAAAGAGTTTTAATTTATGGCAGTGAAATTACAGAATAACAGCATCAATATTCATTTGCTTACATGTCAATCATAACAGAAACACTAAAACACAGGCAAAAATTCTTACACATCCCCATCAGAGTATTTTAACCACGCAATATAGGTTTAAAAGGGAGAAATAATAAAGAAAAAAAAAGGAACCAAAAGTCTAAGGCAGAATTTTCAAATATCAGTAAGTTCTTTTTATCACCAAGGAAAGGAACAAGCACAAACAATTTTTTTGTGACCTTACTGGTGAAGGCATAAGCAACGGAGGAACAATCGAAGAGCCTAGTATTCATACTCGCGAGAAAGTGACCTGTCCGAGCGCACATAGTCACGGTCCAAATCTCGAGTTCTCTCCTTTTCACGCGGCACAGAGGTTTCCCTGTCATCTTCCATTTGTTCATATCGATCACGATCATGATCAGGATGATCATAACGATCATGATCACCCTGGACATCTAGATTATCATATTGCCCCCGAACTTGATGTTGTTCATAATAATCGTAGTGTCCACGGTCATGTTCAGCTTCTGAACGTCTATTCCCACGATCACGCTGCTCAAGCAATTCAGGATCATCCTCTGGGTCAACATGATCAAAGTCCCGTTCCCTTTCCCCATGTCGGCCTCGCTCATGTTTTGATCCCACGTGGTCATAGTCATACTCTCTATCACGGTCACGATCATGTTCAGTATCCCCAACGTCATAATCCCTATCCCTTTCCCTATCCCTCTCTCGAGGGCGGTCACGATCCTTGTCTCGGTCACGCTCATAGTCTCTACCACGATCTCGGCCCCGATCACGGTCACGCCCTCGCTCACGGTCACGTCCCTTATCTTTTTCCCTATCCCTGTCTCTGGTCCTTTCGCGATCTCTGTGATGTCTATCCTCCCTATGATCACGTTCCCTTGGTCTGTCATGAGATCGCTCACGAGACCTCTCCTGTTCTCTCTCTCTGTCTCTTCCTCTTTCACGGGATTTTTCCCTTTCCCTGAATCATATTTTATTGATCAGTAATCATCTCATATAATATGCAGACAGAAATTTGAAGATGGTTAATCATCTCATATTTTACCGGTCAACATGCCGATCATCTCGTACTCTTGGCTCCTCAGACCGTGATGGTGGTCCTCCAGATGGCTGTAGCTCTCTGAGCATTCAAAGAATGGAAGCGAAGTATTACATTTCATTAAAAAACAATGGCGTCTCAAATTCTGTAACATATCAAAGACCCATATAGCGAACACAACTTACTGGAAACAAGTAAAAATAACATGGGTTATCGAATTCAACAGTCAATCTGATTAACCTCAAAAGAAGAAATCGATAGATATTTCACTTCTTGTGTACAGAATGAAGCTTCAAAAAACACACCGACGACAATTTAGGCAATGTAGGCTTCTCAGAAAGTGAGCCCAGTAATATAGCAAGTTACTAAATGAATTCGCTTCAATTGTCAACAGAACGGTCTATACACATACAGCCAACTAGCTACAACTACAAGCCTACCAAGTACCCCAATTGACATTAAATAACATACATGCAGCAAGGAAAAAAACGAAGCAAATTACCTCCCAGAATGCTTTTGATTGACATCTTCCCCTCCAACCCTAGTTGTACCAAGTCCACCACCAAGTCTACGAGGCCGCCAGTTTGGAACAGTTCTACCACGTTCAACATCCACAAGCACCCTTCTGTTATCAAGCTTCTTCCCATCGGCTTGTTTATATGCAGCTACATGACATAATACATGAAACAGTCAGAGACAACATAGGACATATCTGTAGAAAATCAATATACAAATCAGACTATTGCGAACCTTTCATATCCCGCGTATGCATATACTCAATGAACGCATAGCCTCTAGGTTTATTTGTCTCTTTATCTGTAACCAGTCGAACCTGCAACTCAGAGGATAAAACAAATGAGCCACAATTAAACAGATGTATCAGACTCGCAACAAATAAACAGGATCGGATTGAGATGCTCTTTCAATTTTACCAAGTGACAGTTCTATTAAACAAGGCTAGAAACAGTAAAATCCTAAACGGCACGGCAGACAGGCACAATGCCTCATAAGCCGTGCTCACCTTAAATCATATAGCTCCACCAGGCAAGAAGTCACCACCACTGCTAGAGTTGCAGAAAAACCGATGTATGTTGCCAATTTACCAGTTGTTGAACATAATAACCTCCCCTTACCAGGGATATTATATATGAATATAAAGTAACAGAATGATTATAAAATAATATATGAAATACCAGGATATCTCCCCAACTGCTGATAAGTTTTTGAAAGCCTTTGAAGCCAAGGTAAATTTTTAGTAGCAGGAAATACATGTAAAACTTAAATAAAGAGAAGAGATGCTAATACTCCCTATGTGTTTTACCCAGTGCAGGAAAAAGTTGTCAATCTCCTTATGTTGCTCCAAATATAGGCCAAAAGGCACAATGCATCACTGCTTTGCTCAACTTAAAATTTTCAGCTTTGCCATGCAGGATGAAGCACCACCTTTGGACTTGAATGGGTTACAATGGTAGGAATTAAGGAACCAGAAATACCATTTGTGGAACAATGTAATTGCCCCCTTACCAAGGATATTGCTTATATGATGAACCTTATTACTAGAACAGTACCTAGAAACTAACCAAGCACCCAACTCCCAAGGATATTCCGAAGGATAAAGAAAATAAATTTACATGTTATTGGCAAATATACCTGTGCAATATTTCCAAAGTTGATTGACCCTCCAACAATTATAATTAACAGCAAAGTGATGTTCATTCATTCTCCCTTTCAAACTTGACATTACCACGGCATAGAACATGCAATATACATCTCTAACTGTGCTTACCATAGAAATGCTGAACTTGAAATTATGATATGCATATTGCAATCAAGTTAGGCAAAAACAGATGTTAAAATTTTCAAACCTCTAACTCTCCATAACACCAACTTGTAGGAGGTATGACAAAGGAACTTTCAAATGCCCATAGACAAACCATATTCGTAATTAAAAAAAATCTGTTATAGATGCAGTATTTATACTTTTAGAGCAAATAATAAGAACCTGAAAAATTATGTCTGGAAAATAGAATACAATTTATTATACTTCTTAGAGCAAATAATAAGACCCTGAAAAATTATGTCTGGAAAATAGAATACAATTTATAAACCAAAAATGACTTGTGAAGAAATTCTTTCACCAGCTAAATTTTTGGTTTCAAATCAAAACTTTGAAATTTGAGAATATAAATATACTTCTCTTGTGGAAAAAAAAAATGTGATTAAAAAATGAACTTCTTACCGAACCAAAAGGCAATATAACCCGAGCACCACTAAGAGGTGCTCTTTAATACCTACCCGCTTGATGGGCCCATAAGCCTCAAACTCCCTTTTGATTTTGCTCTCCGATGTTTCATAATTCTGAAAGAAGGAAGACATCATACAAGTTACTAAGTTAAATATTAGGCAATAATTGAAAATTGAAAAACAATAAGGCACTGTTACTCACAAGCCTAGCAACAAAGAGTGTCTTGTATGGGTCTCCAGAAATATCTGGGTCGTTAGTTGGATCATCTGCAAGGAAGATTATTTAGAAATGAAGTTTTTTCTTTGATAAATTCTTTTTAGAAATAAAGATAACTGAACCACAAACTATGGATATTGACTTTGTCTAGCTTAAAATCATTGAAAAGAGACAGTGGCCTTATCACATTTCTCAAGCTCTTCTGCAGCCTTTTTTGCACCCTCCTCCAGCCGTAATGTGTGGATTCTAGCCCTTCTTTGTGCCTAAAAACACTAAAGGAATCAATAGAGATACATAGGCTTGCTATGATGTTACATCAAAGTCGTGTTACAAAGAAACAAACAAAGAAGATACTTATGAGATCCATTGCAAGGCCTTGCAAATGATGAACCAATATAATTTCCATTTTTTTTGGGATGCATACTACATGATAGTCTGAAATTCCAAAATCTACAACTTCTAAACAATTTAAACAGTTAATCATGAATATCGTTGTCTATTAACATGCTCTCTTATTTTAAGACTACAATATTGTATGAAAAATTTATGCATCATTGAGATATTGTTATTGGTTAATTGTATCAATTTAAATAATTTACTCGGTGATTCGAATTGGGAGTTTGACCTATTATCCCTATCTAGACAAAAAATGTGTCCTCCACCTTTGACCTATTATCCTTCTCTAGGCAAATTGTATCCACCTTTTATGCAGTTATACTAAAAACAAATTAATATTTTGCTTGTGGACTTCATTAACATAATAAGCAATGCTCCACAGCTTTCACATACATGCTTCAAACAAAGGAACCAAGACCTTCTTGATTGTAAACAAATTACATCTAATGATGTCAGTGGCATGATGAAATTGCAAAAACATGAATAGAAGATTGACTTGTATCACTTGAGAGGGTCCAAAGGACCAATACAAGATATAAAAATAATTTGTTAGTAACCAACTCTAAAAATAACATTAAACTCCCTCCTTATGTACCAAATTTGGGTCAGCCAAGTTAAAAATGAAAAACTAAGAAGCACGGACACTTCTAAGAAAGTGACGTATCCGTGTCGTGTCGTGTCGTGTCGTGTCCGTGTCAGACACCGATACTCTTTGGACATTTCCCCAACACGTGTCCGACACTCTTCAAAAAAGTATATTTTTAATTTTTTTTTAAAAACCTGGACACTCTTTGGACACTTGGAGGACACACGTGTCTGTCACTTAAACACACGTGTCTATTGATTAAACACAAGTGAAACTAATTATAAGTTTGAACAAAACAACTTAAGATACAATACTAAAACAAAAACCATATAAATTTATAGGAATTAGTGTCATATTGCATTTTTTATTATCTTTGAATGATATATTCATGTATATAACATATAATAAATATATAAAATTATCTATTTCATATGTGTCAGCACGTGTCGTGTCTTGTATTTTTTTGAAAATTGATGTGTCGATGTGTCCGTATCGTATTCGTGTCATGTTGCATGTCCGTATCCGTGCTTCTTAGATGAAAAATATACCATTTTTTAAAAATAGCAAAAGAGAAAAGTCCCTCTACTAGCATTAATAGATGTTAAACCAACCATGAGTCAAGTGTATATTCAATCAAAACACAACCTGATTAATACTTATATAAAGCACTTAGAAGAGGTAGAATTCATGCAGTGAAGGGCATCTTACAGGAGTTTCACCCTTCTGGACAGGTGGTTCATATTCAGGATCACCTTTCTCAGCAAAATTACTCACAAAATGCGCCATTCCTTTGACATGAAAAATGGGAATTAAACAGTGTAACAGCCAGAATGAATAAATAATGTCAAGTGGATAATATTCAATCCTGAAGGTTCCCAAAGACCTGTATACTGTGGGCATTTTCTCTTTTCAGGAGGTGGTTTAAATTCCAGAGGAGGTCGGGGCTCAAAAAGCTTCAAAAGATTGTTTGTTAAACCAGTGGGATGACTTTGCCCAATCTGCATCCAAAAGAAACAACTTTAATTTAATACAACAATAAGTTGACCAAATAAATAAACAAATAATGATTGAACATAATATAGAGTCTAAATAACTACTCTAGTTCTATAATCAATCACACGACATGACTTTACAGGCAATTTCCAAGTAGAGAAAGATAGAAGAACAGACATAAAGCTTTAACGGTCATCTCCATCATTTACTCAAATTTTCAATCGAAAGATTCATTTGATATGACATGATCCAATGGACAAACTCAAATTAAAGCATAAATTTGAGTAAAAGCTTGCAGAATTGTATTTTTTATTTTATTTTATGTTTTTAAGCTATAAATTGGTCTTGAAAACTTTGAGTAAACATTTGACCCTCTCTTGATTCGGATAAAATTGGATAAAACCTATGAAGCATGGGTTCTCCAAAAATATTGCCGTACAAGTACCGGATACTTACTGGGTACCGGAACGCATACTGGTACGGTTGCATGCGTACCAGGTACGCCAAATACGTACTGGTTACGTTTTATAGAGTCTAGAGAAGTTGGGTATGCCATGAGTACGCGGTGGGTACTCCATGGATACGGGGTTGGGTACAGCGGGGCAAAACAAAATTTTAAAAAAATTTCAAGGGCTTCGAAGCAATTATTTTTTGTACATTTTGAAAAACTTAACAATTTTAGGGTGTTTTGTAATAATAAAGAAGACAAACAAATTAGGTTTACAAATATCTTTGTATTTGTTCCTTTTCTTCGTAGTATATCATGGCGGTTCTTGATCTGACTCTCATTGGAAGAAAGGCGTTGGCAACTCAACTCTCGATCGACGACAACGGCGCATGTCGGCAACGGAGCTCGAATGTTCCGGTGAGTTCATCTTCTTCGCTTCTTCCTCTTCTCTTTCGATTATTCTCATCTTCTCCTTCGATTCTTCCTCTTCTTCTTCGAATTTTTTTTTCCTTCAAATTGTTGTTCCTCCTATTGTATTTGATCTCCTTTCTTTGATTCTCCTTTTTCTTCGTTTCTCCTTTGATGATTCTTCTTTTGCGATATGTTTTTTTGTTTTAACATTTTTTGTTTTATTGTGGTAGTAGACAATTAGAATTATATAAAATAAAAATCTTAAAATCTAAGACAAATTATTGTGTTAATGGAAGATGTGTTATTGTGTTAGTGAAAGTTGATGTTTTAAGTTTCCTACCTAGGAAATGGTTTATTATTTTTTATTTTTGTTTAGCTTTATTAAAATAGCTTGTGGACTCTATCTTAATATTTGTATTGTTGACCAATGATTTATTTTTTGTTTTTTTACCTTAGTAGTAGTAGTATGTTTATGGTATTGAACTTTGATTTGCATGTTAAAAATTTAGCTATAAATTAAAAATAAATAAATAAATATTGGCGTAACCCAGCCGTTCCTGTAACTTACTTTTTTTATATTTGAGTGATTTTTATCCAAATATAAGTTTGATATATGTTAGAGTCCAGGACTGGAGATGCCCTAATCAAGCAAAAAGCAGTTTTACGCTCAGCGTGGAAGCTTAAAAAACAAAAACAGATTAAACATTATTATATCTTTTAATCGGCATAGTAGCTGAGAAACTACAGTCAACAACATCACAAAACGCACCAAAGAAATCGCTGAAATGCTTATTATCAACCATCAAATTTTCAATCCTTAACCACCTGAACCAAATCCAAAATCAGCTCAAACGAATCGGTACGATCAACACACAGATCACACACAACTCAAATCGAAACCCTAGAATCGCAGAAAAAACAAGAATTTGGATTAGGAAAATTACCAGCTTCAGTTGCATGACATTCGCGCGGTTTTGCGCCTTGGTGCGGGCCTGCACGGCGGCGGCGTTGTTGCTGGCGCTGTTGCGCATGAAGGCATCGTTGAAGTCTCCCATCTTCGCAGAGTGAGGAACAGGAACAGGAACAGAACAGCAACAGCCTAGGGTTTTTCTCAGGCAAGGCAATCGAGACCTAGATATGGCGATCAGACGGCGGAGATCGCATGAATCGGACCGTCGTTGGGAGATCTTGATGAGAGAAGAGACTGGCGGCAGCGAAAAAATTGTAAAGGGTTTATGCTCGGTCATTTTATAGACGGAGCAATAGAGGCAAGACTAGAGCATGATTGACTCGGTTGTAACTCGGTCTCCGAGTTTGTACAGACACCAACGGTTCGGCTCATTTTGTTGGTTTTTGCTTATTTGGTTTTTTATTTTTATTTTTTTAAGAAAAAATTAAATTTTTTTTTTAACATTCAGCTTAGCATGATGACTGAAGACAAATTAAACAAAAAATTTCAAAAATCAAAATTTCGAAAAAAAAAAAAAGTGTAGAAAAGATTTTTTTTGGCTTATTTCACAAGACGGTTTGGAAAAGTAAAAATATTTTGGCATAATTTTAAAAAAAAAAAAGTTACTAAAGAAAAAATATTGAAAAAAGAAGTGGTGTATATAGCTCACAGACTCATTTAAGAATTGACTTTTTTTAATATTTTTTATGAAAATAGTGTAAAAAAAGAAAAAGAATGATTTGATAATTTATATTGACTTTTTTTATTAAAAATTAATGTCATTTTTTATCAGTATTTTGCAAGTTGTATGAATAAAAATGTGATATTATCATCTCTTTTCTATTAAATATATATTTATCTTTGTTTATTTATTGTCTATCTACCATTAACATTAATTTCAATCAATTTAATCCAGTCAAAGAGAGGTTAGTAATCATGTCAAAAATGTAGAATTAACTATATTTTCTCTAAATTATAAGGGAGGTGAATGTAATTTACCCTATATTAAAATACTTGAATAAATTATAATTTACCCCTTAACTTTCATGAATTTTTTACTTTGATCATTAAAGTATTTCTTTTTTTCACTTTGACCACTAACATCGGTTGTTTTTCTAAATGTACTTTTAAAACTAATTCCTATCTAATTTTGGACAAAAAAAATGCTATGTGGATAGCCATATTTGGGAAGTGGGTTAGCTTTTTGACTTTTTATTTTTTTGGCTATTTTAGCCTGGAGTTAAAAAGCCTGGTTTGGGAAGGGCTTTTGATTTTTTTGACTTTTTTGACTTTTTTTGAGAGAAAAAATATAATGATTATGGGTTGATGTGATGTTTTTCTTATTGGGTTAAAAAACCTATTTTGTTTTTTGTGGCTATTTTAGCCAAAAAAAGCCTCAAAAACTACTTCCCAAACATAGGCTTAATAAGATCCCAATTGTCTTAAAAAGGAAGTAAGTTAGGCTTTACTTTAAAGTTTAGTATGAGATTTTAAATATCGGTGGTGCTACAAGCAATAATTAATATACACACTAGTATATCAATTAATGTTATATTATTATTATTGACCTTATCTATTATACAAATTATAAATATCTAAAATATATCTTTAATATATTAAATAGTACATTAATTAATACATATATTATTATTTTTTAAATATTTTTTAACCTCTATTAATTAGGAGCGTTAGTGATTCCGTTGGATGCATATTTTTAGAGAATTGGATACCAAAACCAAAACTATTCCTCAAATTGAAACAGGCCATTGTCATATAAATTGTATTGAACAGTGAGTGAGATTAATTAAATTTGAACCTTCAATTTGAGTCTATTTTTAATGGGAAAAATATGAATTTGAATACAACAATTTTGAACTTGATTTTAGAGTGGTTGAACTTAAATACAACAACATTCTTTCCAAAAGCTTAGCAAAAAAATAAATAAAATAAAAAAATAAAAGGAGACAATCCCCATCTAAAAAAGAGGAGATATATTTAATTAAGCAACCCGGGTCTATATTGATTTGCACCACGTAGATATCCATCCAACCAAGATATTCTATAATAAATCTACAACAGACTTAATCATATGAAACATAGGTCAAATAATTTAGACGAAACTATTTCTTTCTTTTTATGTTGTGTCCCAATATCAATTTGATATATATGACCAAATTATTTTCATGTCAGTAGACTTATTGAATATTCTAAACAAACCTAGTTAAGAATAAACATTACAAATGTTAATGTTTGTGTGTTTTTCCAGCTAGGTTTTTTTTTTGAACATATTTTTCCAGCTAGGTTGCTGCTTTATAGTTTGTGTCTCTGATTCCCCGAAAGGCCGAACTCTCGTGAATCGTCGCTTGAAGAGGATGGGTTGAGCCCATACTCGCTCGTTACTCCGAAATCACTGCTGTTTGCATACTCTTGCTTCGACATCACCATTTGTTTGAATTTCACCATGTCGGCGTTATATGCAGCTGTGTCGTATCCTTTGGTGGCTAATCCGGGGTTGAAGATCTCATTAGATGAGTTGTAGGCGGAGTTTTGGTTGCTCGGTTTTGCAGTAGCATTGTTTAAGTCATCCAGCGACGAATTTCCTTCTAATGTGCGTACGATCTGATCTCAATAGGAAAATAAAATGAATCAAAGTGATGGTAGAAATAAATAATACAACAATGGTAGGAATATACAGAAATAAGTCACATAAAATGACATAGAACCTTCATAAAAGTGTGGAATTCCCTAATGTGAGTGCTGTGACCATTTTATGCAACTAAGTTATACGTGTCCCTAATTTTAATCCAAATAGTGAACTTACCAAATCATTCAAAATCTTATAATGTTCATCATATATTTCAACAAATTGGGAAGACAACATCCTAATAGTAGTTTGCAATAGGTAGGACTAGAAAATTTGTGAATTGAATGCTCTCACCACTCAAGAAGTGCTAGTGGTTATTCATAGGGCTTGTTTCGCAATTCAATATTTTAGTTAAAAAGTCAAAAAAATTATTAAAAAAAGGTTTATACAAAAAAAATCAAATATTCTTTTTCATTTATTTTATTTTTTTTGCACATTTTTTCCTTAAAAAGTCTAAAAAGTCATTTCCAAATATATTCAGTGTGTTCGGTTTCAATTTTTAGATTTAATTTTTTTAAAATTGATTTTTTTTTTGTTTTTTTGTATTTTTATTTTTAGTGAATATTTTTCAAATTTTAAGCAATTTTATTTTTATTTTTTTAGATGTACCTTATTTAGATATATCCAAAAAGGAGAATATTTGTAAAAAAATATTTAAAAAAATCAATAAATACACAATAATACCAAAAGTGTACTGAATTTTCGTACTTTTTTATTTATATTTTTGGTATTTAGTGAATTTTTTAAAGATTTTTTTCACAAATATTATACTTTTTAAGTGTATTTATGTTAGGTGCATCTAAATTTTTTTAAAAAAAAATTACTTAGAATATTAAAAAAAAATTAGTAAAATAAAAAAAATACGAAAAACAAAAAATTTAATTTTCTAAAAATGAATCCTAAAAAAATAAAACCAAACATGTTGATTAGTTTTTCTCACCTCATATTTTAACCAAAAAAAAAAAAATCACTAAAACAAATCAATTTTCAAACGGGACCATAGCAATTCACAACAGCTCTATTTTAATTATCGGGTGCATTTGGAAACTTTATAGAAATGCAAAAAATACTTCACCGAGTAGAACAATTTAGGCCAATTCCTTGGCCCAAACCCACAAAGATGTTGGGTTGTAATTGGTTATAAGTTTGTGGCCCCACACCCCCAATCAATACAACCGACCACCTTTGGAAATTGGACGCTACCATTTTTATCTAGCTACTTGTTATGGTATAACTTTAATAAAGAGATTTGGAAAAGAATTGAAAAATGTGTGTGAAATTAGATAAAATGTAGATATATTTTATTTATACTTTACCTATCTTTGCCCTTTTTTTTTTTTTTTTCTAAATCTCATCCTAAATTTCTCAACCAAACACAGTGTAAAAATTTTAAACCTGGCTCATCTTCGGTCGCCTTCTGCAGAATGACGGATGCTAGCAGAAGCACAGGCCACCATGCGTGCCATTTCTTGAGGGACGAAGTTATTTTCCAGGCGCGGATCCACTAGCTCGTCATAGTTTCCATCTTCCAATGCTTGTTCCATACGTGGCCTAGCCTGTTTGTCAAATGCATGCCCATACAAAAATCAAATTGAGGAAGATATATCGTGAAGAAAATGCAAAACAAAACAACAATCCTTCTTGACAACATTTGTTTTTTAAACATACCCAGTCCACTAAACTGTCCTCCATGTATCTACTGTTAGGATCCACTGGTCGCCGAGCAGTTATGATTTCCAAAAGCATTACTCCAAAGGAGAAAACATCAGATTTCTCGTGTTAGCTTGCCGCTTGATGCATACTCTGGAGCCAAGTACCTGTATTCGAAATAGAAAATTTTGGAATCATTTAGCTTATCATCAATTTCAATTCTTTTGACATGTAAAGAAGATGGTATCTAAGGCACTAATGTGATCATCAGGGCATATGGTTTAAATGTTCATTTATGAGGACAAAAGTTCTAGGAATGACAAAATTTTATTTCCACTAAAAAAAAAAATTCAAATCCATTTTTTGAATTGAAAATGCGAATACGCTAAAAATCTGAAAAATGTATCAAACTTGTCAAGGACTATAAGAAGCATGGGGAATCTTTGCGATGTGGTTTAGAGCATTACATTAACAAGAAATGGGACTTCAATATCATCATCTAAATCTCCAAAATGTCTTCTTTTGTTCTTTTTTTCAATTAAAATTTACTTGATCTTTACCAAATTTTATGTGCTCAAACCATAATGAAAATGAACCCTCTTCAATTTTGTAGAACTGATTTTTCTGGTTTGAGCATTGGATATACTACTTGCTTTGTAATTCCTCTCTTTTTCCCCGTTTTCGCATGCTAAATTTGCCATGCTTGTGGTTGTTATTTAGCCTTGCTTTGTACTGAAAAGATGCTATATTTGGGGCTGCCTTGCTACTGTTTTTGCTTTCATGTATCAATTTTGCATGTTTAGCATAGCCGTAGGCCATTTCGGGTACTTAGAATCACATTTCGGGTTGATTTCATGCATCGGTTCTCATTTCGTATCATTTCGGGACTGTTTTCCCTTTCATTTAAGTGCTGAAATTTGGTTTGCATACTTGCATATCATTTCTCGTGCCATTTCATGCCTTCGGGCCATGTCTCGGTTTGCGTGCCCGTGGGCACGCACTTCGAGACACCTCATTTTTATCCGACGGCATCTGATGTGAGTGTGGCTGAGGTCCACTCATGTTAGTATAAGCCCAATTTGCATTTCCGTCTCATTTTATCATTGCCTCGGTTTGCGTGCCTGTGGGTACGCATTTCGAGGCACTTCATTTTTATCCGACGGCATCTGATGTGAGTGTGGCTGAGGTCCACTCATGTTAGTGTAAGCCCAATTTGTATTTTCATTTTATCATCGCCTCGGTGTGCGTGCCTGTGGGCACACATTTCGAGGTACTTCAGTTTTATCCGATTTCCACTTCATATCATCGCCTCGGTGTGCGTGCCTGTGGGCACACATTTCGAGGCACTTCAGTTTTATCCGATTTCCACTTCATATCATCGCCTCGGTGGATTTCCACTTCATATCATCGCCTCGGTGTGCGTGCCTGTGGGCACACATTTCGAGGCACTTCGATTTTATTCGATTTCCACTTCATATCATCGCCTCGGTGTGCGTGCCCGTGGGCACACATTTCGAGGCACTTCGGTTTTATCCGATTTCCACTTCATATCATCGCCTCGGTGTGCGTGCCTGTGGGCATACATTTCGAGGCACCTCGGTTTTATCCGATTTGCATTTCACATCATCGCCTCGGTTTGCGTGCCCGCGTGCACGCTTTTCGAGGCGTCTCATTTTCATCTCATTTTCATCAGCATTGTGCATACTAGGCTGTATCTTAGTTGCATTTCATGCATATCATGCATATTGCATCGTGTTCAGGATAGGAGTTAGCCCGGGCACGGGAAACGAGGCACGTTTCGTACTCCGAGTGACGGAACGGGTCTCAATTCCCAGTCACCGACACTCCGGATAACCCATGATGGAGTTAGGTTCTGTTGTAGCATTCATCTGCATTGCACCCTATATTGAGTTGTGCAATCCGATTCCTCGGCCATCATGCATCGATATGCATGATTGGTGGCACGAGGATCGAGGCATGCATATATTTGTGAAATACATTGCTATGCCCCTTTCCTGCTCTCTGTTGCAGCAAAATAAGGAATCAGCAACTTTTCAGAGTATGGCGCGCATTTCGAGAAATATCGCAAACAGAGGCTAAATTGGGGCATCCCAGTGGATTTCCACGCAAGGCAGTCCAGTATGCAATATTCATCAGAAGCGAGGCAGCCCCCGGCTTGCAAACCGATTTACAGCTTTCTTAGTTTAAATTGCTAATTACTTAGAAATCTGTAATATTCTTTTATTTCGGACTGTATATTCTTTCGGACCCTCTACGCGAGGGCAATACTGTAATAAGTGTGCGTGAGTGTGATGTATGTCTTCCAACCCCACGTCTTTCTCCCTTTTATTTACCCGCTTACGATGGTTAGATATAGGGCATATTTCAATTAGCATACAGTATGACAGCATATTTGCATCATTCATCTGTTTCGCACGCACCGGGCTCGGCGCATCATACAAACTGCATTTGTATTTCAATTCCAAATTGAATACATGTTAGCTGTAGCATTTCATATGCCATTTAGAATAGCCGAGCCTGCTATAGTTGCATTATTGCATGCGTTGCATTAGGCATTTCTGTATAATTAGGATCATGCATGATTTCTAATCAGCTTTCGTTTTTGGCTTGGAGTACTAGGTGAGTTTTATGCTTTAGCATCCTTGCATGCGTGTGAGTGTTGCCATGATAGCATGCTTACCATGAGGCTATGTGCTTATGTGATATTACTGCCTTGAATGCCTGTGGGTGGAGGTTGAGTTATCTGAATTGGAACAATTCATCAATCATGTTTTCTAAGCCCACCTGAGGGTGGCAAATCCGCGTTTTTAGCCTACCTGCGGGTAGCACCATCAAACCATTTTCAAATGTTTTGTTCCAATTCAGGCGACCCAGTCTATACTTGTTTGCTGCGAGCATCACATAGTAACCTAGGCTAATAATCGGAATAAGAGCATACAATGTTTTCAAAAACAGATAGCATGGTTAGTAGAGGCCGGTCTTTGACCGGGCGAGCGGGGGTGCTCACGATGTGACCTTCCCCAATCGTACCCAAGTTCCCGAGCCAACTTTGGTGATGACGGACACGTGGCCTTTGGCACCGAGTTAGGGTTTCCTAAATTTCCCATTTTAAAAAAATATTTAGGTGGCGACTCTGTTATCTGGCAAAGCAGTCCATGTTTGGCACTTCTTTCAAAAAAATCTGTTTTTTCTTCAAAACGATTTGCCGGATTTGGACTCTTTGGTTCAAGATTAAGAACCGTGACATTTGAGTCCTTGAACTGTAGTGACCCCAATATGAACGGAACGGGACTTAACCCTCCCGGGGCGTTCGGTGACGTCTACAAGTTGCCACGGCAGACCGACCCTCCAAACAGCCCAAGCAGTGGATAGAGCCCATCACCTTCACGGACGCCGACTGTACAGGCATCCGTTATCCTCATGATGACCCTCTCGTCATTTCTGCCCTCCTCTCCAACTATAAGGTCAGACGGGTTCTCATCGACAACGGCAGCTCTTCAGACATCATATTCCTCAATTGCTTCCGCCAGCTCAAGATTGGGAAGGAAAGTCTGTCCCCCCTCCAAACCCCTTTGGTCGGTTTCACTGGCGACCGGTTGACCTCCATCGGCTCCATCGATCTCCCCATCACCATCGGTGAATACCCATGGCAGACTACCAAGTTGCTCACTTTCCTTGTGGTCGACTGTCCCTCCGCCTACAACATCATCCTTGGTCGTACCGCCCTCAACGCTTTCCAAGCTATCACTTCAACCTACCACCTCGCCATAAAGTTCCCTACCGACCTGGGCGTCGGGACAATAAGGAGAGAGCAGACTGTAGCCAGGGAATGTTATGTCGCCTCACTCAAGGAAGTCAAGCTGAAGGAGGCCATGATCATTGAAGGACTTGACGTCCGAGATGAGGACGAGCTAGTCAGAGGAGAACCAGTGGAGGAGCTCATTGAGATTCCCATCGATCCCACCAACCCAATGAAAACTGCCAGGATCGACAGCCAACTATCCCCCCAAGCCAAGGCCGACCTTACTTCCCTTCTGACCGAGCACAATGATGTTGCCTGGACTCACTCAGACATGCCAGGCATTGACCCCTCTTTCATAACTCACCGCCTCAGCATTGAACCCCATTTCCGACCTTACCGCCAGAAGCAACGCATCTTTCATCCACAGCGCAATACTCTTATAGCTGTAGAGGTTGACAAGCTCCTTGAGGCCCAATTAATAAAAAATGTGGACTACCCTAAATGGTTGTCAAACGTGGTCCTAGTCCGCAAGAACAATGGCAAATGGCGACTCTGTGTCGATTACTCTGACTTGAACCGAGCTTGTCCCAAAGACAGCTATCCTCTTCCCCGCATAGATCTGCTGGTCGACGCCACGACCGGTCATCAAATGCTCAGCTTCATGGATGCTTTCTCTGGTTACAACCAAATCCTGATACACCTGTCTGATCGGGAACATACATCCTTCATTACCGACCGAGGTACCTACCACTACCGTGTGATGCCATTCGGATTGAAGAATGCTGGGGCCATCTACCAACGGTTGGTCAATGCCGTTTTCCATCACCAGATAGGTCGGAATATAGAAGTATATGTCGACGACATGCTAGTCAAGAGTAAACTCTCCACTGATCATTTGACCAACCTGCGAGAGACCTTCGCCACCATACGCAAGTACCAAATGAAGCTCAACCCAGAGAAGTGCGCCTTTGGCGTAGGATCTGGGAAGTTTTTGGGTTTTATGGTCAGTCAGCGGGGCATTGAAGCTAACCTTGAAAAGATCAAGGCCTTGATCGAGATGCAGTCACCCAGAACAGTTAAGGAGGTCCAAAGACTCACTGGCCGAGTTGCAGCCCTCAACCGCTTCATTTCCCGCGCAACGGATAAGTGCCTACCATTCTTCAAAGTTCTTCGGCAAACTTTTGAATGGACGGCTGAATCCGAAGAGGCTTTTCAACAGTTGAAGCAGTGCATGGCCAACCCCCCCTCCTTTCACAGGCAATCCCGGGCGAGCCCCTCTTCCTCTATTTAGCCGCATCAAGCACCGCTGTCAGTACAGCTCTTATCAGGGAAGACGGCTCTGTCCAGCGACCGGTCTACTACATCAGTCGGGCCCTCAGGGGAGCGGAGTAGAACTACCCATTGTTAGAAAAATTATCCTTGGCCTTGGTCATCGCCTCCAGACGACTCCGTCCTTACTTCCAAGCCCACTTCATAGTGGTCCTCACTGACCAACCCTTGAAGAAGGTCATGCAGCAACCAGAACTTTCCGGCAGACTCATGCAGTGGTCAGTGGAACTCAGCCAGTTTGACATTTCTTACCGGCCTCGAATAGCAATTAAGGGGTAGGCTATCACCGATTTCATCCTGGAATTCACTAATCTTACCCCAACCACTGCCTCTCCACCCCACCAGCTCCCATCGAGCCAGAAGACCCTTATTCTTGGACTCTCAACGTCGACGGATCATCCCGCAGGGAAGGTAGTGGGGCTGGCCTCATTCTTACTGCCCCTGAGGGTGATTATTTCAAATGCGCTCTCCGTTTCTTGTTTGAGGCCAGTAACAATGAGGCCGAGTATGAGGCATTGATAGCAGGTCTTCGCCTAGCCAGGGATATTGGTGTCAGCCACATCCGAGTGTTCAGCGACTCCCAGCTCATCGTCAGACAGATCATGGGAGAATTCGATGCTAAGGAGGACACCATGCGGGCTTACCGGGATATTGCACTTCCCCTTGTTCGCCTCTTCAATACCTTCCACATCAAGCACATTCCTCGGGCTGAAAACTCTAAGGCAGATGAGATGGCTCAGTTGGCTTCCGCAGACCAGTCCGACCTCAGCCGTGGTGTCCGTCTCGAATACCTATCCCACCCCGCCATTTGCCCCAACCAGCACGAAATACAATTCCTTCAAAATGAGCCCATCCCTTGGGCGTCCGACATCTTTCTATTTCTGACAACGGGGGAACTTCCAGATGACCAACAGCAAGCCGCCAAAGTCAGGGCCCGGTCATCCAATTACATCCTCGTTAGCGGCATTTTGTACAAACGTGGTTTCTCACGACCCTATCTACGGTGCCTTAATCCGGTTCAAGCAACTTATGTGATGCAAGAAATTCATGAGGGTATCTGCGACAATCACTTAGGCGGCAGGTCCCTGGCCCACAAGATACTTCGCACTGGATATTTCTGGCCTACTCTCAACCAAGATGCGGCTGACTTTGTGCTCAAATGTGATAAGTGTCAGCGTTTTGCCAACATCCCCCATGCTCCTCCTACTGAATTGATTACACTTTGCAGCCCTTATCCGTTCGCCAAATGGGGGATCGACTTGGTCGGTCCACTTCCCACCGGCCGAGGCCAGACCAAGTTCGCGATTGTCGCCATTGATTACTTCACCAAGTGGGTAGAGGCAGAACCCCTTGCCACCATTACCGAGCGGAACACAACCAAATTCATCTAGCAGTCGATCGTTTGCAAGTTTGGCATCCCTCAGGCCATCGTCTCCGACAACGGTAAACAATTTGACAACAAGTACAGAAAGTTCTGTGCCAACCTCCAGATTCAACCATGCTTCTCTTCCCCCGGTCATCCCCCGGCCAATGGCCAAGTTGAGGTCACCAACCGTTCTCTCCTGAAGATCATCAAAACTAAGCTAGAAGCTGCTAAGGGACTTTGGGCTGAGGAACTACCGAATGTACTCTGGGCTTACCGAACTACAGTTCGGACTCCCACTGGGGAAACCCTTTTCTGCTTAACATACGGCGCTGAGGCGGTTATTCCAGTAGAAATCAGTCTGCCTACTCCCAGGGTTTTACATCCGGATCCAGCACTAACCGAAGAGTTCCGTCGGGTAGACCTGGACCTAATTGAAGAACTCAGAGAGACCACCGCTGTCCAACTGGCCTCATACCAACAGAAAATGAGAATACACTACAACCGCAAAGTCCGACCAAGGGAGTTCGCTGTAGGGGACCTTGTCTTGAGAGAAGCGACTCTTGCCACCAAAAATCCGACTAAGGGTAAACTGGCAGCCAAATGGGAGGGACCTTACGTTGTGAAAGCCCGACCACGCTTGGGCACCTACCGACTTCAGGACATGGAAGGTCGAGACCTCCCCCACCCTTGGAACGCTGAACACCTGAAGCGCTACTTTCAATAAATACCTACTGTTGTATTGCTCAGTTGTTGTATTTTCTTTTTGATGCATAATGTAAACTTTGATCCACTGGACTACACTGTCCATGACAACAATTTTATATCTCAGCTATCTGTGTGTTGTCCCAAGAACATTTTCATTTACAGCACTTATTAACAGCCTCAGCCAGACTGAACACCAAAAGCCTCAGCCAGACTGAGCACAACAAGCCTTAGCCAGACTGAGCACACCAAAAGCCTCAGCCAGACTGAGCACAACAAGCCTCAGCCAGACTGAGCACAACAAGCTTCAACCAGACTGAGCACCAAAAGCCTCAGCCAGACTGAGCACAACAAGCCTCAGCCAGACTGAGCACACCAAAAGCCTCGGCCAGACTGAGCACAACAAGCCTCAGCCAGACTGAGCACAACAAGTCTCAACCAGACTAAGCACCAAAAGCCTCAGCCAGACTGAGCACAACAAGCCTTAGCCAGACTGCGCACACCAAAAGCCTCAGCCAGACTGAGCACAACAAGCCTCAGCCAGACTGCGCACACCAAAAGCCTCAGCCAGACTGAGCACAACAAGCCTCAGCCAGACTGAGCACAACAAGCCTCAACCAGACTGAGCACTAAAAGCCTCAGCCAGACTGGGCACAACAAGCCTCAGCCAGACTGAGCACAAAAAGCCTCAGCCAGACTGAGCACTAAAAGCCTTAGCCAGACTGGGCACAATAAGCCTCAGCCAGACCGAGCGCCAAAAAGCCTCAGCCCGACTGAGCATGAAGCACTCGGCCAGACAAAACCTCAGCCAGCCTAAGCATAACACGTCTCCGCCAAGACCGAGCGCCACAATTTCAGGGTCAGACTGAGTTACTTACCACGTCAGTGAATCATAGCTTCACCCCAACTGAGCACGCATGCAGGGCTCGATCAAGGCCAACCATGCAAACTTCATGCTCGTGGAATTAGTAGATACACTTGGTCACAATTCCAGCTCCAAGTCTTTACACCACTCTTGGCTCAGCCAAATTCCAAAGACGTACTTACACGTTTTCTTTACAAGTCAGGTTATTTTCTTCTCAATCAAACTGTTACAAGTCAGTCTCTTTCCTTACAAGCCAAGCCTCACCCCATAACCCACTAACCTACTTGAGCAGTGTGCCAAACACAAACTCATAATTTTGTTACATTTTAAATTTCACTCTGCATTGAAGAGTTCCTAACTACACTCTGCGCTGAGTTTTTATTACATGTTCAATTTCGTTCTGCATTGAGGAGTTCCTAACTACACTCTGCACTGAGTTTTTATTACACGTTCAATTTCACTCTGCATTGAAGAGTTCCTAACTTTACTCTGCACTCAATTTTTATTACAACTTCAATCCCACTATGTCTTCAGGAATTCCTACATTCAGTTTTTATTACAAGTTTAACTCCACTTTGCACTTCACAATGATTCATACACAAGCTCCACACACAAGCCACCACTCTCATCCATTTCAGATGCACAAGCAACAACAATCAAATGCAAAACACAACTGAAATTTTATTTATTAACAACTTTGTACATAAGTTCATTACAGCAATTCAAAAAAAAAAACAAACAAACAAACAAACAAAACAAACAAAACAAAACAAAAACAATGTCTGTGCAAGGTTTTCTTCTTCTTCTTCTTCAGTTACTCCTCTTCGCTGGACACAGGGTCTTCTTCTTCAATACCCTCATCTAGGGGGGTCTGGGTCACATCGTCGTCGTCGATTTTCACACTACTCAGGTCCAAGTCTGAGAACAGCTCCTCAGCTTTACGCTTGAACATCTTCCAACCACTGTCCCAGAACTCAGCCATTTCGTGTTTATAAAAGTCTGACCGCTGGAAGCTCTCAATCACTTCTGACTCAGTCCTACCTCCAGCGGTCGTCCTCGATGGGCCCGCCCCCCCAGACTCCTGCCTAGCCAAGCTGCTGGCGACCGCAGCATCAACTGCCATCTGAAATTCAGCAGACCCTTTGAATTGCTCCACTACTGCGACGCACAGATCGGGGTAAGCCGCCCTTTCAGAGGCTGCCTTCACCCTCTCTTCGTCCGGCTCCTTCTGCAGGGTCGCCCTTTCAGAGGCTGCCTTAGCCCTCTCTTCCTCCAACTCCTTCTTCAGGGTCGCCCTTTCAGCAGTCGCCTTGGCTCTCTCTGCCTCCAACTCTTTTCGAAGGCTCTCCATCTCCTCCACTGCCTTTGCACGCTCGCCCTCCAACTCCTTCTGCAGACCGTCAATCTTCATGTCTGCCTCATCCTTCTGTCTGACCAGCTCTTCATTACTGGACATCGCCTCTTCATGTCGTTCGAGCGCGACCGCGCAGGCTTTTTCGGCCTCTTCCAGCTTCCTCTGCTCGCCAGCCAGCTGGAACTCGAGCGACACAACCCGGCGGCGTTCGTTCTCCAGCTCCAACTTGACCGCTTGCAGATCAGCATGGGCCCTCTCCCAGTTTACGCTCTCCTTCTTCAACTTTGCAAGTTGAGCCTTGGCCTCATCTGCCTTGAGTTTTGCAGCCCCCGCCTTCCTTAGCAGAGCCCTTGCTAAGATGGTTACTTCCATTTGAGCGGAGCATAACCCCCTCAGCAGTTCAGCCTCATTGAATTTGGATGTTGAGCGCAAGGCTGCCTCTTCTACAATCCCCACAAGGCGGTCTGCCCCTGCCCTGGTTGGGCCTTCCTCTCCCTCCAGCCGCCCAGCCACTGCACGAGCGTGGTAGATCGCAGTAGTCAGACTGACTCCCCCTCCTTGGGGTGCAGGACCCCCTAGGGCTGTTCTTCCCTCCTTGGCTCAGGGCCAGTTGCCCCACCTTCTACTTACACTTCAGGGGTGACCCTCGCGACCTGCGGCGATCGCTGCCACTACTGGAACCACTTCCATGACCTCTGAGGCAATGTCCACCACTTCTGGGGCAATTACTCTTCCTGGGGTCTCCTCCATACCCCCCCTCTACCTTCTTGGCCATACTGGTCTCTTCTACCCTTGCTTCCCTCCTCCTCTTCTGGGCAGGCTCTTCTTCACTTCGCCTCACTCTCCTCTTCTTCTTCACTATGCCCAACACCTCCATCTCCTTCAAAGACCTCTCCTTCAAAGGATCTATTGGGGGCGGTCGTGGCACAAATTCACCTAAGTCTTTCTCCCCAAGGGTTTGGGGTGAGGTCGGATCCTCTCCCTTGCAACCGGTTTTGGCGGTCGATCTGCCTGAGACTCTTTGAATTTTTGGGCTTTTGCAAGGATGGCCTGATCCTCCGCCTCTTGAGCCTTCCTCCTTGCCTCCAACTCCGCTCGGTCGAGGTCCCCACCGCTCGGCTGTGGACCCAACCTTGCCTCAAACAAAGCCGACGGCTAAACGAGCTCGTCCCATCTGGCCCATTCCTTCTTCCTTCATTCCTTTACCCTCTTCACCCTCTCCTCTACTGCTGCTCCCAGCTTTGGCTCCATCGACTTGGTGGGCACTTTCTAAATGGTGCGCACTCCAACCCCTCCACTGGCAGACACATAGAACCACCGTGGTCTCCACCCCTTGATCGACGACGGCAGCCCCGCCACCAGCCCTTTTTCTGCTGCTGCTTGCAGAGTGACCCAAGTCTCTTGTTGCCCTAAGGCCTTGTAACATGCGAAGAATTCGTCCACTGTCATGGCCGCCCCTTCGTTCGCCTTTGGCCACGCACTTGCACAGGACAGTAAGATCTTCTACGCATTGGGCATTAGTTGCCCCGGCGCCACCTCCAAACGATTCAAGACATTTACTACCACTTGCGGTAGGGGCAGCCTCAGTCCTCCTTTCAATGCTTCCTCATAAAGGGCAAACTGCCCTAGCCTGGCGTCGGATGGCCTCTCCGTCGACATCGGCAACAATAACTCTATTTCGGCAGGCACCTGGTATTTTTCGCGAATAGCCTCCAAATCCGCTGCAGTAACCGTTGATTTATCTGCCTTTGTATGCCAGTGATCAGGTTTTGCCTAGCTGATTGGCTTTGGAGCTGCTATCATGGTGGAACCATGGGATCGTACGACCGACTCCCCCACCCTCTCCATCCTATATTGCTGCGCTAACTCCACCACATCATCATCATCAAGTGGATCCACCCTGACATTCGCAGTTTCTTCTTGGGCCATTTCTATGGTATGTCTGCGAATCGTTTCGGATGCAGGTGCAAGGAAATTGAAAAAGTGTTGTAGAGGTGTATCGTGAGCAACAAAGGAATTCACACTTGGAATATTTTGATTTTTCATAAACAAGTAGGTGAATCGAATAATGCCAAAAGCCCACGGTTTGCCCGTATTCCATGGATCCCAATTAATTTTTGCCAGTTTGAAAACTTTTCAAATCATCCGCCAAAACTGTCTTTTCAACACCCATAATGACCTATCGTTTCATTTCTGATCCAACGCCTAATCTTCCCCTCCCCCCACCGGATGTTGCCACGTGTACGACCACGATCCACTGTCTCCTCCCCTTACCCTGTCTTTTCCACTTCAAATCACCACATGACACGCTGCCTCTTGAGCCCCACGCCCCTCCACCTCGCCCTTCGCAGTCGGCCCTCCTCATAGTCGGCTCTCCCGCTCGGCCAACCTTCGCGGTCGGCCCTCTTCGCGGTCGGCCTTCCTCATGGTCGGCCCTCCCGCTTGGCCAACCTTCGTGGTCGGCCCTCCTCGTGGTCGACCTTCCCATTCGGCCAACATTCGCGGTCGACCCTCATCGCGGTCGGCCCTTCCACTGGGTCACCCTGCACAGTCGGACCACCTCCCGGTCGGTTCACCCTCTCGGCCACCCCTGCCGGTCGACCTCCATCCTGCCAATCCCTAACACCCTCATCTTCGTCATTAGTATTCCCTTCGCTGGACTAAAGCTGCACTCGGGAATGGGGGACTACTGATGTGTATAGGCCCATAAAGGCCATGAATCACTATAAACAACCCGAGCCCATCACTTGGAGCCCAATACATAACCCAGCTGGTGAGGTCCAGAACAGCTGGAATCCAACATGGCATAGAGGGCCAATGACATTCAGGCAGATGGCAGGTGAAGGACGAGCCACATCAGCAAACGAAGATCTGCAAAGTTATTGCCACTGCACATCACCATTAATGCAACCCATCACAACATTTATTACGACAACACCTCTCCGTTGGAACAGAACCCCCTTACCCTGAACAAGGTAAGCTACAACATAGACTTTCGGCGAGGAGGGCAGGTCGGAAGGGATAGCGAAATGATTACCAAAGGATATAAGCAAACGTTGAAGACAAGAAGAAGGTTAAGCTTTCTATCTCTAATCTCTCTCTACACCCTACTTCTCCTTCTAACTTGCTCGTCGGAGGGTTCACTGGGGAACTACCCCGTTCCCCGTTGGACTTGTTCGCAGGTAATCCGGTGGGCTTGACCATTTGGACGTGGGTATTAAGGAGCTTGGACCTGTCCGACCCATTCACTGGGACAAACTGTATCATCACTTAGCAATTTGAGTTACAAATATATAAGAGAAGCAAAAATGCTAGGCTACCAGTAAGAAAAGCTTCAAAGATTGGAAAAATATATATATATATATTTTAATTATGATTTGTAAGACATGTGGTATGTCAAATAAAGCGTGGAGTATAAATTATAGTAGATATTTATGAAGGTAGAGTAAATAATTTATTTTTTCAAACTATCCTTGATAATAAGTTAGACTTAATAAAAAATTTATTTTTTCAATTTAAGTTCCATTAACACAAAAATTATTCACCATTAGTTACACGGTTTGCTAATCTAACGTTCTTATTTGTGACTGTGGGGACATATTTTGTGAATAACAGCACGTGGCTAGTGTGACTCCGAATGTCAGCCGAGGTGCCACGTAGCCTGGTCACACCGCCAAAATGATCTTGGCTAGGCCGAGATAATTTGCGGAGATACTAGAATTTGGGATAAGCATATAATGGACAAGAGTCCTAGAACAGGGGAGGATCTCAGTCTGGACAGAGATAAGGCTCAAGAAAAGTTTATTTCTATCTAGATGAGGGTTTAGGATGAGCATGGAGCCTGAGTCTATTGAAATGAGGCTTATAAGGGGATCAGGTCATTGCTGGTTATAAAAATAAGTTCTTTCTTGTGAGTTTAAGCACAATTTATTTGTTATCTTTGAGAGATATTGATTACAGATTTGATCGTCGGAGTGCCCCTTGATGGATGAACTGCCGCCGAATTCTCATCTTCTTGTTACAAGTTGTTGGACTTAATTTATTTTGCCGGTACTCTCCAACTGAGTTTCCCTTTTAATTGTGTGGTCAGAAATCAACATTCATAGTGGCATTAGAAATATTATACAAAAATTATTCACTATCAATCTTACTATTCGTTAACCATTGAGGAGCTTCTTGGATTACAGTTAAAATTTATTTGTTAAGTTACGAAGTAATTCATTTTTTCAATTATAAAAATTAATTGTTTTTAGTTTTTTTAAATACAATAGCCTTTTAATTTCTAAAAATTTCAAAAACATGTGCGGGCCAAAAAAAAAAAAAAAACTTCTTGGATTACGGATAAAATTTATTTGTTACTAAGTTACGAAGTAATTCATTTTTTCAATTATAAAAATTAATTTTTTTAGCAATTTTTAAAATACAAGAACCTTTTAATTTCTAAAAATTTTAAAAGCGCGCGCACCCCAAAATTTTTTTTTTCTCAAATACCAAAGATATGTTTGGTTTGGCTTTGTAGAGTAATTTTGGAATTTTTTTTTTAAAAAACTTGTTTGGTTTGTAATTTTTTCAAAATAATTTTTAAAATCACTTTCTTTCTCTTACATATCAATCAATCACTTTTTATCTCTCATCTCTCCTTCTCAATCACTTTTTCTTTCACACACATCTACTCAATTACAATAACATATCAAATCATTCAAAATTCTCAAACTCTAAAATTACTTTCAAAATACATAACCAAATAAACAAAAAAAAATTTAAACTCTTTCCCAAAATAATTTTTAAAAATTACTCTCTCAAAATCAAACCAAACAAACCCTAAAAATTTATTGATTGTTTCAGGAAGATCACGTGAATATGTGCTCAACTAATTATATTTTCTTACGTCACACTGGGGTGTTTTGGGAAGTTGGTAAAAAGTTGACTTTTGGCTTTTTACCAAGTTTTTTAGCTTTTTGGAAAGTGATTTGGGAAGTTGGTAAAAAGCTGACTTTTTACTTTTTACTTTTTAGTTTAATATTTGTTTAGGGAAATTCTATTTCCACACACCAAAACATCTCATTCCACATCCTCTCTCAATACACATATCAACTAATTTTAAATTTTGTGATTTTACTCAATACACAACATTTTTTGCCAAAAATATCCCCCTCTTTGACATTGAAACCCTAAACCAACATCCATCCTCCCTGCTATGGTCTGAAAAAGAATGCAAATGAAGGTTAGATTTCCAACTCTCTCTCTCTCTCTCTCTCTGTTCCATCTTCAATCCAACTACCTTGAAGGAAGCATTAAGTGGTGTTTTCGTCTTATTCACGCTATGAAAACGATTTTTTCCATTTTTTTGGGTTATGTTAGCACTTCCTTCATTGTCTGCTCCAAAACTTCTTGTGCTTCTCCATTGAGAGCTCTGACTTCTGGTTTTGATATCATTTTTGGGTTGTGAAGTAGCTTCTTGGTTGAAAATCTTAACAAATTCTTTAACCTTTCCCTTAGCTCCATTTCTCCCAAGATTGTCTCCAGATGTTCTGCTTGAATCTTACGAGTGAAGTTCATTCTCTTGAACCACTTCTTCTCTTTTTGAATTAATTCCTTCTTGATCTAGAGGACGACGGAGGAGGAGGAGGAAGGGAAGATCCAATGTCAACAATGGTGAATCCATTCAACAACGATCGAAGTGTGTGCACAGAGGAGATGAAGAAATTAGGGTTTTGGTAGAGAAGATAAGTATACTTTAGTAATTTTATTTTAGGATAAAATTGTAATAAAAAAATAAATCATTAAGTGTGTGCATAGAGGTAAATGAGTGTGTGGAAATAGAATTTCCCATTTGTTTATGGTGTCAAATAAAATTAAAATGACCAAAATACCCTTACCCAATATAAAATTTTTTTTATTTTTATTTTTTTATCATAGGCCCTAATTTGTAATTTTATACTTGCATTTTTTGCACTTCCCAAACTAATTTTGTTACGTTTTTGGCACTTATATTTTTGAATATTTTGTCCAAAAATGTGACTTTTTATTTTGTTCCCAAAACGGCACACTTTCATAGTGCTTTATTTTTTTTTTTAAACTATATTTTGTTACATCACACTGTCACAGTTCTTTACTATTTGATGGGTACGCTGTCATTTTAATTTATTTTTTTATTTTTATTTTTTTGAAGATAATTACTCCTTATACACACTTTTACTGTACCAATTTATTTTTTGTTTTTTATGGTCTTTTGAACATTGTTCTGTACCATTCATTATTAGACGTTGTTTATTGTAATTTTCAAAATCTTGAATTTTTTAGTTTCATAATAAATTATTTATTTTATTAATAAATTATTAAATTAATTAATAATTCTTAATGATATTAAAAATTTATTTTAATTAATAATTTAAGTAATTTTATTATTATATAAAAAACAGTTATAAATTTTATTTTTTTAATAAATTTTATTAAATAAAAAATTGTAACAATGGAGTATATTTGATTTTTCAAACTTCAGAGGAATATTTGTAATTTATCCTAAAAAAAGGGCCGTCCCTCCATTTCAGAAAAATGAGTAAGCATGCAGTGCCGAAAAATAAAAAAGACCGAGGACATTATATTTTAATTTTTAGAAATGTTTTTCAAAAATTTTAAAATTAATTTGGAGGAGAAAAAAACACTTATTTTTTTACAAAAATACCGGCAGACAGGCGCTCGAGGACGGTAAACCTAAAAAAGATCCCCGCGCATATCTTGATTTGGAAACAGATTCGATCCCATCTATGCATGCAATTTCTTACCATTTAAAAGATAAAATTACATAAAAATGGTAGGTGTTTTTTTTTTTACTAAACAAAATTTAACTTTTTTAAAAAATATTTTTTTTTATATTTATTTTTAGAACAAATTACAAATACAGTCCTTGAAGTATATTTAAAATACGGATTGCTCCATATGGTTTAAAAAATTATAAATACCCTCTTATAAAAAAATTTATTTAATAGAATTAATTAGAAAAATGAAATTCCTAATTGCTCTTGTATATAATAATTAAATTATCTGAATTATTAATTGAAATATAATTCTGATATCATTAAAAATTGTTAATTGATTTTGATTATTTATTGATATTGATAAAAGAGTAATTTGTTATGAAATTATTCAGGAGACATGATGTAATTTTTAAAATTGAAAGAAATAATTTGTATTTTAAGCAAACCTCAGAGGGTATATTTGTAATTTACCTTTATTTTTATTAAATTTTAGTTTCTATTTAAAAATAAAAAAATGGTTAAATTACAATTACCTCCCTTGAAGTTTCTGACAATTACATGAATCTTCCCTATGGTTTTAATAATTACACTAACATCCCTTACTTTTGAAATTATTATCAAGATTTTCCCACTATTAGGTTATTTAACAAAAATTGTTGATGTAATACTGATATCATAGATTATAATACCAAAAATGATGAGATTACTTATTAGTTAGCTTATCTATTCAATTGAGAAATTCCACTTACATTCCTAGAAATTTTGCACATATATTATCAAAGACTCCTACAAAAATTTTAGCATTATTTAATAAAATCTTTAAATTTCATGCAATATTAAATAAAACCCTTAAATTGTTAAGACATTATTAATTCATTTTACATCAATGATAGAGAGCTTTAATGATGTGGCAAGAGAAAAAGAAAAAGAAAAAAAAAGTAACCATGTAACTCCTCTATATATTATTTTAAGATGGACTATTTTAAACACATAAGAAAATATAAATTATATTTGGAGATTATTCATATATATTATGCTATTATATACAAATATAGCGGTAACAAATTAATTAATATATATGAAAAATTGTACTAAGTTTTCATTTTCAATTAATTGAATTATGAAAGAGGATAAAAATGGTATAATATGATAGAAAGAGAATAAAAATAAAAAACATAATGATATTTAAAAGTTCAAATTTATCAAGTTATACAAAAATCTAATGTTACAGTACAACCTTGAATTCCCAATAATTTTTCACTTTTTCTGTAAAATAAAATGACAATAAAAAATAAAAAATTTGATACCCATTTTTTTACTTCAATTTTACGGTTTTCATTAAAAAAAACAAAATATGATGAAAATGCTTGGCTCAAAATGGACATAAATACTTCGATTATAACCATCATCACCAATAATTCTTTTGCACCATGTAAACTTGTAAATAAACACATTAATTTCACTAAAACCGAACCCAAAACCGAACCAACAATAGAGAAAGAGAATCACACAGGGAAAAAAAATAAAATTAAAAAACAAATAAATTTATGGAGTGGTAGGATATTACCCCCCAACAACTTAGACCTTGCCCCGCCTAATCCGTCAGCTCCTCCACCAGTGCCAACGAAGTCTAGGAGTTGGGATGACTAATCAAATTATTCTTTAAATAAGACTTAAAAATTGATTAATTTGTCTCATTAAGTGATTTAAAATTTTGATAGATATATATATATATATAAAATATATAATTATACTATTAAATTATAATTCAAATTTAGATATTGTCGTATTTTTTTGAGATCTATATCTAAATTTTTATCTTATTTATTTTTGTGTGGCTTTTATTTATTTATTTATTTTTAATTTATTTAAGATGGAGTTGTGAATTTCTATTTTTTAAAAATTTAATTTATCTATGATTTCTATTTGTTTTTAATTATTATTATTTAAGTAAGTCACGATGTGAGTTACATATGTGATAGACATATGAGTTTTATTGTTTTAAAATATGATAGTGTGAGATATTTTTAAATTAGATTTTCTTAGACAAAATTTAAAGATTTTTAAAATTTAAAATTGGATATTGAGAGGCAAAACAAAGATTTTAACTAAATAAATAAAAATCATATTTATTAATTTTATTTGTTTGTATATCTGATTATTAATTAATTTTTTTTTTGGTTATGTTATAATATAATATATAAGATATAGCTAGATAACCACAATTCTCATGAAAAATATTATTTGATTTTTTGAGGGAGAGAAAAGGAAGGCAAGTTTTAATATTTTATTTTGGAAATCGATGAGAGAAATTACAACAGAAAGGTTATGAAATATTTTTGTTATATTTCCATTTGAAATCTGTAACGCCCTCAAAATAAACCCATAATCAAACATTCAAGACATGCTTAGACATAAGAGAAATAAGCATAATTACATTTCATCTGAGTATTCATTACAAAATGTATTACATATTGACAATAAAAGTAAATGCCCTATAGGCTTACAACTTTCCAAGTCAACACTTGGTTACAAAAAAAGAGAGTACTAACTTTACACAAAACGAGCCCACATGTAATACAAAAAAGGAAATCACAAAAAGATATCCCAGCCACTAAGCCTCTCAAGCTACGTCCTTGGAGGTGGCATGCTACCTGTACCTGAAAATGATGTCCCATATAGGGTGAGCCAACGCCCAGTAGAGATATGCTAAACACAATATGAGCAATAACTAAAATATTAGCATTTGATAAATGTTTAACTCATATAAATCAATTCATAGTCCATTTCAATTACATGATAATGTGTCCATGTTTCATTCCATTTTCCATTTCTTATCCAATTTCTCAATTCATAACCCTGGCTCAGAACCTGGCCATATACTTTAAATGAGGTTACACCTCATATCAATAATTCTTCCATTTCAACAATTCAAATGAGGTAACAACTCATATCAAAACACTTCCATAAGTCACAATAGATACACAGATTCGCTATATCAATAACACATAAAACACTTCCATACTTCACAACTGATATACAGTTTTGCTGTATCAATAATTCAATAGATACACGTATTTGCTGTATCAATGGAGTCCATCCCCCATCTCCTCCCACATAACTTCCGGTTTAGGAGTCCATCTCCTATCTTCCCCTAAACCGTGGAGTACATCCCCTATCTCCTCCCACACAACACAATGTATATAAACACATATCATATACATAATTAATCAATACATAAATGTGATGTATTATTCTAACCGTCATATTCGATGACATATTCAATTGGTTAGTTTTAGTTTGCCTAATCATTATGCATTGTCTACAACAATCAAGACTATCCTCCACCGATAGCCCAAAGCAGTTATTTATAACAGATAATAAATGCCTCAACAAATATATAATTCCAACATTTTCAAAATGAGCGATTAATAAATCCAACTCCACCATTATATCTCATAATGAGCGAATTTCAATATTTCCAACTCAATTTCATAATTCTGTTACATTCCTAAATTAATTGTATAAATTAATTTATAACAAAAATTAGGGTTTTCTTCCCTCTTTCTCAACTTTGGCCCAAAGGCACAAATATCAACAACCAACAACAATACCATCATTTAAGACCCTAAATTACATATTTATGAGTCAAAATAATAAAACCCTTTTTTCATACCTTTGAAACCCTAACACCCAAAATTACCCAAATTAAACCATTTATACAAAAAGCTCAACATCTATGTTAAAGCACATAAGAATGAGTAGGAATCCCTACCTCAATAGATGAAACTCAATGGAGATGATGGAGAAATCTCAAAGTGCTTCAAACCAAGAAAATTTCAGATCAAAAGGAAGCCCAAACCAAGCTCTACACTTTTTGTAAAGACACTAAGGGAGTAGATCACTCAAGATAGATCAATCCCTAGAGAGAAGGTGAAATGTAGAGAGAGAGGCTCTCAAAAATGGGTTTTTGGAAAAGTAAGAGAGAGAGGAAGTTGAAAAGTGATCTAAAAAGACCCAGCTGATATCTGATATACGTATGACCCGCTCGAGCGGAGAATAGGACGCTCGAGCGTCAAGCACAAAAAATTGGACCCGCTCAAGCGTAAGGGTACCCGCTCGAGCGCCAAGACACAACTGCAAAACACACCCACTCGAGCGCAAAAGGAAAGCCGTTCGAGCGTAGATTTCCTCCTTCCAGTACTTTAACAGACAATGAACTACCCGCTCGAGCGCCAATATACCCGCTCGAGCGCGACCTGCTCGAGCGTAAGAAAATCCGCTCGAGCGTGAAAAACACACCTACAGAAGTTTTGCAGAGGCACAAAGTGCTGGGAGTGTGAAAACTCCGCTCGAGTGTACATGGACCCGCTCGAGCGGATCACCAAAACTCTGGGCAACAAGAATGGAGACTAAGGCTCAACCAACCTGTAACAAACCTGCCCAACACATCCCAAAACTCAAATACAAGGAATTAAAGGATGACAACACGGCATACACAACAACCAACTCCACGGAACCGAGTCCGGAATACAATAACTAAAGAAAGGGAAAACCGGGATCGCTATAAAATCCATAAATTAAGGGATAATTATTATTTTCAAAATAATTAAATAAGTATGATAGAAGTTGAAAAGGGAGGATAATTATTATTTCCAAAATAATTAAAGAGGTATGAGAGAAGTTGAAAAGGGTATGTATGAGAAAAGTCGAAAAGGCTTAGGAGAAATCAGTAAGTGCTGAGTTTTTTTTTTTAAAATCAAAAAATTAGAAAATTAAGATTGAGCTATTGGAGCTCCACAAGGCTTATGAGTTAGAAACCCCTTTTTCCTTATATAATATATAGATAGATTCATATGTAAAAAATTTATGATTTTATCTTTTATTAATCATATATTATTTCAAATTTTAGTTTTTATCTTTGAGTCATTAAACTTCTAGTCGATGCATATATAAAAAAACGCAAGCTAATATTTTTTACATGATTAAAAAAAATAAAAAATAAACATAGAATTAAAAAAATGCAAACGCCTTACAATAAAATAAAATTAGTTGATAGGGAACGAATGATCAAGAAATTATTTGAGAAAAATAAATAATTCAAATAATTTATCATTTGTTACACCTAAAATTAAAATTAATATTTACTTGAATCGAGAAATTATTTGAGAATAATAAAATACTCGATTAATTTGTTATGTATGATATTTAAAATCTATTTCTCCATATTGATTTATCTCATTTTAACTACTTTTATTAAATTAAATCTTAAAATTAATTTATCACCTTCATTAATGGTTGAATTTTTATTTTATTTTATGTTTTTTTTATAAAAGTTCAAAAACTTGTTGTAAAAAAAAAGAGTCAAGAAATTACATTTATACTTTGAAAATTTTATGAAAAATAAATAATACTTTCATATATGTTTAATAGGATAAATTAAATTTAGTGCATTTAAGGTTAAGATTAATGTTTATAATGAATGAGTTTGATTTAATATGCATCGATTAAAAGTTTAATGACTCAAAGATAAAAATTAAAATTTGAAAATAATATATGATGAAGAAAAGATAAAATAATAATTTTTTTACATATGAATAAATAAATAATGTAAATTGTAGGAATAAAATAAATCCATTTTTTCAATTTTAAAAAAATTAAATAATAAATCCATTACTTAAAATGATAAATTTTATGTTATTTGTGTAGTATAGATTATATTAAATTATTAGAATGTTATCTAACATTAATTTTAGAGAGATTGCTTATTTTTAAGTATTTTATGAATGAAAATTAATTTTTTTTCATTAAATGTTTTAATAATGTCTTAACAATTTAAAGGTTTTATTTAGGAGTTGTTTGGGAAGTGTTAGATTAGTATAATTTTTGTCTTTTTACCAAAAAAATATGAAATATGAGTTAAGTTTAAAGTGATGTGCTTGATAAGTAATGTGACTTAAATAAGATGATTGTAACATAAATAGGATAATGTGCTAAAATAGTATGTGTTATTTTAACACATGCCAAACAACCACTTAATATTGCATGAAATTTAAGAAATTTATTAAATAATGCTAAATTATGTATGAGTCTTTGAAAATATACATGTAAAATCTTAGGGGAAGTAAGTATAATTTATCCATGGTGATAATGAATGAATTAGTTTATGGCTATTTTCGTCTTTTCACATGCAAATCAAGATAATATTTTTATACTTAACTAATCTGTTTGAACCAATTGTAACAAATTAAGAAAATTTTGATAATAGTTTTAAAGGGAAGGAAAATTAATGTAATTATTAAAATTATAAGAAATGTCGTGTAATTGTCAAAAAAATTCAGGGAAGAGAAGGGTTACCAAAAAAATTTAAAAAACAAGCCAAGGCTTAGCCATGGGATGTTACCCGGCCCCTTAGAGGTAGGGTTCTCACTTTTCTTTTTCTACTTTACTCCCTTTTTAAAATAGACAATATTTATTTTAAGAAAATTCAATGATTCAGATGATTTCAAAAAGTTACTTTTTAATTTTTAAATCTTTTTAATAAAATGATTTGAATCGTTAAATTATTTTTAAATGAATCTTAACTGTTCAAAATGAGAATTAAGTAGAGAAAACAAAGAGAGAATCCTTGCTCGGACCGTTATCCCTCTGTCAGAAGATGAGGATTGATGACGTCAACATGCTGCTGCGGCAACGGTAGGATGGTCCCACGTTGTCAAAAACAGTTTCCGGATTTGTGTGCCTTTTTCAAGGAAATTGTTTGCAGCTGGATAATAAGCTGATGTAGTAATCCAACTAAGGAGTAAGGAGCCAAATAATTGTTTGCAGCTGGATAACAAGCTGATGTAGTAATCCAAAAGGAGCCAAATAAACTGCGTTGTTCATCAACAACGTTGATTTGGCTCGTTAAGAGTTTGGTTTGATTCATTTAATAAATTAGTTTAATTTGAGTTTGAATATTAAATTTATTTAATAAATGAGTAGAGTTGGTATAAATTAGATTCGTTTATCTTTATATAAATTATATAATAAATACATTATTTATATATTAAATAGTATAAATAATATTTTTATTTAAATAATATAAATAATATTTTAAAAAAATTATCGAGTTAAGCCAAGTTAAGCTCGAGCCCAATTTCTTATTGAGTTGAGCTCGAGCTCGATAAGTAAATGAGTTGAGTTCGAGCTCAGCAAAGCTCAGCTCAACCTGATTTCTTTGCAGCCCTAACTCCAATCAAGTTGTTATTGGTTAAACAGCCCTGCTGCAGACCCCCAGTGAGGTGGCGAGTCCCTACTGGCCGAAACTTAAAAAAAAAAAGAAAAGAAAGAAAAACAATTTTTTTTTAATCAATCCCAACGCGCTACCTCACTGGGGGTCGACTCCCAATGGGGTCCGAAGCATTAATCATTGGTTAAATTGGTGACATCCATCACTTTTTTGCCTTGTTTTAAGAGATAATTAAGATATTTATTCCGCAATGAATGGTATGAAGTAATAGTGTGCGTCACATGTCCTCTCCAAAAAAAAATCTATAAAAAAAAAAAAAAATACAATGAAGTGACCAAAACAAATAGGGCAAATTACCTACACTTTCTTGAGATTTAACTAAATTACAAATTTTTTTTAAAATTTTAAAAATTACATTTTGCCTCATTGCAATTAACGCTGTTGACGGAAATAGCAAATTGACTAAAATGCCCCTATTTAAAAATGATTTGATTTGAATAATAATTTGAATAAAAAAATTCCAAAACTCATAACCAAACTCTTTATAGAACTCTATTTAAAAAAAGATTTTTTTTTTGTTCTTTAAATTATTTTTTATTTATTATTTTTCAAAAAATATATTTTTAAAATTTTTGAAGAATTTTTTTTTATTTTTTTTTTATTTTTTCAATAAAATGTTTTATTGTTTTTTAAGTATTGGTCAAATAATTTGTTATGATTTAGATATATATGGGAGATCCAAAAAAAAAAATAATTTAAAAAATGTTCAAAAAAAATTAATTTCTTTTTCATCTAACATAATTCTTTTGTAAATTTCATTGATTTATCAAAGGAATTTTAAGTTAAATCAGGTTGTTCAATACTTTGAAAAGGTACCAGGGGCAATATCGTCTATCAAGAATAATTCCTAACGTTTACTTACTGGCAAGGGGTAAATTGTTATGCGAATAAAAACCTCAGGAAGCAGGATGTAATTTCTAAAACCTCAAGAAATAATCTGTAATTTAGTTAAACCTGAAGGGGTGTATGTAATTTTCCTAAATATATATTAGTAAATACAATATAGCTACATTCACACAATTTTTTTCCTCTTACAATCCTTCAATGAGTTGGCAAGACACGATATATGTATGGAGAGTTTTGAAGAAATATTAGAATGTGGGTAAACTTTTTAAATTTTGCTTACCACGTCATTTAAGGAGAAATAGAGTGGCTGCTGTGAGGGGTACAACAACTGCTTTTGTGCGGCCATATAGGCTCATTTAGAGTCCTGTTTCGATGATCCGAATCGTTCACAGGTATATTCTACTCGTTGATCCGATTAACTTATTTTTTGTAGGTGTGTTCTACTCGATGTACTTTAAAATGTGAATGGTTCGAATCATTGAAATGGACCCATATGGCCACACAAAAGTGGTTGATGTGCCCCTGCACAACAGCCACCCCATCGAGATTTGGGAGAAGAGAGAACTTGTGTGGATTAATCATTTCTTATTTAATAAAATAAAATTCTTAATTGCTCTCTTATATAATAATAAAATTGTCTTAATTATTAATTTTTTTTTAACATCATAAAAAATTATTAATTAATTTGATAATTTGTTACTAATATTTGGTCTTGCAAGACAGTAGAAATTTAAAAAAAAATAATATATGCCAAATAGTTGATGTTTTCACTTTTCAATTTATTTCAAAATTTTAAAATTTAATAACTTCTTATTTCATTCATCAAAATATGTGATTTCTATCGTGGCAATCATTGAAGATGAGATGGGATATCAGAGTGTGGAAGAGAAGTAAGGGACATAGATTGCAAATGTTGGATTAGTTGAAAGGAGTGGTGAAGAGGGCAAAGAAGGGTAAAAGAGGTGTTGGTGGCTATGAATGGAGGTGGGTAAGGGCCTGTGGCTAGGGTTGTAAAAATGGACTAACTTGCCGTTAGGCCTATCGGATTTGTGACAAAAAATTTACAGGGCCAGACCCACTCACACAAAATTTCATCCCAGGCTCAAGTCTAGCCCTCGAGGTTGTGACAACCCTCACCACTAATTACTGCTAAACTGTGACTGAACATGATTAAGTAACTGATTTAACTGACATTCTGAACTGATTGATTGAGTGTATTAGTTTAAACGCACTTCTATCTGTTTGACTGTTAATTGATCTGTTCATGTTTTAAGTTTGAACTGTAAATTGAAGGCCTTATCGGTGGCCGAATCTGAAATTGATTAGTGCTTCGTGTTAATTAGAATTTATGTGATTTTATGGTATGTTTAATTGAAAATTGATTTGGTATGATTAAACTGGATTAAATAATGTTGAATTACATTAGTTGGCTTATTTACCCTTTTGCCATTAGTGGGCCACTTTCATTAACATCTTTGAGGCTCAATTTATACACTTAGCTTATCACCACTTCAGCTATTTTTCTAGACCAAACCGTATGAGAGAGGAGAGTAAGAGAAAGAGCTTGATTTCAACATATTTTGCTTGGAAAATTAGAAGAATTGAAGAGTAAATTGCATATTTGAGCTTGTGGACTTTGAATTCAAGACCTAGGTAAGGAATCCATCTCCTTGATTGTAAATTTGAGTCATTTCTTGCATGGTTCATGGAGGAATAGGAACTTAAGGTCAAGAATTAAATTAAAGTATTGAATTGAGTAGAAATTCATGCATGCATGTACATGTTCTAGCAATTTGAGATTGTTTTCATGGAAATTGCTACATGCATGTCCATATCTTGATTATAGTTCATGAATTCATCATGTTTTTGAAAGAATTGACTCATTTGATCATGTATTGGAAGCTTTGGTTTCAATTGATCACATGCATGTTCATTCACATTATGTTCTTGAAGTTTTCTTTGAAATTGTATTTAATTGACTCACCTTTGGGCTTTTATTTTGTAAATTGATTTTCAAAACATGTTATACTATAAGTTTTCAAGTGTTTTCCAGAAAATTAGCCCAAAAGGATCGGTTGATGTTTTAAAAGTTGAATTTGAGCTTGGAGGTTCAATATGGAAATTCCAGATTTTGGACCCACGCTCGAGCGTAGGACTTCACGCTCGAGCGTACCCTCTAAGTCGTGCACTTCCGCTCGAGTGAGTAAATTCGCGCTCGAGCGTGAAATGCGTGTACCCAGAAGTTCTTGTGTTTTGCAGTCCGCTCGAGCGAGAGAGTTCACGCTCGAGCGAGGACCTGAGTCTTACGCTCGAACGTGGATCGAACGCCCATCGAGCGTGATTTTTGTGCATCCAGTACTTTTGCTTGAATTTACAGTCCGCTTGAGCGGAAGAAGTCATGCTCGAGCGAAGCTCCTTTGTCTGCATGTCCGTTCGAGCGTAGAAAGCCACGCTCGAGCGAGACCCCTGTTTTCAGCAAATTTTGAAAAGTGTTTTAAAGTGCATCTTTGCATCCTCATTCCATCCTAGGCATTCTTAGGCCTAGTTTAAGGCATCTTAATGAGGATAATGCTATAGAACCACACCGAGTCAAGATAGGGACTAAGTTATTGTTTCCCAAGTGTGTAACTTAGTGTGTGTTCATTCTGTAACTGTAGGGTTGGTATCCGAGGACGCTCTAGCCTATCTGTAGCCTAGTGCTCTGTGAGTAACAATGTTGTAAAGATATATTCAATCATGAATATTTTCTGAATGATCAACTGTACTGCTTTCTGAAATGATATTTCTTACTGAATGAATACTTATTCTATTTGCGAACTGTATTTGCAGCATCCATAGCAATTTACTGTTACTGTACTGTACTACTACTGTCACAGAAATCTCTGTCGGTTCCTATGTTTGGAACCACTACTGTTTACTGATATGATGGCCATTAGCTGACTGTTCGGTCTGTTAAGACCTACTGTACTGTTTGCTATTGGATGTACCACGTATGTCTGCTATGATCGAATAACTGATATACTGTTCAAATGACTGTTTTAAATACTGAAAGGACATTCATTCTTAACCTCTTTACGCATATGTTATTTACTGGGCTTTAGCTCATTGTTTATATATATATGTAGGTGTCTAGGCACCGGACCAGAGCTAGGAGCGTCGGGTTAGCTCTTGTTTTGTCAAGCCAACCGTTGTGTCTTACTGTGAGGTTCCAAGTGCTGCCAAGCCAAGGCTGCTTTGGGGTGTTTTAGATTCCCCCTTCCTATTTCTGTTTTGTATAGACTGACTGTACTTGTACTGTACTGTTCTGATAGGGATTAGGTCCCTGTCTTGGATGTCTTTACATGATGTATGTATATATTGTTATGGTTTCAAACGTGAATATGTTATGAAAAGTCTGTTTGCATACAGACTGTCACAGCTCATTGGGCATCTTTTATTATTGTTTTGGCTTCCGCCAGCCCCTGTACTCTGTATTACTGTTATTACTGTTCAGCAGGCCTTCGGTAATCACGGATTACTGGCCGGTTACGGTGCTAAACCCATAGGGGCGGGTTTGGGTCGTGACAAGGGTACTCAGGCTAGTGGCCTTGCAACTAGGCTCAAGCTCTAGACATTTTTACATTTTTTTTTCACCGAAATAGCTTTAAAATAATGTTAAGCGCCTGCCATGTCGGGTCTTGAAGTGGGCCTTGGAGTAGGTCGGTGGGCCAGGCCTTGAAACGGGCTTTGGACTGGGACGAGCCAAAAAACACACAACCCAAGCCCAGGGGTTTGGGCTCAAGCTTGGTCGGGTCGTGGATAAACTAGCTTCAGGCCAACAGGCTATTTTTACCTCTATTTGTGACTAGGGAGATGGGGAAAGGGCTATTAATTTGTTAAGATTCTAAATAAGAAGGAAGAGAGAAAAGTGTTTTGGTGATTTTATAAACAAAATTCATGTCTTGACAAGTTTTTTGAACTATCACATATGTTTGGCATCCTAAAAAAAATTCAAAAAGTTAAAAAGTAATCACTATTCACAAATTAAAATTATAAAAAAATTAATTTACACAATATTTTAATACAAATCAACCAGTTGACGTGACTGGTATTGAACTAATAGAAGTGGGCTATTAAAGGGGAAAAAAATTAGGTATATATATTCATTAAATTGGATGGTAATGTTGGGCCAATGGAGGACCATCACAGGTCTCGTTTTGATAATTTGAACCGTTCAATGTGTAGAACTCGTTGAGTACTATATGTCTGTAAAAAATCACGTTAATCGGATATTGCTAACTATGTGATCAAATCAGTTGTGTATAAAAAATGGATGGTGTTATAGTTAACGGTTGACAAAAAACTAATACGATCAGATAGCTATCGATATCCGATCACCGTGATCTTTTTCTAAGCATATAGTGCTCTACGAGTTCTATACATTGCACGGTTCCGATTAGCAAAACGGGACCCGTGGTAAGCCCTCAAGGGCCGAACAACACAGTCCAATTCAAGCTCGAAAATGAGGCAATCATTTTCTATCTCCTAATCCGGGCACTGCTCTGCCAGACTGTATGGGCTACATCACTAACTTCTCCTATACACTTATTTATACAATTTTTTAATACATATTTTTTCGTAAAAAGTCAAAAGTTAATCCAAACATCCATATTTTTTTCCTCAATTTTTTAGTCCAAAAAGATAAAAAGTGCACTTATTTAGGACACTCCAAACAACCCTTTTAGTCTTATTGCAGTTTTTGTTACAATATAAAAAAAAAAAATAAAAAATTAGATGGTTATGAATTAAGGCTCTTTAATCATTTTGAGTTTGATAGTAAACTATCAAGGATATATCCACACGAAAATATTTTTGGATTTTAGCCAACTGAGGGGTTGTCTGGGGTGTTCTAAATAAGTGCACCTTTTGTTTTTTTGGACTAAAAATTTGAGAAAAAAAATATAGATGGTTGGGTTTACTTTTTGTCTTTTTACGAAAAAATGTGTAATAAAAAATTGTATAAATAAGTGTATAGGAGAAATAAGTATAATAGGCTGTACGACACCTTTTTCTAGGCAGGGTGTAGGAGATAAGGAAATGATTGCCTCCTTCGCGGGCAATCATTTGGACTGTGTTGTTCAGCCCGTGGGGCCCACCACAAGTCCCATTTTGATAATCTGAACCGTTCAATATGTAGAACTCATCGAGAACTATATGTTCATAAAAAATTACATTGATCGGATATCAAAATCACATTGATCGGATTAGTTTTTGTTCACTAGTTAACTATAACACCATCCTTTTTTTTATACAAAACTGATTTGATCATATAGTTAGCGATATCCGATCAACGTGATTTTTCACAACGAATTCTATATATTGACGGTTCAGATTATCAAAATGTGACTCGTGGTGGCCTCCACGGGCCGAACATCACAGTCTAAATGGTTGCCCGCGAATGAGACAATCATTTCTAGACCAGTACAGCAGACCAATCACGCGGACAGCCCATCACTTCAGTAAAAAGTTGAGTTGTATTTTTTTATGTGTAAATTTATTTTTTTTTGTATTTTTTTTTTCTGTGAACAGTGATAACTTTTTAACTTTTTAAGTAATTTTTAATTTTTTATCCTTTTCAAAACAAGCTAAACCAGGCCTAAGGAAAAAAAGAAAAAGGTAGAAAAATTGGCCCAACTAACCAAAAAAGCTCGCCAAACAAAACAATACAAAGAGGGCCACACCTTCAAGAGAGGGTTTTTTTTTTTTTTCGTAAGACCATCTCTAATGATTACTTAGATTTGTCATCAAATTTGAATTTGGTAAAAAAAGACTCCTTTTTCTACTCTATCAATTTTATCAAATATGTATCAAATTCAGAATTTTACTTTTTTTGTTAAACTAAAGGTGTGTTTGTTTGGACGAACTGGATAAGGGGAGATTGTAATCCATCAGACTATTAGTCATGGGATACATTGTCCCTGGACTATTTGGTTAGATTGAATTTGTATCCTATATTTGTTTAGTCATGGAATTAGATGTCTGGATTGGACTATTTTTAGTGAATCTAATATTTGTTTGGTATATTATGGAGAAAGATAAATGCTCAAATGACTATTTTATCATTTTCAATTATTTACTAAGTAATAGCAATATTAAACATAACTTTAATATTTTATTTTATTTTTTGCACAATTAAATAAATTTATTTTTAAAAAATTAAATATCAATAAAAATATATGTTATTTTTTAATTAAAATTTTAAATAAATTTATTTTAAATAATAATAATAATTAAATAATGAAATAAAATAAAACATCTATTAAAATTTTAAATAATGAAATTAAATAAAATATAAACAAAATTTTAAAATAAAACATCAATAAAATATTTATAAAAAATTATTTTAAAAAATTAAATAAATAAAACAAAAATAAAAATGAAATAAAATTATTTTATTTTTAAATTGAGACATTTAAATTTTATTGAATTTTACTAAATATAATATATAATTAAATACCCGAGGGCAAAAATGTAATTTTGTTAGCTAATCCCATGGGATGAATTATCCCATGGTTTCTATCCCACCTCCCGCCATGGGATAGCATAGTCCCACAAATATGAGACTATTAGTTCGGAGCAAAACTTTTGAAACAAACAACGGACTAATAGTCCAATTCCATGCCCAATCCTTCCAAAACAAACACCCCCTAAGGGCTATTGTGCCTTTTATCAAATCACTATTCATAGTCGTTACCGAATGTTCTCCGATTGTCCTTTCGGATGACCACCTCGAGGTAAAAATTTGTAAAAAAATTGTACTGACCGATCGATCGCTCGGTTGACCACCTCAAGGAAAAAAAAAAACTTACACTGGCCGGTCAACAGGTCGGACTTCCGCCTGGTCAATTGGTATTCTGATGAAATTTCAAAATCCTCTATTAGAGCACTTGATATTAAATAAAAAAAATTTCAAATTTTTACTCAAATTATTAAAAAAAATTGATACACCATAAAAAATGCTCTAAAAAAAAATGAGAAATTACAAATGCACCCACTGAGATTTGCTTAAAATACGAATTATCCCCTGTGGTTTGAAAAATTACAAATACCTCACTGCCAGAATTTTTTGTTTAACAAAATTAATTGAAAAGGTTAAATTTCAAACTGTTCACTTATACAACAATAAAATTATTTGAATTATTAATTGAAATAAAATTTTAATATTATTAATAACTGTTAATTAACTTGATAATTCATTAATAAAATGACCTATTTGTTATGAAATTAAAAACTTCAAGGGACATAATATAATTTTTAAAATTATAAAAAATAATTTATAATTTAAATAAATTTCGAGAGGTATGTAATTTATTCAAAAAAAAAAAAATTAGTACACCGTAAAAAATGCTCTAAGAAAAGTATGCTTCTTACTCTAAACAGAGTGCAATTTGTTTTTGATCCATGCCTACGACTGCAGTATTGCCGTACCTTCTGGCCGAATCCGTCAGTTGGATGGCGTGGGCATTTGCAGGGCGATCTCATCTCCTCCTTGAATATTTCTAAGGAAAATGAGTAGAGCTCTCACTCAAGATGTGGTAGTGAGTTACACCTACTCTCATAATATATATTGTGTTTGTATTTTTCGGTTTCGGTCCTGATTGGGAGTCCGAAATTTTGGGGCTCGAATGCTCCGAAATTTCTATATAAGGAAATAAAAAAAAAACAAGGCAAAAAAAAAAAAAAAAAAAACAAATTTATCCAAAAAAGGAAATTTGAGCCATTTGAGCCACAGTTTTTAGGGCCACCAATCATTTTCCTTTTTTCTTTACCTTTTCCATCTCATTAATGATGGATTAGAGCCACAAAATTAATGATCTCTATTATGACTGTATTTCTAACTATATCCATGTTAGCAGGTTTTATGGTTTTGTTTGAGAATGTAGCTATTTTAATTAGTTATTTATTTTTTTAATTATTTTAATTTGATTAAAAATTTTGTATTTAAGAAGTTGGTTGGTTTTTTTTAATAGTTGATGAGGGGTTGATTGGCATTGGCTAATATAGTCAATTTTTTTAGCCTTGTTTGGTTTTGTTTTGGGATTTTTTTGACTTTTGTGAGAGAAAAAATGTAATGATTATCGATAAAAAATTGTATGTTTTCTTATTGGCTTATATAACTTATTTTGTCTATTTGTGCTTTTTTAGTCTCAAATTGTTAGCCAAACGAACACTCAATGGTTGTGAGGAAAAAAAGTAAAAAAGTAAAATGATTATGAATTTAATGTGATATTTTATTTGAGCCGTGCTTCGGACCCCCAGTGACGTGGTAGCATGGGGTTGGCGAAAAAAAAAAAAAAAAAAAATAGTTTTTTTTTTTTGGACCAATCACACGCGACCCCCAGTGCCCCCACTGGGGGTCCAAAGCTTTTTCCATTTTATTTTATCAACTATTTTAATTTATTTTGTCTTTTAATGAGTTATTTTAACCAAACCATCTTCTCAAACAACCCATAAATGAAAAGGGGTTGGCATTTTGAGATTTTTATTGGTTGCTAAGAGCATCTCTAACCGTGTATTTTTTTTAATACCAAATTTAAGTAAAAATTCCATTTGATATCAAGTATTTTAACAGAGGATTTTGAGCTTTCATCAAAATATCGGTCGACCGGCAAGTGTATTTTTTTCACAAATTTTTGCCTAGAAGTGGTCATTCGGGGGACATTCGGTGGTGAAAATTCAATGGCTATGAATAGTGGTTTGATGAAAGTTCCCAACGTCTTCAATTTGGTGAAAGATTTTTAATATTTTCGATTTAATACTTATTTGATGAAACCATTAGAGCAGAAAAATATATGTTTTTTAATCAAATTTAAATTTGATGACATAAATTAACCATTAGAGATGGTCTAATATCTAAAAGCAAGCAACTTGCCTCCAGTTTGAGATCGGACCGGATGGTGCTGTTCGGCTCGTAGGGGCCCACCATGGGTCCTGTTTTGATAATCCGAACCGTTCAATGTGTAGAACTTGTCGAGCACTATATTTTTGTAAGAATCATATTGATCGGATATCAATAGCTATCTTATCGGATTAGTTTTTTGTCAACCGTTAATTTGTTTACCGTCCATTTTTTTTATACAAAACTAATTTGATCACATAGCTATTCGATATTCGATCAACGTTATTTTTCACATGTATATAATACTTGAGAAGTTCTACACATTGAACAGTTCAGATTATTAAAACGGGACCCATGGTGGACCCCGACAGGCCGAACAACACTGTCCAATCCAATCTCAGACTGGAAGCAAGTTGCTCCCTACCTAAAATATGCTCTTAAAGCAAATTCAAATAGTGCTCCAAATTAATAACTAGTGTAAGTTATCAATACATTCTTGCAATTTGTCTAAAATACAGATTGCTTCATGTATTTTTTAAAATTATAAATACTTTTTGTTAGAATTTTTTATTTTAACAGAATTAACAAAAAAATAAAATTTTTAACTACTCTCTTATACAATAATAAAATTACATGAATTGTTAATTAAAATATTTATAATTTCATTAAAAACTGTTATTTGACTTTATAGTGTATTATATAATTAGAAACTTGAAGGGATATGGTAAAATTTTAAAATCATAAGTAATAATCTGTATTTTAGGCAAAATCTCAGTGGCGTATTTGTAATCTATTGTAATAATTATTGGTCAAAACAAACAAACATATAGGCAATATTGTTTCATTTTTGGGGGTCAATTTAACTTAATGAAAATAATTAAATAGTTTATATTTAAAGTAAATTAAAAAATTAAGACTTAAATTGAAAAAATTCAAATATTTTTTTATAAGGCTCAAATTTTGAGAATTTTTTAATAATTTTTTAAAAAAATTTATTGTAATTTTAACTTTAAATAAAGTATCAAGCATGAGTTTGAACATGATTATTGACTAATAATTGAAGAGAGAGATTTCTTTCAGTGGCTCTCACCTTCACATATGTTTTTCTAGCTGATGAAAAACGGTGAGTCGCTTTGAGTATGTTTGGTAACCATTTTATTTTCAGTTTACAGTTTATATTTACAAAAATTTAAAAAACTATGCTAAAAACTCGTTTGGTAAAAAAATTGGTTTATAATTCGACTTCTCAGTTTATAAATTCCACCCAAAAAACGGAAACAGAAAAAACGTGTTTTCGCTGATTTATTAAACTGGCACTGTAGCGGAAGTTACTGTACTACAGTAACTTAATTGTTGGCAACTTGACCCTGGTTCAAATCTCCGCAGCACCCGAATTGAATTTATTTTGTCCCAACGTTAAACTAAAAGTTGTATCTCATCTTCCACCACTTCATTCATGTTGACTTGAACTTCACAGATCAGGTTAGTCTCTCTTCTCTCTTCTCTCTGTCTCCCCTCTCTTCTCTCTCTGTCTCCTTTCTCTTCTCTGTGTTCACCGACCTTGCTCTTTGTGTTCACCGAGCTTCGATTTTTTTTTTTCTTTTCTAAAACATTATGTTGCAAACATGCAGATCTTTGTAGATCTGTCAACAAATTGATCTCAGGTCTCTTTCTTCTCTCTCTCTTGCTATGGTTTGTAGGTTAATAGATCTGTCATGAAATCGATTAATGATGAGACAAAGGGTATGTTTGTTTGTTGACAGATCGATTTCATGTGCACTTAGGTCTCTTTCTTCTCTCTCTCTTCGATGGCAGCTTTGATTTCATGGCAGCTTTGGGATTTCAGCTGCCATCAAATTGATGGCAGCTTTGGGATTTCATGGCAGCTGAGATCAATTTGATAGCAGCTTCGATGGCAACAAATTGATCTCAGATTTTTGTAGAGCTACCATGGTGGTGGTTTTTTTTTTTTTCTGAAACGACAAATCTGTTTTGCAAATCTTTTGCAAAATTTCCGAACCACATCGATCTCACTCTCAGGTCAGTCTCTCTTTCTCTGTTATGCAAAATTTTGGAACCAGAAATCTGTTCTGCCATGGTTGGTTGTAGATCTGTGCTACATTTTGTAGATCTGTACTATAATTTGTTCTGTAGTTTTTTTTCCAAACCAGAAATCTATTCTGAAGAAGAAATCTATTAGGCCTCTTGTAACTGGTCTTCACTGTAATGAAATCTGGAGAACAAAGTTAATCAAGTTAAAAACTTGGGCATGCTTTCATAGATGTATCTATTTGGATCCCTTTAGTTAAAAACAGAGTATGGAAGTTTATATTTGGATCCCTTTAGCTAGATCAATTTTTACGTTGCTTTATTTGTGGAAAGTGACCTTTTAATTGTCTGCTTAGGTCCTTTCAAACATGTCTTGAGTTTTTATATATATTTCTTCTTCCTTTTTTTTTTATTAAAAAAAAAGAAAAACACAAAAAGAAAACAAACAAACTTAATGAAGAGCATACATCCACAACTTTTCTTTTAATTATAAAAAGGGAAAACCTAATCTCACACATTGAGGGGAGTGATCTTGGGTGTCATCTTCCTTTAATAGAGCTTTAGCTCACTTTAGTATATCCTATATTCAAAAACATTATAACATATTATGATGTAACCACTAATGTTCACAACCCTCCATGTAAAATTCAGTTGGTTTTAGCTTCAATTGGAACATGAAATCAATTGTCCTAGAGCAAAATCAAACACTTTTAACAGAATGCTAGTATGCTACCGCTGGAAAATTTGACTGCTAGTACACTTTTAACAGAATGCTAGTATACTTTGTATAGATTTCGAAGATTTGACTAGTCTGTACTATTTTTTTGGTGGGCAAAAAAAAAAAAGAACTTTGAAAAATGAAGGAAATGGGCGAGTGAGATTCTTTTCTCTGGTGAGTTACAATGTTTAGTGTAAATATAACATGATATGTTTGCATATATGTATGTGTTTGGATTGGTTTTCCTCTTTAGTTTCTGGTTTTTTCTCTTTCATGTGTCGGTTTTATGCTTTTTTTAGGGTCCATGTTCAAATTTTCATGTTTGTATTGATGGGTTTTGCTTGAAACTGAATTGGGTTTTGGGGAGATTTCGAATATTTGACTGGTTCTGTACTATTTTTTTGGTGGGCAAAAAAAAAAAAAAACTCTGAAAAATGAAGGAAATGGGAGGGTGAGATATTTTTGTCTGGTGAGTTACAATGTTCATTGTATATATATATGACATGATATGTTCGCATATATGTATGTGTTTGGATTGGTTTTTTTCTTCAATTTTTGGTTTTTTCTCGGTATTATGTGGTTTTGAGAGTCCAAGTTCTGATTTTCATATTTTTGTTGATGGGTTTTGCTTGAAACTGTATTGGGTTTTGAGAGATTTTGAATATTTGACTGGTTCTGTACTATTTTTTTGGGGCAAAAAAAAAACTCTGAAAAATGATGGAAATTGGAGAGTCAGATCTTCTAGTTACTAGTTAAGAGCTTTAAGTGCATTGTCTGATGAGTTAAATGTTCATTGTATATATGTAGATGATATGTTTGCACATATGTATGTGCTTGGATTGGTTATCCTCTTCAATTTCTGGTTTTTTTCTCTTTCATGTGTCAGTATTATGTGGTTTTGAGGGTCCAATTTCAGATTTTCATATTTTTATTGATGGGTTTTGCTTGAAACTGAATTGGGTTTTGGGAGATTTCGAAATCTTCGAATGCTAGTACACTTTTAACAGAATGCTAGTAATCTATACAAAGTATACAATATTTACCCCCCTACTTTAAAAAGATGACTGCTATACCAACCCACAGGATATTTAAACTGCTGTTTGTTCTTAATGTCTCTTCATTTTATTTGACTTATATTTTTTTGAAATTTGTTTATCTATGAATAAATATAAATATTTAGGCAACGACAAAAACAATACACTATGATCTCCCCATTGATGATGATGATGTTATTGAAGTTGGTAGAGGAAATAGTGGTCCATGGCCTCAGGCAAATGAAGCTCTTTTCATTACCCTCATGGATGAGGAAGTGAAAACCAAGAATAGTAAAATAACTGGAACATTCACTAAACAAGCTTAGAACAGGTTGAGAGATCAAATGAACGCAAAAACCCAATACCAGTATAACGCACACCAGCTTCGGAACAAATACAATCAGCTGCGTATTATGTTCAACAAATTTACATCATTACTGAAGCATACTGGTGTTGGTTGGGATAGCCAGCGACTTATTATCTGTAGACACCCCATTTTTGACCGCCCTTAAGACTTGGGCACTACTGATGGTTTACTTGGTGGAGAAAGGTGTGCAGGGGAAAGGTTCAGTTTCTTCGGCAAGGAGAGAGTCAAATCTCAACTTCATACCCTTTTTTTTTGTTTGGACCAAAACAATCTTGATCAAAAGATTTTAGACTTGAAACCCTCTCTTTCAAAATGTTTTGAAAATAAAGTTCTACGATGTTCCAACGCTCGCATTTTGTTAAATGTTGCGCTTTTCGATAAATCGAGCAAGGGCAAAGTGGAAATGAACGAAAGAGAGATAAAATCTCTGAAAAATCTTTCAAAACACCTTGTTTAGGGGTTTGGAGTTGAAGAAAAGAAGAGAAGAGGGAAGAAACCCAGTTGGGGGAGAAGTGGACATGAATCGCTAAGAGAGGGACGAGCAGTCCTCGCTGAATCAGGCCTATTCATTTGCATACTTGGATTTCATCTATGAGGCCACCACCATTGGAAAGCTGACTTCCGGGGCTTCATTTTGCACTCAAGAATCTCCTAAAGCCAAGTCTGGACGGGGTCCGGTTGGACCGAATCTGCGCGGCTTCACCAAAACAGGCATAACTTTTTGCACAGTTGGAATTTTAATGCAAGGCTGGCGCCATTGGAAAGCTAACTTTTGGGGCTTCATCATAAGGGATGGCTGACCACCTTGGACCTTTTGACCTGGTCGGCCGACCAGGGCAAGTGGTCGGCCGACCACTTGAACTGGTCGGCCAGCTCCCACCTTTTTTGTCTCCCTGAATGCTTTCCAGCTGTGCCAGCTGGGAGGCACAAGCTGCATCCTCCATACACGTGTATGGAGGATCTTCACTCTTGGTTCTAAGCTTCTAGGAGAAGCTTTGGACCCTTGGCTCTATAAAGGAAGGCCTCTCATTCCTTTGCAAAGGTTCAGAATTTTTGGTCTAAGGCATACATACCTCTCTCTCTATATATCTATACTTTGAGCCCTAAAGTGCTAAATTCTTGCCCCCTTTGCACCACACCTCTTAGTCTAACACCTCCAACACCAACCTAAGCTTCTTGGAGGGTCTTGAGAAGTCTTGGAGGTCTAGTTTTTGGCCTCAAAGCTGCTGGAGTTGCTGAGCTTCAAGGGTAACACTTCTTTCCCTCTTTTGGTCTTTATTTTTCTTCATCTCTTAGCCTAGTTTGCAAGCATATTTGGGCTTTGTCATAAACTGAAAAAAGTCTTATTTTGAGCTTCTTAACATGTTTGTTTCAGACCATTTTTCTGTTGGGGGCCATCTACCCCCTTGCATGCTTCATTTCCCTTTGTTTTGAGCCATGCATTAGGGCCTTCGTGTTAAGCTTTGTTGGCCCTTTTGACCACTGAAATCCAGTGGATTTTCAGTGGTTATTATGTTGTTTTGAGCACCAAAATCAGAGAGGGTTGACCCTCTCACCCCTTGTCTTGTTTACTAGCATATTTGGCCTAACAAAGGAGCCCTTATTTGCATGCTTCCAAGCCATGTTTTAGGCCATTTTTGGTGGGTTTTAGGACTGCATAGGCTCTTTCCAAAGCCCATTTTTCCATTTTGGGTGTCCATCTTACATGTGTAGAACAACCCTCTTTATAGCCTATCAAAGGGGCCTATCATTCTTGCATGCATAGACCATGTTTCAGTGATTTTTTGGGCTTTATTTGGCATGTCATACCTCTAAATTTTGCTAGTTTAGTGACCTCTTGAATGCTCCATATACTTGTAGTGTAAACCCTCTTCACTAGCTTGTATTGCATGCTATTTTGGTCTATGAATCTAGCACTTTTTGGCCATGCCTTAAACTGATTTTGTGCATGTTTTGGACTATCTTAGCTCTGTTTTTATGCCTTATGGTCGAATGATTCTTGCTATGCATGGTTGTAGTTCAATACTCTTGCCTAGCTTTGTGTTTTGGGGCCTATTGCATGCTTATGTTGAGGCGTTTCCATGTTTTAGGACCATTGTGCATCATATTTTAGAGCTTACATGTATACCATATTCCCATGTTTTCCACTCTTTAAATGCGTTTGAGAGTCGTGCTAGTTTGCCTCGTTTTTGGACCATTGCATGAGCTTCATTTCTATGCATGTTGAGCCATCTTTTTAGGCCATTTTCCCACTGTCTTGGATCTGCCTAGGGTTGTTTGGGGCTGATTTTTCCATTTGTGCATTGCTTTGTGTACCTCTAGTATAACGCACTTCACTAGTTTCGGTATTCGGGCCATCTAGCATGCATTGTGTGACATATTTACATGATTCGAGACCATTGTGTATCATGTTTCAGAGCTGGAAAATGTGCGTTTATATGCCATATTTCATCCCTTGCCATGCTTTGATAGAGTTGCATTTGGTGTCTTAGGTTCGGTCCCTTGCATTTATGCATTTTCGCATGTGTTTTGTTGCCTAATTTCATTGTGTTTGGCCACTGATTTGGGTGTGGCTGAGACTCACCCATCTTGGTTTAAGTCCATCTTGCATTGTGTATGCCATTCTAGTCATATCATTGTGCATGCCATGTAGTTCGTTGCATCGAGTATGCCATTTGATATTCGCATTGTGTATGCTAATCATATGTTGTCATATTGTTGCATAAGGTGTCTTGCATCGAGTATGCCATGTAGTTCATAGCATTGTGTATGTTAGTAGCATGTTTACATGTCATTTTCTGCATGTTTGCATCATTTAGTCGCATTGCATTTAGGTTGCATAGTCCGAGTCGCATCGCGCATGCCATGTATATTGTATTGTGTTTGGAGTAGGGTTTAGTCCAAACACGGGAAACGAGGGATGTTTCGTACTCAAAGTGACGAAACGTGCTTCAATTCCCGATCGCCGACACTCTTGACTATCCATGATAGAGTTGTTGACATCGAGTCGTGCAATTCAACTCCTCGGCCATCATGCATCGAGATGCGTGATTGGTGACACGCGGATCGAGGACTACACTCCCTAGAGCTCATGCAATGACGGGGAGAGTGGTCATGCATACATATGTTGAAAATACTTTGCCATGCCCCTTTCTTGCTCTCTGTTGCAGCAAACCGGAAACCAGCAGCAAAAACTGGTCAAGCAGCCTTCTGGAGCTTTGTACAGTATTCCGGGACCAGTCGCAAACAGAGGCAAATCGGGGCATCGTGATGGATTTCTTGACAAGTCGACTCGAGCATGCATGCATCCCTATCATTCGGAACAGAGCTGAGGCAGTCCGTTTTTGTTTAGTTTGCATGCTAACTTATTTATCTTAGTTAATTTGTTAATTAATTAGGGTTATGTAATAATTAGCTGTGATTCGTGATTCATTCGGTTGTGTATTATTTATTCGGACCCTCCGAGGAGGGCAATGTTGTAATAAGCGTGCGTGTGTGTGATGTATGTCTTCCAACCCCACGTCTTTCTCCTTTTTATTTACCAGCTTATGATGGTTAGTTTTAGGGCACGTTTCAATTAGCATACTTATGCTCGCATGTTTGCATCCATTCATCTGTCTTGCATGCACCGGGCTTGGCGCATCATACTAACTGCATTGTATTTCAATTCCAAGTTGAATACATGTTATCTATTGCATTTCATATGCCCTGTTTAGGATAGCCGAGCCTATTCCTAGTTGCATTCTTGCATGTGTTGCATTAAACATTTCAGCATAGTTAGGATTCATGCATGTTTTCTAATTAGCTTCTTTCTTTGGCTCGGAGTACTCGGTAAGTGTTTATGTTTTAGCATCCTTGCATGCGTGTGAGTGACTGCCATGATAGCATGCTTACCATGACGCTATGTGTTTATGTAATATAACTGCCTGAATGCCTGTGGGTGAAGGTTGGGTTATTTGAATTGAAACAATTCATTGATTGCGAGTTTTAAGCCCACTAGATAGTAACAAATCACCATGTTTTCTAAGCCCACTTGAGGGTGGCAAAATCCGCATTTTAGCCTGCTTGCGAGTAGCAAACCGCTTTAAAAAATAAACGTGAAATGTTTTGTTCCAACTCAGGCGATCCAGTCTATACTTGTATGCTGCGCGCATCACATAGTAATTCTAGGCTAATAACCAGAATAAGAGCTCATATTGTTTTCAAAACTCGATATCATGGTTAGTAGAGGCCGATCTTTGATCAGGCGAGCGGGGGTGCTCACGAAGTGACCTTCCCCAATCGTATCCAAGCTCCCGAGCTGAGGTAATTTTGGTGATGACGGACACGTGGCCTTAGGCAACAAGTTAGGGTTTCCTAAATTCTCCCAAAATAAATATTTAGGTGGCGACTCTGTATCTGGCAAAGCAATCCATGTTTGGCACTTCTTTCAAAAAAATCTGCTTTAAAAAATGATTTGCCGGATTTGGACTCTTTGATGATTCATCGGTCTTGCATTGCACTCTGCGAGATTAGACACAGGACCGTGACATTGAGTCCTGAACTGTAGTGAGCCCAATGAACAAAACGGGATTCCCTCCCGGGACGTTCGGGGATGTCTACACTATTACTGTACCGGATGACGTTTGGGAAGCCCTTTACAAGGTTTAATTAACTTTTTGCATTTTCTTTGCTACATTTAATTAGAGAATTCTTCATGTTAACCTGAAATTCATTGGTTTGTAGGTTAATACCCATGCAAAGAGGTTTAGGAAGAAAGGGATGGTTTACTACCATGAGTTGTCTCGTATCTTAGGAAACACATCCGCAACTGGTAAACTAGCTTTCCCTTCCACCAAATCACCTTCTGAAAGTAGTGCCAGTTCTGATCCTGAATTTAAGATAAAGAATGAGGAGTTAGATGCATTGCAAATTGATAGTGATAATGACAATGGAGATGGCCAAGGCAAGGGCAAGGGCAAAATGGGAGGTAAAAAGAGTAAGAAGATGAGCTCTTTTCAAGCTAATATTTCTGAAGCACTCAAAGAAATGAGTGAAAATAGCAGGAGGAAGGTGGACCTAATGGAAAAGCGCTTCACAAGTGCTTCAGTTACTAATGTTGGCGATGACAGTGGTTCAATTGAAGGTGGCTCTACTCCATCACGTTTATTACTGAAAGAGTGCATGGCACTATTGCATGGTATGGAGGAAATTCCTGCTCCTGCTTACACTAAAGCTGTGAACAAGCTTGCATCAGATCCCATAATAAGGGAGGTATTTGTTGATATGCCTGCTAGTAGGATGAGGGATTGGGTCCTTAATCTTTGAAAGTTATTATGAGAGAGTGTTGCAGATTTAGTGTGGTATGTGTTTGTGTTGTTTAATTTATTACTAATGTTGGATAATATTTGGTAGTTTATTGGGGAAACAGACTTATTATGGAAGTTTATATTTGGTACTGTATTTTATATTTGGTGCTGTAACAAATTTGGTAGTGTATTGTTGGATAATATTTGGTGCTGTAACAGACTTATTCTACTTTTTATTTTAACAGACTTAGTGTATTCTGTGAACAAGCTTGTATTGTTGGATAATATTTGGTGCTGTAACAAATTTGGTGCTGTAACAGATGTATTGTACTTTTTATTTTATTTTATTTTATTTGTTTCAGAATAATTTATTATGGAAACAGAGTTAGGTGTATCCAACATGTTTTTAATATTGTACTGCAAAGAGATGGGTAGATGGGTAGATATAAAATTGAAGGTGGTATGCAGGCTTTCCATTACTGATATAATATTGTACTGGTATGCAGGCTCTTTTTATTATGGTAGTTTATAGTTAGTTGAAGTATTGAATGCTCTTTCTCCTATATAATGTTTGTTAGTAGTATGCTCTTTTTATTGCATTGTCAACATTGCATAGGAAGCATTGTCAACATTGTATCACTGCATTGCAAGGTATGTATGATCTTCTTCTATACAAAATTCTTATGTCACTGCATTGTCAACATTGTTTTTTTCATTACCTGTTCGATGAAATGTGTCAATGTGTCTGGATTATTGATACTGTTCTATTCTAATCAATGTGTCTAGATTTCCTCAAATTTTGAAGTCATATGAAACATCACTAGATGTGGGTTTGTGGCATAGATTGGTTGAATATGGATAATGTTAGGGAAAATCGATGTGATTCCCCATAAGTAAATCAATCAATGAGAATAAAAACTAATGCGGAAAAAATTAAATCAGAAGCAACACAAGAATTTTTACGTGGTTCCCTCAATGTGAGGTACGTCCACGGGATCGAAATCCGATTCCACTATCAACCAAATAAGTTCCAAACGATTACAAACGAGACACTAATGGTCTCACAAAACCACCCTTAGGTGAATTCCAAATAATCACAAATAAACAAGAGGAAAGACCTCACCAAATAGATGAACCAAAATCTTCAGAACCAGAGTTGAAGAAGACCCAAAATAACAACCCAAATTAGCTTCACCAAAGCACCCAAACAAACATGCACCGAAAGAAAATTCCAAAGCTCCTAATGAACTAAGCAAAACATCGGCACTATTACCGAGGCTCAAAACCAATAACTGCTGCCGTTTTGTTCTTATCATCCCACCAAGCAAAAAAACATAAACAATATATATATATTGTTAATCTAGGGTTTTGTAATCAAACCCTAATTGTATCCCAATTGAATTGGGCCTCCACAAATATAATATATAAAAATATATTATACCTAAACCAAGCCAAATTAAAACTCTTTTTCCAAAACCAATTGGGTCCCACACTCCAATAAGGAGGTATACCCAACAATTCTCCTCCTACCGACTTAGGTGGAGACATCAACCATACCCGCCAAAGTTCGACACTTTAAATGTTTGTCCCTCGACAAAGTCTTTGTCAACATATCTGAAATATTATCATCTGTGTGAACCTTTTCGAGTTGTAATAATTTCGAATCTAACACATCACGAATCCAATGGTATCTCACATCAATGTGTTTCGATCTCGAATGAAAAGTAGAATTTTTACTCAAGTGAATAGCACTTTGACTATCACAATAAAGCACATACTTTTCTTGCTTCAAACCCAACTCTTGCAAAAATTTCTTCAACCATAACTCTTCTTTGCAAGCTTCTGTAATGGCAATAAATTCAGCTTCGGTAGTTAAGAGAGCAACACATTTTTGTAATTTAGATTGCCATGCCACAGCTCCCCCTGCAAAAGTCATCAAATACCCCGAAGTAGATTTCTTAGAATCAACATCACCAGCCATGTCAGAATCTGTGAACCCATCAAGCATCGGCTTACCATCCCCAAAACACAAACACAACTTCGAAGTCCCTCGAAGATATCTTAGAATCCATTTTACCGCTGCCCAATGTTCTTTACCCGGATTAGAGAGAAAACGACTCACTACACCAACGGCGTGAGCAATATCCGGCCTTGTACAAACCATGGCGTACATCAAAGAACCAACTGCTGAAGCATAAGGAACTTTCAACATCTCTTCTTTGTCTTTCTCACTTGTAGGACATTGATTCGAACTAAGCTTGAAGTGACCCGCAAGTGGACAACCAACCGGCTTTGCTTTATCCATGTTGAATCTCTCAAGAACTTTCTCAATGTAGCTCTCTTGAGACAACCAAATCAGCCCCTTTTTGCGATCACGAACAATTTTCATACCAAGTATTTGCTTTGCCGGTCCCAAGTCTTTCATAGCAAAAGACTTGCTCAACTCCAATTTCAACCTGTTAATCATGGTAGAATCTTGACCCACAATTAACATGTCATCAACATAAAGCAAAAGAATAATAAATTTGCCATCCGGGAAATTTTTCACAAACACACAATGGTCCGAAGTGGTTTTAGAAAAACCATTATTCATCATGAAAGAGTCAAAATTTTTGTACCATTGCTGTGGAGCTTGCTTGAGGCCATACAAACTTTTCTTCAATTTGTAAAGAAATTTATCTTTCTCTTTCTCTACAAAACCTTCCGGTTGCTCCATGTAAATTTCTTCTTCAAGATCACCATGAAGAAATGCGGTCTTCACATCAAGTTGCTCAACTTCAAGGTTCATACTTGCAGCCATGCCAAGTACAACTTGAATAGAAGACATCTTTACAACCGATGAGAAAATCTCATCAAAGTCAATACCCTTCTTTTGCCCAAAACCTTTCACAACAAGACGTGCTTTGTACCTCAGATTCTTCCTATCATTCTTCAATTTGAAAACCCACTTATTTTTCAGAATTTTCCTCCCTTTAGGCAACTTCACTAAATCATAAGTCTGGTTTTCAAGCAAGGAATTCATCTTTTCTTCCATGGCCTTTTTCCAATCATCTTTCTTTGCATGCTCAATTGCTTCTTGGTAGCTCTCCGACTCCCCTTGATCGGAAATCAACACAAATTCATTGGGAGGATACTTTCTTGAAGGTTGTCGGTCCCTTGTAGATTTTCTTAACTCAAGTTGGGTGGCGGTTCTTGAGTTGGATGCTCTTCCTCAATTTCTGGCTCAACTTCATTAGGATTAGCATCATCCTCCACTTCTTCAATAGGTGGCTGCACATCTCCCCCATTTTCATCATCAACTGAAGATGAAGGAGATGGATCCATATCAATGAGATCACTAGTTTTTGGCTCCGGTTGATCACCTTTGCCAAAGTCTTCAATTGTTTGGTCTTCAAGAAACACAACATCACGACTTCGAATGACTTTCTTGTCGACCGGATCCCACAATCTATACCCAAATTCATCACGCCCATAGCCAAGAAAAATACATTGTCTTGACTTACTATCAAGCTTGGACCTCCCATCCTTTGGAATGTGAACAAAAGCTCGGCAACCAAACACTCTCAAGTGCTCATAAGACACATCTTTGCCAGTCCAAACTCTTTCAAGAACATCACCATTCAAGGGATAGCAAGGAGATAAATTGATCACGTCTACCGCTGTACTTATTGCCTCACCCCAAAAGGATCTTGGCAATTTAGCTTGTGAAAGCAAACACCTTGTTCTTTCCACAATGGTGCGGTTCATCCTCTCGGCAACGCCATTTTGTTGAGGAGTCTTCTTTACGGTCTTTTGGTGCCGAATACCTTGGCTGCGACAATACTCATCCAATGGCCCAATGTATTCACCACCATTGTCTGTTCGGATGCACTTCAATTTTTGCACTGTTTCTCTTTCAACCATGGCCTGAAAATGCTTAAATACTTCTAGAACTTGATCTTTAGTTTTTAGTAGAAAAGCCCAAACTTTCCTTGAATAATCATCAATGAAAGTAACAAAATAAAGTGCACCACCATGTGTTCTAACTTTTAAAGGACCACAAACATCCGAATGAATCAACTCCAAAACATTTTCTTTTCCAGAAGCAACATTTTTATGAAAAGAAACTCTATGTTGTTTACCCGCCAAACAATGAACACAAGTTTTAAGATGTGTACCTTTCAAACCGGGTAGAAGCTCTTTCTTGAACAAAACTTGCAGCCCCTTTTCACTCATATGGCCAAGCTGCTTGTGCCACAATTCGGTAGAAGTATCATCTTCAAGTGCATTGACAACACCTTTACAAATTTTTCCTTGCATCGAATAAAGTGTATGAGTCTTCTTGCACTTAGCCACCACCAAAGAACCCTTTGTGAGCTTCCATATTCCATCACCAAATTTGTTGTTGAAGCCTTCATCATCTAGCTTCCCAGTAGAGATCAAATTGAGGCGAATGTCGGGAACATGCCTCACATCTTTAAGCAACAACTTGCAGCCCAAATTTGTTTCCAAACAAACATCACCCATGCCGATAATCTTGGACAAACCTTCATTACCCATTCGAACAGAACCATAATCTCCTGCAGTGTAGGTAGTGAAGAAATCAACTCGAGAAGTCACATGAAAAGAAGCACCAGAATCAATCACCCAATGACTCTCTTGGCCCACAAAATTGATACAATCATCTTCACAAACGACCATGAGATCATCGGTAGTAACTGCCGTTGTGTCTTCTTGTTTCTTATCCACACTTTTGTCACGTATTTTCTCCTTGTTCTTGAGCTTTCGGCATTCCCGCTTCATGTGCCCTTTCTCATGGCAATAGTAGCACTCAACGTCTTTCTTTGAAAAAGAATTATCTTTTGATTTGTCACTATCACCCTCAATGGGTCCATACAAATCTTTACAAAATAATATGTCCTCCATTTTAGTTTTCCAAGTTACCCAATTGCTTCCATTGAAGCTAGACATACGACCCACATTCCCCTCCATTGATTTACACAAATAAATAGATCCAAATAAACCGTAAGCTCTGATACCAGCTGTTAGGGAAAATCGATGTGATTCCCCACAAGTAAATCAATCAATGGGAATAAAAACTAATGCGGAAAAAATTAACTCAGAAGCAACACAAGAATTTTTACGTGGTTCCCTCAATGTGAGGTACGTCCACGGGATCGAAATCCGATTCCACTATCAACCAATAAGTTCCAAACGATTACAAACGAGACACTAATGGTCTCACAAAACCACCCTTAGGTGAATTCCAAATAATCACAAATAAACAAGAGGAAAGACCTCACCAAATAAATGAACCAAAATCTTCAGAACCAGAGTTGAAGAAGACCCAAAATAACAACCCAAATCAGCTTCACCAAAGCACCCAAACAAACATGCACCGAAAGAAAATTCCAAAGCTCCTAATGAACTAAGCAAAAAATCGGCACTATTACCGAGGCTCAAAACCAATAGCTGCTGCCGTTTTGTCCTTATCATCCCACCAAGCAAAAAAACATAAACAATATATATATATTGTTAATCTAGGGTTTTGTAATCAAACCCTAATTGTATCCCAATTGAATTGGGCCTCCACAAATATAATATATAAAATATATTATACCTAAACCAAGCCAAATTAAAACTCTTTTTCCAAAACCAAATGGGTCCCACACTCCAATAAGGAGGTATACCCAACAGATAAAAGGAAAATATTTGGAAATATAGAAGGAAAGAGTATGTTAAAAATTTAAAAGAAGGAACCACGAGATTAAAAAAGAGATAAATGAAAGAAAGTTAAAATGATTGAATTGAAACAAAATCAGTCTTACTCACGTGCACGCATTCACTATGCACTATGGATACATTATTGTTTGTCTACCTATATCCAGTTTGTTATGTTGTTTATGCAATTGACACGAATATAACTTATGAATTGTATGCATTGAACGTGATGTGGATGCTGAGTTATGCATACTTGGCATACTGTTGGATTGTCAAATAATGTGTTGTTAGCATTGCTGTTATGTGGTTATCTTCTTCGTGTGCACTACACCATGTATAGTATGGCACTACACTTTGGTATTTCCAGAGTACTAGGCATAAGCTCACACCCTAATAGGCATTGCCAAAATAGTCAAAGCTGAGCTGAGTGTAGAGTTTGAGATGGATGACAAAAGTGCATTAGAGTAGAGAATTACCATTTTTTATTTTTGAGATGTCACTTTTTAAGCTGTAAAGTTTATTTTTGAGATTATAGTACTATTTGGTATGGTGTAGATGCTTTAATGTACCTCATGGGCTTAAGTCCATAACTTGAACAAAAATACCCTCATCTCTAATCAAGACCTCCAATGTACTAGACCAATAAAACTACTTGGGCCTATACCTAAAAGAGAATCAATTGACTTTGTAGCATATGTCACCACTCCCATATTTATTCTTTGGCTTGGGCACTATTGACAAGAGGAACAAAAGAATGACCAAGAAAAAGGCACCAAAAATTATTTTAATTATTTGCATAATTGACATGAAATTATTTTTATTATTTTAAAGTGACATGAAATTAAAGTATATGGAGCCAACATTTGAATTGGACCAAACAAAATGGTTACCAAACTGAAAAAATTCAATGAAAGAAAAAATTCTTGTGTGACCATTATTTCATGTATTTTCATTATCACTAATACTTTTGTTTTTAAGGGGTCAACACAATATCACAGAGATATATATGGAGCCGATACATGCTCTTGATTTGAGTTTTGACTCAGACAGTGACGATGAAAATATACAATTTCTGGTGTATGTAGCACTACATAAGTATTGTAATACTTACCTTCAACCTAGACCATGCCGAACGTCCATATTACAAGGACATGACTATGTATTAGAAATATTGAATGGCCATGAAAGAAGGTCCAAGGAAAATTTTAGAATGGAACCAGATGTATTTATTAATTTGTGCGAGGCACTTAAGGTATATGGTAAACTGGAACACTCACGTTATCTGACTGTCCAAGAGCAAGTTTGTATATTTTTGCTAACAATTGGTCACAACGAACGAAATCGTGTTGTCCAAGAGCGATTCCAACATTCTGGCCAGACCATCTCCAAATACTTCAACCGAGTCTTGAAGGCAGTGTGTAGGCTTGGTAAACAAGTTATAAGGCCTCCAGATTTTGATGAGGTGCCTGCAGAAATTCGACATAATCCACACTTCTATCCTTTTTTTAAGGTAATCACTAACAAAATATTTGAAATATAAATTTTAGTAAAATATCCTGCATTATTAAAGTCATTTGTCAAATAGGATTGTGTTGGAGCAATTGATGGTACCCACATATCTGCAAAGGTGCCAGTATCAGAGCAAATACCATATCGGAGTAAGCATACAGTTACAACGCAAAATGTAATGTGTGTTTGCTCATTTGGTATGCGATTTACGTATGTATTGGCCGGTTGGGAGGGCACTACAAATGATTCAAGAGTGTTCATTGAAACCGTACATAATCCAACAAATTTATTTCCAATGCCACCAATAGGTACGTATTATATGGCATTTTGTTAATTTTTAATGAATATTCTTTTATCAACCCATAATAATAGATACATACATGTTGAACAGATAAATACTATGTTGTTGACTCAGGTTATACAAATATGCCTGGCTTTTTATCGCCATACCGTGGTGAGAGTTACCATCTAAATGAGTTTCGTAATCAACGTCGACAACCAAGAAACAAGAAGCAAATGTTCAATTACCGACACTCCTCACTGCTCAATGTGATTGAGAGATGCTTCGGTGTCTTGAAGGCTCGTTTTCCAATTTTGAGAGACATGCCTCCGTATTCAACTAAGACGCCGAGATACATCCCCATTGCATGTTGTATAATACACAACTGGATAAGGATACATTCTCAAAGTGACACATTGTTCGCTGAATGGGCCAATCCAAATCGTATCGTTGAAGATGATGGGTCTAGTGGAGGTGGTAGTAGCAGCTCGACACATGCAGGAAGTAGTTCTCAGTAACCAATTGACTTAGACATTAGTCAGCCTCAATTACGTCACATGTCTGATGTAAGGAATCAAATTGCTGGTCAAATTTGGGAATCTGTCGGAAACAATTGAAATATTATTTATGCGTATAATAGATTGTGGAAGATGTTTTTTTATAGTTTGTGGAAGAATTGAGATGTTATTATTATGGTTTGTTAGTTGTTATGAACATTATGGTTTATTATGGTTATTAAATTTATCTATGGTTGGTATTGTATCAATATGATTATTATGGATAATGTGTATGATCCCATTGTCAAAAAAAAATTTAAAAAAAAATTAAAAAAAATTAAATAAAAAATTAGGCCTTAACAAACATGTTTTTTAGTTTATGTTTTCAAAAATTTTCAAACATTTTGTCCAAACCAAACAGGTTTATTATTTATGTTTTTCTAAAAATAAACAAAAACTAGTTTATGAAATTTTTGTAAACATAAACAAAAAACGTAAACGTTACCAAATGCTACCTTTTCATCCGAATGATTTTTTAATTTTTTTTCCTTCGTCAAATCTTTTAAAATTGCTAATCAAAATTTTTTTTTTTTAATCACGACTGGCATTTGTATCACTAATCTTGAAATACACTGAGGCACTTGGGGACAGAAGTCAATCATTAAGGTATACGTGTCAAACTTCAATCAACACAAATAGTCTCGGTGGCAGCATAAGCAGGATTGCCACCGTTTAAGCCTCTCTCTCTCTCATATTTGTATATATCACGCCCTTCATCTTCATTCTCTCTCTCTCTCCATGCTCGTCTATATATACATCATGCTTAACGCAATCATCATAGGATTAGCCAGAACCCAAACACCAACTCCTCTGTTTTCGTCTCGCCTTCCTTATCATATCGGTCAGAGAAGCACTTCTGGGCTCAAATTCCGGCAAGCAAAGTCCGAGGCTAAGGCTAATCAACCTCAAAAACTCGACAATATGGAGCAACAACAGCAACAAAAGCAAACCAATGACCACAACACCAAAACTGGGTTGGTATATCTTTACTTGTTTCTGTTGGATTTATTTTTTAGTGGGATCCAATAGTTTACATATATCTACATGCTTTAATTTATTTGGACTCCACAATTAGATAAAATCAATATTATATATAAAGTTCAGTAATTAGAATTTTAATATAATCACTCGTCTAAGATAAGAAGGAAACCTTAATGGATTAAAAAATTTTTTGATAAGAGTTTATCTGACCCTCTTCTCTCCTCTATATAAAGATGGGTGACTCCCCTTTCATATGATAGGTATTTTTTCATCACTCTAAATTTTATAGTTAGCCTAATTAAGAGAGACAGAGAGAAGAAGGTGAGCCAAGAATTTAAGGTTCAACTATTAGGGTATTTTTTCAACTTTTCTAATTCAATGGCTGACAAAGGTATGTTCGTTTTTTTCTTGAGTTGTATTGAATTCAAGATCCTTTAAAATTTAATTCCGTATTATTATTATGGTTACATATATTATTAAATCTTACAGTTTCATCATATATATACAGAGAGATTTTTTATGTATATATAAAGAGAGATTTTTGAATTCTGATTTGTGGTGGCGTTGAAGGGACTTGATATCACATTTGTTTGGGGAAGGGTATGCGACGAGGTCTAATGAAGAAGGATTTGGTGGGATTTACGGAGGCAAGGAATCTATTTCTAAAGAAGAGCAAGACAGGATCATCCATGACAACCACCCTTAGGCCCCGTTTGTTTTGGGATTAAATATATGGGAGGAGATTAGGATGAAGGTGGGGTTATTTAGTGTTGTGTTTGTTTGTAGAGTTGAGGAGGAGATTAGGATGGAGAGGGTGATATAGATGGAGGTTGGAAGGGGGATTGAGATGGAGGAGGTGATATAGATGGAGGTTAGAAGGGGGATTGAGATGGAGGAGGTGGAGATGGTATTAGAAAAATAGTGAGGGGATTAGAGTTTTTTTTATTTTTTATATATTGGGAATTTTTTTTAAATATTAATGTTTAATTTTTTTATATTTTTTTATTTATTTTATTATTTATATAAAAATAATTTAACAATTCCTACACTAATAACTATCATTAAAACAAACACAATTTTACTTAATCCTCTCACTATTAATCCCCTCACTATGAATCCCCTCCATTCTACCTCTGAAAACAAACGGGGCCTTGTAACTCACCTACCCCACCTCTCTCCAAACACTTGTCTTAAATATTTTAATTAGATATTCTATTTGATTGATACATTTAATTTAAAAATTATGTCTAATTTTTTAATTAGTATAAGCAATTATCGACGTGCCTAAAAAATAAAAAAAAAGAGCTTAATTTGTTTTGAACAACAAATATAATTAAAAAGAGTTTCGTTTAAATAATTTAAACGATATATTTTGTTGAGTTATTTGTATATATCATTTAAAAAAATTAGATAAATTTATAATCATAACCAATTAATATTTATATGATTTGATAATTATCTATAATCTTAGAAAGAGATTGAATTTCAGAAATATACTCTCTCATATTTCAGATTCAATACTCACTAGTTATGGGAGGGCCTTTGTTAAATAAGGGGCTCGCAGGTGATGGTGGAATGGTTATTCAAATTAGTGCTTAGACACTTGATTATAAAAGAAAAAAGGTCCTAAAAGACCAAATAAGAAACCTAACATAAACTACAAATAATAAAGTAAAACACCTGTCACATTATAAATCCACCCATTGAACTATCTATTCTAGTTCATGTATTACCTTATTCATGATTATATATTTATTTCTAATTCTATGTATATATTTAATTGTATATGGGCACATGAAGCTTACGATAAGAGCCAAGGAAGCAAAGTTGCAGATAAGGAAAAGGGAGACACCAAAAAACAGCAGAGTGATGTGTTGGATTTATTTTCTAGTGTGGCCCAATAACCTACATATTTTTACATGTTTTATTTTATTTGGACTCCAGAATTAGATAAAGCCAATATTATATATAAAGTTCAGTAATTAGAATTTTAGTATAATCACTCTTCTAAGATAAGAAGGAAACCTTGATGGATTATGAATTCTTCTGATAGAGTTTATTTGGCCCTCTTCTCTCCTCTATATAAGGATGAGTGACTCCCCTTTCATATGATAAGTTTTTTCCATCACTCTAAGTTTTATAGTCATCCTAATTAAGAGAGACAGAGAGAAGAAGGTGAGCCAAGAATTAAAGGTTCAACTCTAAGGGCTATTTTCTCAACTTCTCTAATTCAATGGCTGACAAAGGTATGTTCGTTTTATTCTTGAGTTGTATTGAATTCAAGATCCTGTAAAGTTTAATTCCGCATTATTATTGGTTACATGTATTATTAAAACTTACATGTGGTATCAGAGCTTTCGTTTTGTGAATCAATACACCTTGGAATAATATATATTTATGAATATTATTATTATAATTATTCATAAAACATACTTTTGTTTTTATTTAAATGATCTTTACATAGTGCTCAAATTTAAGTTAGATAGGAAATTCTCCGGGCCTCTTTCCGCAGAGATGCGGCCTTGGAAACAAATGGTGAGTAATACAAACCACGTTACGAGTGGTGAATGGCATGTAAGTGTGAATATGCATGTTTTGATTTATTATTAATTTTAAACAATAATAATAACTATTATAATCATCATAATTATAATAAAGTGCATAGATTAAAAGCAATCTTAGAATTTTGTTGAATCGTTGGGTCTATTAAATAAATATATTTATTTGATTGTATCATATTAGAGGGTTATGTTTTTGCCTTGTTTAATTATGCACACTTATTGTCTATTATTGTTAAATATTTATATATTTTCATGATTTAAAATTGATATCATGATATAATTTTATGACATTGAATATTAAATATTAAAGTGGTTAATTCATATTAGGTGTAATTCTTATTAACCATTATATGAGATATTCATGATTATTATATTACATGTTTTGATATATAAATATTTATGTTCATCCAGAGTTATTATTATTATTATATTGGTAATTGCAATCACATAAAAGAAATTTTAGAAATCATAAAATAGTGATCTCATTAAAATTGTGATTGAATTAATGATAATTAAATAACTCAAAATTAATTAATAGAGAATATTGTTGGTTAGTTCCTTATTCATAAGGTTTACTAATTTAGTAGCTACCAAAGTGGCCTAGATTTGTAAAACTTATGAATATAGAACTACATAAAAGAATTGTTAAAAGGGTAACATTAAGGTCGATAATATTCTTAATTGCAGTTATAATTAGGAGATTGAGACTAGCTGTAATAACCCTCGTTACTGATCACTGATTAATACCGATTACTGCTAAGTTAAGACCGATTATGGAAAGTAAATGAACCGACTGACTGAAATCTGAAACTAAATTGATTGCCTGTATCTGTTTGAATTGCATTGAATTGCATTTTATCTGTTCATGTTTATATGCTTAAACTGTAAACTGAAGGCCTTATCGGCGGCCGAACCAGAAATTGATTGATGTTTTATGATTAGTATAATTTATGTGATTTTATGGTGTATTTATCCGAAAACTGATTTGGTATGGTTAAATTAGATTAAATATGGGTAAAATGCAAAGTTGGCCTTATTTACCAAACTAGCCCTTAGTGGGCCATTACACCAAACATATTTGAGCCTTAGCTTTGCATTCCAAAACATTTCCTTAGTCTAATTTTGAGAGCCCAACCGATTCTAGAGAGGGAGAAAGTGAGAGAGTTGGATTGTTCTTGTGAATTGCTTGGAGACTTGTAGATTTGGAAGGTTGATTGCATAATTAAGCTCCTACACCTTAAATTCAAGACCTAGGTAAGGTAATTGAACCTCTCATTGATGTATTTAAGGTTGTTCATGTATGATTCTTGAGCCTTTAGAGAGCTAAGTCATGTCTTAGTCTAATAATGTTGAATTAGAACTCATTTCATGCATGCATGTGTGTATTGATGAATTTTGAGTTGATTTCATGGCGAATTGTCACATGCATGTTCATAATTAAGCTTAAGTCCATGTTTTCAACTTGTTTTAAAAAGAATGAGCTCATTAGAGCATGTTTTGAAGCCTTGAATTGATTTAAAGTCTTGCATGTTCATTGGAAATTATGTTCTTGAAAATTGGTTTGAAATTGAGTTTAATTGAAACACCCTCGGGCTTTGATTTCTCAAATTGACCTTTGAAACACGTTATTTTATGAGTTTACAAGAGTTTTCTGGAAAATTGGCCCAAGAGGATCGAATTTAGTGCATTTAAACTTGATTTTGAACTTAGAGCTCAAATCTGGAATTTCCAGATTTTGGTTGTCCGCTCGAGCGGAGGAAGTGCCGCTTGAGCGGGGAAATCGAGCATCCAGTACTTTGCACTGTTCATCAGTCCACTCGAGCGGAGGAATGTACGCTCGAGCGGAGGACTGGGTGACACGCTCGAGCGGGCGTCGAGCGTAAATTTCACCTATCCAGTACATTTTGGTTCGCTCGAGCGAGTAAGTTGACGCTCGAGCGGGGCCCTTTGTTGCATGTCTGCTCAAGCGGGGGAACCTGCGCTCGAGCGGGATCTGTTTTTCTGAAAATTCTGACAATGTTTTCTAAGTGCATCTTTGCATCATCTTTCTATCCTAGGCATTCCTAGGGCATATTTAAGGCATCTTAAAGAGGATATAGATGTAGAACACACCGAGGCAAATTAGGGATTAAGTTATATCTTTCCCAACTGTGTAGTTTAGTGTGTGTTCAATCTGTAAACTGTGTAGGGTTGGCTTTCTGAGGAGACGCTCTAGTTCGCTGTAGCCCAGAACTCTATGAGTAACAATTGTGTAAAGATATAGTCAAAATGATTATCTTCTGAATACTGAACTGAACTGTTTACTGAACTGATATTGTTATTGAATGAATGTATGTCCTTTATTTCTGAACTATACTGTGGCATCCTTAGCACCTACTGTTTACTGTTACTGTTACAGAGATCTCTGTCGGTTCCCTCGTGGAATCACTACTGTTTACTGATTGATGGCCATCATTAATGTTCGGTCTTTCAAGACCTACTGTTTATTGTTATGCTAATGGATGTACCACATATGACTGATTGACTGAAAGACTGAAATACTGATTTAACGAACTGTTTTCATTACTGTACTGTAAGGACATTCTTTCTAAACCTCTTTACGCTTTATGTTATTCACTAGGCTTTAGCTCACTGCTCATATATATATGTAGGTGTACAGGCACCGGACCAATGCTAGAGGCGTCGGGGTAAACTCCAGTTTTGTCAAGCCAACCAATGTGCCTCACTGCGAGGTTTCGAGCCTGCCAAGCTAAGGCTTAGGGGTGTTTTAGTTTTTCCCCCCTCCTGTACTGTTTTGTTTACTGTATAGACTGTATAGACTGCACTGTACCGGTTAATAGGGACTTGATCCCTATCCTGAATGTTTGTAAATGTTTTGCATACTGTTCTGTACCGTATATATATGTGAATGTATGAAAAGTCTTTTTGCATACAGACTGTCACAGCTCATTGGGCAATGTTTATTTACTGTATTGGCTTCCGCCATGCCCCTGTACTCTGTTATACTGTCTTACTGTTAAGTAGGCCTTCGGTAATCTCGGATTACTGGCCGGTTACGGTGCTGAACCCATAGGGGCGGGTTTGGGTCGTGACACTAGCCCAAAGGAGAGTCATTTTCAAATAATTATAAACTGGGTAGGATAATGTAACTTATGTAATTTGACAGATTAGAATTGAATACCCAAAGGTAACATGACTAGCTGGGAAATTGCATAAATTGCTTTAGACCTACATAAGTGATTCTTGACGAGTGGACAATAGATATACCTAAGTTTTGCCCAAAGGAAAGACTTATGTGATATCAATAGTTCATCATAATTCTCAAAGCTTTAATATGTATATTGTTCTATCTTATTTCAGTGAAAGTTCCCACCTCATTGCACTCTCTTGCATCGGGCGTCTCTCTACTTACTGGCTTGAATTTTTCGGAATGGTATGAACATGTTCAGTTTACACTAGGTGTGTTGGACCTCGATATGGCATTGCTTGAAGATAAACTTGCAGACATTAATGAATATAGTACTACAGAACAAGTTGCCCTTTCTGAATCTTGGAAAAGGTCCAATAGACTCAGTTTGATGTTCATGAAGATGACCATTACAAATAACATCAAGACCTCCTTACCTCAAACTGTTAATGCATTGGTATACTTAAAGGCTATTGAAGATCGATTTAGATCTGCTGACAAGTCACTTGCTGGCACTATTATGGCTGAATTGACAACAATGAAATATGATGGCAACCGAGGAGTTCAGGATCACATCCTCAATATGGCTGACAAAGCTACAAAGCTTAAAACTTTAGGAATGCAAGTTGATGAAACTTTCCTCGTGCAGTTTATTCTCAACTTACTTCCATCACAGTTCGGCGCATTCAAAATTCACTATAACACCAATAAAGATAAGTGGAGTTTGAATGAGCGGACTAATATGTGTGTTCAGGAGGAAGTGAGGTTGAGGGAGGAAGGACGTCAAACTGCATTGGCTGTAACTCATGGAGCTATAAAGAAAAAGAAGGGTAAGTTTGTAAAATCAAAGAAAAATCCACCAAAGAAAAAGAATGAACCTGGGGAAGAAAATCAGGCTTAGAATGGTTTCATTGTCAAGTGCTACTTTTGTGGCAAGAAGGGACATGTGAAGAAAGACTGTAACAAGCGAAAGGCTTGGTTCGAAAAGAAAGGTAAGAAATTTTCTTTTGTTTGTTATGAATCAAATCTTGCTGAAGTACCTTCTAATACGTGGTGGATTGACTCTGAGGCCACGACCCACATTACAAATGACATGCAGGGATACCTCTCAACCAGGAAACCGAAGGAAAGTGAAAGATTTGTCTATATGGGGAACCATCTCAAAGCTGAAGTCGTAGCTGTAGGAACCTATCGACTGATCTTAGAGACGGGTCATCAGATGGATCTAGAAGACACTTTTTATGTTCCTTCAATTTCTAGGAATTTAGTTTCGTTATCTAAATTAGATCGTGTTGGATATTCAGTTTTATTTAATTGTGGAAAATTCAATTTAATGTTTCATTCAAAAGTGATTGATTCTGGTAATTTATGTGATGGTTTATATAAAATTACCTTAAATCATGAGTTTGCGCAATCATTAGTAACTCTGCATTCGAATATTGGTTTAAAACGTGGTCTAATTAATGAAAAATCCTCAATCTTGTGGCATAGACGGTTGGGGCATATCTCTAGAAATAAAATTGAAAAATTGGTGAAGAATGGGATTTTGGAAAACCTAGACTTCACTAATTTTCAGATATGTGTGGATTGCATCAAAGGAAAGCAAACCAAACACACCAAGAAAGGTGCCACAAGAAGTAATGAGCTTCTTGAGATAATTCATACAGATATTTGCGAGCCACTCAACATCCCATGTCTTAGTGGTGAAAAATATTTTATCACATTTATAGATGACTTCTCACGTTATGGATATGTGTATCTAATTCATGAAAAGTCTCAGGCTGTTGACATCCTTGAGGTGTACATAACTGAAGTCGAGAGACAATTAGATAGAAAGTTTAAAATAGTGAGATCAGACAGGGGTGGTGAATATTATGGTAAATATGATGAGTCAGGCCAAAATCCTGGCCCATTTGCCAAATTCTTAGAAAAGAAAGGCATTTGTGCTCAATATACAATGCCTGGTACGCCACAGCAAAATGGAGTTGCTGAAAGGCGTAATCGTACGCTTAAAGATATGGCTAGGAGCATGTTAAGTTACTTAATTGTACCTATTTCAATGTGGGGTGAAGCTTTAAAGACTGCAATGTATATCTTAAATAGGGTTCCTAGTGAGGCGGTCCCAACAACTCCTTTTGAGTTGTGGACTGGTAAGAAACTCAGTTTGAGACACTTACATATTTGGGGTTGTCCAACAAAGGCAAGAATCTTCAACCCACAAGAGAAAAAGTTGGACTCAAGAACAATATCTGGATATTTCATTGGCTATCCAGACAAGTCTAAAGGGTACAAATTTTATTGTCCTAATCACAATATAAGGATAGTGGAGACTGGTAATGCTAGATTCTTAGAGAATGGTGAAATTAGTGGGTGAGAAAAACAGAGTGGTGAATTTCGAAGGAAATTAGGGTAGATGTGCCAACATTTGACCCTTATCGAAAAATTGTTGTTCCTCGACTATTCCACAGGCTGAGGGAAACGAACAACATAATGAAAATCCTTCACCACCTCATGTTTCACCACTTCATGAAGATACCACCATTGAAAATATTGTAGAACCACCACAACTGGCAGTTCTAAGAAGATCTCAGAGGGAAAGAAAGCCTGTCATTCCAGATGAGTACATGGTGTATCTACAGGAATTTGATTTTGATATTGGGATTAACAAAGATCCAGTCTCATTTTCACAAGCCATGAATAGTGATGATTCTTCTAAATGGGTCAATGCTATAAATGAAGAGTTAAAATCCATGGAACAGAATAGTGTTTGGGATCTCGTCGAATTGCCTAATAACTGCAAAAAGGTTGGGTGTAAATGGGTCTTCAAGACCAAGCGTGACGCAAAAGGCAATATCGAACGATTTAAAGCCAGACTTGTTGCCAAAGGTTTTACTCAAAAGAAGGCATAGACTATACAGAGACCTTCTCTCCAGTATCTAAGAAGGACTCGCTTAGAATCATCCTAGCATTGGTAGCTCATTATGACTTAGAGTTGCATCAAATGGATGTGAAAACTGCTTTTTTAAATGGGAATTTGTATGAAGAAATTTATATGGAGCAGCCCGAAGGATTTACAAAGAAAGGTAAAGAACATTTAGCTTGCAAATTAAAGAAATCCATATATGGCCTTAAACAAGCTTCTAGGCAATGGTATTTAAGGTTTAATGATACCATTACCTCTTTCGGATTTAAGGAAAATGCAGTTAATCAGTGTATATATCTGAAGGTTAATGGGAGCAAGTTCATTATGTTGGTGCTATATGTGGATGACATTTTGTCAGCTAGTATGACCTTGGCTTATTGCATGAAACCAAAGAATATCTCTCTAAAAACTTTAAAATGGTCGATATGGGTGAGGCAAACTATGTTATTGGCATAGAGATCTTTAGGGATCGATCTCGAGGATTGCTAGGACTATCTCAAAAAGAATATATTGATCGTGTTTTGGAGAGATTCAATATGCAGTTTTGTTCAGCCGGTGATGCACCCATCATGAAGGGTGATAAATTAAGTGAAAAACAATGTCCAAGGAATGACTTGGAAAGAAAACAAATGAAGGACATTCCATATGCATCAGCTGTAGGGAGCTTGATGTATGCCCATACATGTACCAGGCCAGATATTAGTTTTGCAGTTGGAATGTTGGGAAGATTCCAAAGTAATCCTGGAATGGAACATTGGAAAGCAGTGAAGAAAGTTATGAGATATCTTCAGGGAACAAAGGACTATATGCTCACCTATAGGAGATCAGAACAGTTGGAAGTTATCAGATACTCAGACTCAGATTTTGCTGGTTGCCTTGATAGTAGAAAATCTACATCAGGTTTTGTTTTTCTACTAACTAGTGGAGCAATTTTATGGAAGAGTGTGAAGCAGTCCACTATTACTTCATCTACTATGGAGGCTGAGTTTGTGGCATGCTTTGAGGCTACAAATCATGCTTTATGGTTGCGAAATTTCATCTTAGGACTTGGTGTTGTTGACTCAATTGCCAGGCTGCTGAAGATATATTGTGACAATACCACAGCAGTTTTCTTCTCTAAGAATGGAAAGTACTCCAGTGGTTCCAAACACATGGAAGTAAAGTACTTAGTTGTTAGAGAAAGAGTCCAGAAACAACAAGTGTTAATTGAAAACTTAAGCACCTCTCTTATGATTGCTGATCCATTTACAAAGGGATTGCCACCAAAGACATACAAAGAGCATGTTATCAGGATGGGTCTTTTAAGCAACCCTTGATGTGTATGGTTAATTCGTGAGTGCTTATTTTTATTTGACACTATTTGCGCAATAATAATTTTGTTTCTAATTTTCCTGTTTCTAAAAGTGTATGTACACATTAAATTGAATATTGATAAACAGGGAATGTCTTAACAAGACAAATTACAGGGGCCTTTCAGGCAAATAATTATATATCCCGATAAAGGACTGGGTTGGTGAAGGTTATCAATGGTGTAGTGCATAGAAGGAAATATGACATAAATGTTATATAACCGCTATGACTCACATTGGTGATCTGAAGTAATCACAGTATTATAGTTTCTAATATATCTGAACTTATTGGCTATTTTTAAAAATTCGTGATCACGTGTTAAAGTTTTTAGTGTGGAATCCAATGAGTCAAAATTTTTTATAAGTTGCATATTTTTTGGAAAAACTCCTAATTGCATCATAATCGGCTTAATGGGCCAAGTGGGAGAATGTTGGATTTATTTTCTAGTGTGGCCCAATAACCTACATATTTTTACATGTTTTATTTTATTTGGACTCCACAATTAGATAAAGTCAATATTATATATAAAGTTCAATAATTAGAATTTTAATATAATCACTCTTCTAAGATAAGAAGAAAACCTTGATGGATTAGGAAAGGAATTCTTCTGATAGAGTTTATCTAGCCCTCTTCTCTCCTCTATATAAGGATGGGTGACTCCCTTTTTATATGATAAGTTTTTTCTATCACTCTAAGTTTTATAGTCATCCTAATTAAGAGAGACAGAGAGAAGAAGGTGAGCCAAGAATTAAAGGTTCAACTCTAAGGAGTATTTTCTCAACTTCTCTAATTCAATGGCTGACAAAGGTATGTTCGTTTTATTCTTGAGTTGTATTGAATTCAAGATCCTGTAAAGTTTAATTCCGCATTATTATTGATTACATGTATTATTAAAACTTACATGAATTTGGATTACATGTGAATATCATTTCTAAGATTTGATTATCAATTCATTTTAGATTTTATATTATTTCTCATGTTTGGATTGATACAGAATTATGGGAAGGAAATAACAAAGTTTTATCAATTTTGTGATTTAACTATTGAGTCCGAATCTCTTCTTAGTCTTTCATTTTGTATTCCTCTTTTGGGATTCAACTCTCTGTGCATATGGAAATATTATGTGTTGATGGTTATATTTTTATTTTTTTAGTCAAATATCAGTTTTTGTATTTTATTGAATTATTAATCCAATTTGAAAGTTATTGTTGGCTCAAAGGAACATGGTTTTTATTTTTAAGCAAAATTATTTTTTAAGAAGCATCACGTTAATAAAAACAATAATATTGTCAATAAATTTTATTTAATGTCAAAATATTTATAGTTTCTATATACATTTTTATATATTTTAAAATACATATATATTTTTTTATATATTTTTTAACACTAATAAGACTTTGACATATTTTTTTAACACTAATAACAGTTTTAAGAATTATTTTTAGCATTTGTCCAAAGCTATGGGTAATATATTGAGAAATCAAATTTTGTTGTGAGGGAGGTATACCAATTTTTTATTAAGTTTAAAAATTAGACTTATTTTTTAAATTTAATGATGTGGCATAGCTTTAGAATATTTAAACCAGTTTTTTCTCACATTTTTTAAAAATTATTAATCAATTATTTTATTTATGTATTATTGGATCTAAAAATAAGTTTAGAAAATCAATTTAAATATCATTTTCTTTTCTTCAATTTCACTTTACTGCTTAAAGCCACCAGTAATGTATTGAAAAATGACATTATTTATGAATTATATCAATTTCTTCATCTGTTTCCCTGAGACACGGGCCCCTGCTGTGTATACTCCCTGTCGTGCCTGCTATGTGCCTCGAAACAGCACCATTTTGCCTACTTTTTTTTTTTTTTAATTTATATGTGAGGGTTTCGTTCTTTAGTAGGACACCCTTACGAAGCTACCGCCGTTTCTAACACTCCAAGGAAAAGACTCTGTTGTGTTGGAGTAGAAAAATTAGTTTTATTTTTTTTATTTTGTTTTTTATACATTTTTGTCGTCTGTCAAACAGATTGGATAGTATTCTCTGTCTTTGCTTCACCATCCTTCTGCCGAATTTACAGACCATTATTGTTCAACAAACTGCTATGTATATCTATATCTATATCTATATCTATATATATTATATGTATATATGTTTTATATTTTATTTTGTATAGTGTGCTAGTGGATTCAACAAGTATAATGGTTTGATTTGTTTTCTGTAAATAGATTGAGAAACACAATTGTATATTATAAGAAAATTTTTTTGTTATGTAATCTGTTTTGTACATGTTATGTATTTTTGTATAAATATTATATAATTTTTTTAAGGAGTTACGATAATTTGTAATTCATAATTTTTTTTTATAGCAATGTTATGCATTTTTTTTTCATCTTCAAGCCAACCACAGGTTAGCTATTGTTTTATGTTATTTATTTATTATTATTTTTTTTTTATAAATTGTGTAATGTATTGATAAATTTTACAACTTATTTAGACTATTGGTCAATCAAGCAATATCACAAATGTTTAAAATTCATCTTTAAGCCAACCACAGGTTAGCTCTTGTTTTATGTTATTTGTTTATTTTTTAGACTACGTTGTATTAGTGTATTTACTTTTCATGATATTTAATGGAATAGGATGTTGGGAGTCTCTATTGGCCACAATTGATAAATTATTGCTATAATCTTCTCACATGTGATACTAATTCATACTCACCAAGGTATCCACAATCACAACCTCTACCTTTTGAAGCATCACATAGTCTACAAAGTTCTCAAGTAAGTAATATATATATATATATATATATATATATGTTTGTAATGTAATTTAGTCCATAAATTTATTCTAATGAATTTTCTTTTCTTTTCTTTTTATTTTTTTTATTTTTTTTAGGGAATATCACTTCATCTAGCGGGGCACAATCCAATGGAGACCGAATTTAGAAATGAGAGTTCTTTTGATTTTTCTATTTATTCCCAACTGCCTCCACAAAATTGACATGGGGATCCACTTTGTAGTTTTTGTTTTGAGAATTGAAATTGAAGATTTTTAGAATTTTGTTTGAATGATTTAGAGTGGTTGAAAAAGATTTTTGGATATTTGACAGGAGATTTTGAAGTTTGTATGCCTCAGAATTATTATTTTTTTTATACAGATGTTGGATGTGAATTGACTATAAGTTTTTTGGATGTTTGACAGGAGATTTTGAAGTTTGAATGCCTTAGAATTTTTTATTATTATTATTATTTTTTTATGCAGATGTTAGATGTGAATTGAATATATTTTGGCCTTAAGTTATTTTTATTTTTTTTATTTGTGGATACAACTACTTTTTTTTTAAGTTACATTTTTTTTTTTGCTTATGGTTTGATAAATTGATTTGTTTAATTACAATTTTTTTCCCTTTCAATTTTACTTTTGATGCATTTAAGCCAGTTTTAAAAAAGTCAAAACATGTATTATTTGTTTGATTTTAATTTTAAAATTAATCTTTTTAAAAAAATATAATTTAGTTTGATAGATTAATTGTTTTATTATAATAAAACAAGAATTAATGAGACTCTTACATATATAAAATAAATAAATAAATAGACTAACTTTTCTACTCCAACACAGCAGACACTTTTGCTTAGAGTGTAAAAAACAAATGAATAAAACTAACTTTTCTACTCCAACACAGCAGACACTTTTGCTTGGAGTGTAAAAAGCAAATAAATAAAACTAACTTTTCTACTCTTGCTTGGAGCGTAGAAACGGCGGCAGCAAAGAGTCAACGAAACCATTACATATAAATTTAAAAAAAAAAAACAAGTGACAAAACGGTGCCGTTTCGAGGCACACAACAGACACGGCAGGGAGTATACACAGCAAGGGCCCGTGTCCGATTCGCTGTACTGTACATGGGAATTTACTCCACAAACGCTATTGGGTAGGAATTAGGAGTTATTTTAGAGCATGCATTGCATTTATTTTTTAAAAAATAAATTTTAGATACTTATAATTAATTGTAAATGATAGTGAGATACATCAATACGAGTCGAATATAGAATTAATTTGTTTGGCATGAGATTTTTTTTAAGGGTAGGGTTAATTTAGTCACAAAAAAATTAAATAAATTAAAAATTTAATAAAATAAAATGTCACATTTAAATCATATTTATTTTATTTTTTCTCTCAAAAAAAAAATTAAAAAGATTAATATAAATAAACTTTTTAGCCTTAGGTTATGATAATTAAAAAAATTAAAAATTAAATAGTCAATCTACTTTCTAAACAGAACCTAAATAATAGGAGTCATTTAAGTTCTAGATACATTAATAGGAGTCGAATATTTACGAGTAGAATATGGATCGGTTCAATTCTATTAAGGGGAAAGCACCAATAAATTCTAAATTTAGAAATGTTAACCTATTTAGTCCCGAAGGTTTTTTGTTGGACTAATAGGTCATATTTCTCTAAAAGCTTACTATAGGCCTTTTTATGTCAAATATTATTCATCAAACATCAAACATTAGCAACGTCGGGATTATTTATCAAACATCAAACATTAGCAACGTCAGAATTATTCGTATAATGTCGGTGAAAACATTAGCAACATTAAAATTATTCATCCAACATCAAACATTAACAACGTCAGGATTATTCATCAAACATCAACCCTTAAACATTATGATTATTCATCAAACATTATTCATCAAACATCAAACACAGATTCTCAACCATTAAACATTAGGAATATTCATCAAACATTCATCAAACATCAAACACAGATTCTCAACCATTAAACATTAGGATTATTCATCAAACATCAAACATTATTCATCAAAAATTTTGAACAGATTTGAGGCCAAGTTGAAGAAGATTTATTCATCAAACATGATTAGAGTTAGATCAACATATAGTATTCATAAAATTTGCAAAACCCAAAACCAATTGATGACAACGATCATTACGAAAGGGGTATTCAAGATTAAAATTACAAAGTGAGTAAAACCCAGAAGCCCAAAACAATGAAATTCCCAAAAAAAAAGACTAAAAAAAAAACTGAAGAAGCTATGAAATTAGGTATGACATGGATAGGCCCATAAAGGCCACAGCCCACAGTGAACAAACCCAAGCCCACCATTTGGACCCCATTGCATAACCCGGTTGGTAAAGTCCAGGACAGCTGGAGGCCAACTGGGCGTGAAGGGCCAATGGCATTCGGACATATGGCAGGTGTAGGACAGGCCACATCAGCAGACAAAGATCTGCAAAGTTATTGCCACAACACATCACTATTAATGCAGCCCATCACAGCATTTATTAGGAGAACACCTCTCCGTCGGAACAGCGCCCCCTTACCCTGAACAAGGTAAGCTACAACGCAGGCTTTCGGCGAGGTGGGCACGTCGGAAGGGACAGTGAAATGATTACCAAAGGATATAAGCAACCATCGAAGACAAGAAGAAGGTTAAGCTTTCTATTCCCATCTCTCTCTCTCTACACTCCCTACTTCCACTACTAATTTGCTCGTCGGAGGGTTCACTGGGGGACTATCCCGTTCCCCATTGAACTTGTTTGCAGGTCACTTGGTGGGCTCGACCATTTGGACTGAAGCTCGAAGAACTTGGATCAGTCTGACCCATCCACTGAGAACGAACTGTATTATCAGTTGGCGCCGTCTGTGGGAACTTGGTTTATCCGTGCGCCGGTTGTGTTCATTGTCGCTGGAGACCCTATCCCAGTAACCTTTTCCTCTCACCCATCAAAGTGTATGGTCATGACTAGATCCATGGCTTCTCACCATAATGCTGCCGATCATCAAACCGACCCTCCTAATCCAAACAACCCACCTCAGTACTTCATCGAGCTTACAACAGCATTAACCGTATGGCCGAGCAAAATCAGGCCCTAATAAACGCTTTACTCCAAAGAAACATCCCCATCCCTCCTCCACCACCTCCAGATATTCCACCTAACCAAGAACGAGCCCCGAGCGATACTGTCCCACAACCCTATCCACCCAACCCGGAGGGTTTGCAACCTCTCCCCCACACATAAATCCACCACCCCCACCCCCACCCCCACCCCCACATCCATTGATCATAGCACCAGCCCCTGAAGGGGAAGCCAGCAGCGTTCAGCCCCTGTTTCCCTCCGGGGGTGACAACGTTCCCCTCTGGGACGCTGAACTCCGAGCCATGAAGCTCCAACTCCAAGGGGTCATGCAGAACATCCAGCATAAACCCTCTACCACCGCAAACTCACCATTTGTTGCTTCCATCCGAGATAAGCCTCTGCCCGCCAAGTTCAAAATGCCCACCATCGACTCTTTTGACGGAACGACGGACCCGGTCGACCATCTGGAGACCTACCGCACCCTCATGATCCTCCATGCCTTCCCTGATGAGATCATGTGCCGAGCCTTTCCTGTGACATTGAAGGGGTCGGCTCGACTGTGATTCAGCCAGTTACCGCCAGACTCCATCTCTACCTTCCAGCACCTCAGCGATTCCTTCCTTAGCCACTTCATTGGAGCGCAGCGCCAACGTCGCCCAGCAACGCAGCTCCTCAACATCCGGCAGACCGAGGGAGAGTCGCTGCGCAGTTACGTTACCCGCTTCAACACTAAGGCCCTGCAAGTAGCGGAGAATGATGATAAGGTCATCCTCACGGCCTTCATGGCCGGGTTACGGTCATTTGATTTCCTTTTCTCCCTCTCTAAAAACCCCCCGATTTCCATGGCAGCCCTACTTTCGAAAGCCCAGAAATACGTGAATGCCGAAGATTCGCTAGCCGCTTGGCAGGATCCAATAATTAAAAACCCGACCCCCAGAGAGAAGAGAAAAGACCCAGAACCTAGAAACGCCCAGTATAATAGCCAAACACCCCACTACACAGACCGACCCCCTCGTGCAGACCGGTCGGCATCAGCCCGACCGCCGGTCGGTTCGAGCGGTACACCCCCCTCAATTCTTCCATGGAACAAGTGCTCAACCAGATCCAACGAGACTACCCTCTCAAATGGCCCCTACCCTCGCGGACCCCTTCCAATCGGAAAGATCAGTCCAAATATTGTCGTTTCCACCAAGACCATGGCCATAACACTGATGACTGCATCAACCTCAAGGATCAGGTCGAGGCCCTAATCCGTCAGGGGGGTCTCAGCCGCTTCACGGACACCCGCCCGTAGCAGAGGCAAAGAGCCGAGCCCCCCAGAAACAACCGCCGGCGCACCCCACCCAGGCAGCCAGCTCAACCTGATCAAGGCCATGATCGCCCTCCACAACAGCCTCGACCGCCAGGTAATCCCCGCCACCAGTGGGAGAGATCAGAGTTATTTCAGGCGGCCTTGCTTGCGGCGGACCGTCCCGTTCAGCTCAGAGGACAGAGCTCAGAAAAATCAGGCAAGGCTCAGACAAAGCAGTGACAACGGTGGACCGACCCTCTAAACAGCCAAAACAGTGGACTGAACCTATCACTTTCACGGACGCCGATTGTACAGGCATCCGTTACCCACACGATGACCCCCTTGTCATCTCTGCCATCCTCTCCAACTATAAGGTCAGACGAGTTCTTATCGACAACGGCAGCTCTTCAGACATCGTCTTCCTCAATTGCTTTCGTCAGCTCAAGATTGGGGAAGAAAGTTTGTCCCCTCTCCAAACCCCCCTGGTCGGTTTCACCGGCGACCGTGTGACCTCTATCGGTTCCATCGACCTCCCTATCACGATCGGCGAATACCCACGGCAGACCACGAAGTTGCTCACCTTTCTTGTGGTCGATTGCCCATCTGCCTACAACATCATCCTCGGCCGCACTGCCCTAAATGCCTTCTAGGCCATCACATCCACCTATCACCTTGCCGTCAAGTTTCCCGCCGAACTCGGAGTCGGAACTGTCAGAGGAGAGCAGACCGTGGCCAGGGAATGTTATGTTGCCTCACTTAAAGAAGTCAAGCTAAAGGAGGCAATGATCATCGAAGGACTCGACGTCCGGGATGAGGACGAGCTGGTTAGAGGAGAACCTGTGGAGGAGCTCGTCGAGGTCCCTATCCATCCCACCAACCCAACCAAAACTGCCAAAATCGGTAGCCAATTATCCCTCCAAGCCAAGGCCGATCTCACTGCCCTCTTGACCAAGCATAATGACGTATTTGCCTGGACCCATTCAGACATGCCAGGTATTGACCCATCCTTTATAACCCACCACCTCAGCATCGAACCTCATTTCCGACCCTACCGCCAGAAGCAGCGCATCTTCCATCCGGAGCGCAATACTCTTATTACAGCAGAGGTCGACAAGCTCCTTGAAACCCAATTCATCACAAACGTAGACTACCCTAAATGGTTGTCAAACGTGGTCCTAGTCCGAAAGAACAACGGCAAATGGCGACTCTGTATCGATTACTCCGACCTGAACCGAGCTTGCCCCAAGGACAGCTATCATCTTCCCCGCATCGATCTGCTGGTCAACGCCACGGCCGGTCATCAGATACTCAGCTTCATGGATGCTTTTTCTGGGTACAACCAAATCTTGATGCACCCGTCCGACCAGGAACATACTTCCTTCATTACCGACCGAGGTACTTACCACTACCGTGTGATGCCGTTTGGACTAAAGAATGCCGGGGCTGCCTACCAACGGTTGGTCAATGCCGTTTTCCATCACCAGATAGGTCGGAACATGGAAGTATATGTCGACAACATGTTGGTCAAGAGCAAACTTTCCACTGATCATCTGACCGACCTGCGAGAAACCTTCGCCACCCTCCGCAAATACCAAATGAAGCTCAACCCAGAGAAGTGCGCCTTCGGCGTAGGATTTGGGAAATTTTTAGGTTTTATGGTCAGCCAGCGCGGTATTGAAGCTAACCCTGAGAAGATTAAGGCCCTGATTGAAATGCAGTCACCCAGAACGGTCAAAGAAGTTCAAAGACTCACAGACCGAGTGGCGGCCCTCAACCGCTTCATTTCCCGCGCAACAGATAAGTGCCTACCATTCTTCAAAGTTCTTCGACAGACCTTTGAATGGACAACCGAATCGGAACAGGCTTTTCAGCAGTTGAAGCAATGCATAGCCAATCCTCCCCTCCTTTCACAGGCAGTTACGGGCGAACCTCTCTTCCTCTATCTAGCAGTGTCAAGCACAGCAGTCAGCGCAGCTCTTATTAGAGAAGACGACTCAATCCAACGGCCGGTCTACTACATCAGTCGAGCTCTTAGGGGAGCGGAGCAGAATTACCCCTTACTAGAAAAATTGTCCCTGGCCTTGGTCACCGCCTCCAGACGACTTCGTCCTTACTTCCAAGCCTATTCCATAGTGGTCCTCACCGACCAACCCCTGAAGAAGGTCATGCAGCAACCAGAACTTTCTGGCCGACTTATGCAGTGGTCAGTAGAACTCAACCAGTTTGACATCTCCTACCGCTCTCGAACAGCAATCAAGGGACAGGCCATAGCCGACTTCATCCTGGAATTCACCAACCCTACCCCAACCACTACCTCTCCACCCCCACCAACTCCTGTCGAGCCAGAAGACCCCCATTCCTGGACTCTCAACGTCGACGGGTCCTCTCACAGGGAAGGTAGTAGGGCTGGCCTCATCCTCACCTCCCCTGAGGGCGGCTATTTCAAATGCCTCTCCGTTTCTTGTTTGATGCCAGCAACAATGAGGCCGAATACGAGGCATTGATAGTAGGACTCCGCCTTGCCAAAGACATTGGTGTCAGCCACATTCGGGTATTCAGCGACTCCCAGCTCATCGTCGGCCAGATTATAGGGGAATTCGACGCCAAGGAGGACACCATGCGGGCTTACAGGGATATGGCACTCCCCCTTGTTCGCCTTTTCAACACCTTCCATATCAAGCACATACCTCGGGCGAAAAACTCCAAGGCAGATGAGATGGCTTAGTTGGCCTCTGCAGACCAGTCCGACCTCAGCCACGGAGTTCGCCTCGAATACCTAGCCCACCCGGCCATCTCACCCGACCTACAAGAAGTGCAGTTCCTCCAAAATGAACCCATCCCCTGGGCATCCGACATCTTTTTTTTTACAACAGGAGAGCTCCCAGATGACCAACAGCAGGCCGCCAAGATCAGGGCTCGGTCGTCCAACTACGTTCTGGTCAGTGGCGTCTTGTACAAACGTGGCTTTTCATGACCATATCTGCGATGCCTCAACTCGGCCCAAGCAACCTATGTAATGCAAGAAATCCATGAGGGGATTTGTGGCAATCACTCGGGCGGCAGGTCTTTAGCCCACAAAATACTCCGTACTGGTTATTTCTGGCCGACTCAATCAAGATGCCACTGATTTTGTGCTTCAATGCGATAAGTGTCAGCGCTTTGCCAACATCCCCCATGCTCCTCCTACTGAACTGATCACACTCTGCAGCCCCTACCCGTTCGCCAAATGGGGGGTCGACCTAGTTGGTCCACTACCCACCGGCCGAGGCCAGACTAAGTTCGCGATTGTCGCTATTGATTACTTCACCAAGTGGGTAGAGGCAAAACCCCTCGCGACCATCACCAAGCGGAACACTACCAAGTTCATCTGGCGGTCAATCGTTTGCAGATTCGGCGTCCCTCAGGCCATTGTCTCCGACAACGGCAAACAATTCGACAATGCCAAGTACAGGAAGTTCTGTGCCGACCTCCAGATTCAACCATGTTTCTCTTCCCCCGGTCATCCCCAAGCCAATGGCCAAGTTGAGGTCACCAACCGTTCTCTTCTGAAGATCATCAAGACTAAGCTTGAAGCTGCCAAGGGACTCTGGGCTGAAGAACTGCCTAATGTGCTATAGGCTTACCGCACAACCGCTCGGACTCCTACTGGGGAAACCCCTTTTCGTCTAACATTTGGCACTGAAGCAGTCATTCCGGTGGAAATCGGTCTGCCTACCCCCAGGGTTTTGCATCCGGATCCAGCACTCACCGAAGAACTTCGTCGGGCAGACCTGAACCTAATCGAAGAACTCAAGGAGACCACTGCCGTTAGATTGGCCTCATACCAACAGAAAATGAGAACACACTACAACCGCAAAGTCCGACCAAGGGAGTTCGCTGTTGGGGACCTTGTCTTGAGAGAAGCAACCCTTGCCACCAAAAATCTGACTGAGGGTAAATTGGCAGCCAAATGGGAGGGACCTTACATCGTGAAAGCCCAACCACGCCCAAGCACTTACCGACTTCAGGATTTGGAAGGTCGAGACCTCCCGCACCCTTGGAACGCCGAGCACTTGAAATGTTACTTTCAATAAACCATTATCTTTGTATCGCTCAGTCGTTGTATTTTCTTTTCGACAAACCCACACGCTTGAACATTCTCGTTATCTTTTCATGCAATGTAACTTTTTGATATTTATATACCTCAGTTATCTGTATTATCATGTCTCAATGACGTTTTGATTGCAGCACTGTAGACACCCCATTTTTGACCGTCCTCAAGACTTGGACGTCATCGTTGAACACTCGATGATCATCCAGGTTCATTTGTTTTGAGTTCCCAGAGGCCTCGGCCGAGCACCCTGCCTCAGGATCTCTTAACTTGTTTGTTTTGTGCTTGGTTGGACCAAACACTTGTTGGTTTTTGCTTTGGAGGGTAGAAAGTAGCTTGTCTGCCATTCCCTAAACCCATCGGTCATGGCTTGAGGCCACCGGCCCTGTTTTCTTGCACCGGCCGTGGACGGTCAGTCGGCACCATTGATGGGTGGTCGGTCGGCACCATTGATGGGCAGTCGGTCGGCACCATTGATGGACGGTCGGTCGGCACCATTGGTGGTCGGTCGGTCGGCATCTTGGTTGGCTGATTGGCCATTTCATTTTTTTTTTTTTTTTTTGGCTGAACCTTCGGTTTTAGCTTCTTGAGGAAGCTTGAACCTTTGTTTTAGCTTCTTGAGGAAGCTTGAACCTTTTGCTCTAACTTCTCCAAGAAGCTTGAACCGTTTGTTTTAGCTTCTTGAAGAAGCTTGATCCTTTTGCTCTAGCTTCTCCAAGAAGCTTGACCCTTTTGCTCTAGCTTCTTTGAGAAGCTTTGACCCTTTCTTGTGGCTTCTCCAAGAAGCCTCACCTCTCTCCCTCTATAAAACCAACCCTTGAGCTCCATTTGCAAGGGTTAGAAAAACCAGCTGGAGCATTTGCATACAATCCTCCATATCTCTCTCATCCAAGCCTCAAAACACCCTTGTTCTTGCACCTTTTACACACCAACTCATAGCCTACCACCTCCATCCTCCATTCCAACACCTTAAGCCTGATTTTCAGAGGTTAGGAGCTCATTTTCTTGGACCAAAAGCTGCTGCATTGCTGTGCTACAAGGGTAAGTCCTCTTTTCTCATTTTCTAGCCTTATTTTGCTTCATCTCTTAGCCCCTTTTGCTTACATTTCTGGGCTTCGACCTAAACTATAAAGTATCTTATTTTGAGCCCTTCTTCAACTTTGTTGAAGGTCTCTTTACTGTTTGAGACCATCTGCTGCCCCTTGTCCTTTATCTCTCTTTTAGGGCTTTTTTTGCATCATATTTTAGCCTTACTTGTGAACATTTTCGAGATTTGGTATAAACTGAAAAAAAATCTTGTTTTGACCTTCTCTTTAAGTTTTCTTGAGGTCACTTTTCTGTTTGGAGTCATCTCCTTCCTTGCATGCTTCATTTCCACATGCTTTGAGCCATGCATTTGAGCATTTGCATAAGTCTTGTTTTGGCCTCTTACTCACTGAAATCCAGTGGATTTTCAGTGGCTTTGATGAGGTTTTGAGTTTTGAAATCATAGAGGGGTGACCCTCTCACTCCTCACCCTCTTTACTAGCATGTTTGGCCTTCCAAAGGGACCCTATTTTGCATGCATTGACGTCACTGTTTCAAGCCTTATTATGAGGGTTTTAAGGTCTGCCTCGGCTCTGTTAAGAGCCCATTTTTCCATATCTTATGTCTATGATGCATGTGTAGAGCAATCTCATTCAAGGCCTCTCAAAGAGGCCTTTCTTTGCATGTTTCCAAGACTGATTCCAGGGCCTATTTGGTGGGTTTTAGGGCTATCATAACCCATTTCCAGAGTTGTTTTGGTCTTACTAAGTGTCTATCTTATATGTGCTTAATAACCCCTTGTATGGCCCTCTAAAGGAACTCATCATTTTTGCATGTGTTGGCTGCATTTCAGAGGTCATTTGGGCATATTTTGACATGTTTTGTTCACTGATTTTTGCTGGTTTGATGAGTTCTCATACGCTTCATATACATGCCATGTAAACCATGTTTGCTAGTCAAGGTTGCATGCTATTTTAGTCCATCATGCTAGCATCTTTTGGCCATGCCTTAAACTGGAAATGTGCATGTTTTGGGATTGCCTTGGCTCTGTCTTTAGACTTCATGATCAAATAATGCTCGCTTTGTATACTTGTAGTTCAATGCATTGGACTAGTTTTGAGTTTCGGGGCTTATTTCATGCATCGGGTGCCATGTTTCCATGTTTCGGGACCTTTTAGCATCATGTTTCAGTGCTGGAATTTACGTATTCATATGTCATCTCTCATTCTTTGCCATGCCTTGTTAGAGTGGCATTTGATGCCTTAGGTTCGGTCCTCGGTATTCGTACATGTGTGCACGCATTTCGGTTGTCTCATTTTCATCTTATGGCCACTGATGTGAGTGTGGCTGAGGTCCACTCATGTTGGTGTAAGTCCATCGTGTATTGTGTATGCCATTTCAGTCCATAACATTGCGTATGCTAGGTTGTATGTTAGAGCATTGTGTATGCCATGTTACATCGAGCACTGTGTACGCCATTTCATAGCATTGCGTATGCTAGGTTGTATGTTAGTCGCATTGTGTATGCCATCTCATTTGCATTGTGTTTGGGATAGGAGTTAGCCCAAGCACGGGAAACGAGGGACGTTTCATACTCCGAGTGACAGAACGTGTCTCAATTCCCGATCACCGACACTCCGGATTAACCATGATGGAGTCTCGGTCTTGTTGTGTTTTCATGTGCATTCATTTCATATCGAGTCGTGCAATTCGACTCCTCAGCCATCATGCATCGAGATGCGTGATTGATGGCACAAGGATCGAGGCGAGCATACATATGTGAAAATACTTTGCCATGCCCCTTTCTTGCTCTCTGTTGCAGTAAATCAAGGATCAACATCCTTCAAGAGCTTTGCACAACATTCCGGGATTAATTGCAAACAGAGGCGAATCGGGACATCGCAATGGATTTCCACGCCAAGCAACTCAAGCATGCATCATTCATCATTCGGAACAAGAGCTGAGGCGGTCCATAATTTGCATACTAGTTTATTTTCTTTCCTAGTTAATTTGTTAATTAATTAGGGTTTTGTAATATTTAATTATTCATTCGGACTGTAATTATTTATTCAGACTGTATTATTTATTCGGACCCTCCCAGCGAGGGCACAACTGTAATAAGTGTGCGTGCGTGTGATGTATGTCTTCCAACCCCACGTCTTTCTCCCTTTTATTTACCAGCTTATGATGGTTAGATTAGGGCATGTTTCAGTTAGCATACAGTATGATAGCATGTTCGCATTCATTCATCTGTCTTGCATGCACCGGGCTCGGCGCATCATACTAACTGCATTTGTATTTCAATTCTAAGTTGAATACATGTTAGTTGTAACATTCCATATGCCATGTTTAGAATAGCCGAGCCTATCTTAGTTGCATTTTACATGTGTTGCATTAGGCATTTCTGTATAGTTAGGATTGCATGGATTTCTAACATAGCTTCTGTTTTGGCTTGGAGTACTCGGTAAGTTTTTTGCTTTAGCATCCTTGCATGTGTGTGAGTGACTGCCATGATAGCATGCTTACCATGAGGCTAATTGCTTATGTGATATAACTGCCTGTATGCCTGTGGGTGAAGGTTGGATTATCTGAATTGGAATAATGCATTGACTGTGAGTTTTAAGCCCACTTGAGAGTGGCAAATCATCTTGTTTTCTAAGCCCACCTGAGGGTGGCAAATCCACATTTTAGCCTACTTGGGAGTAGCAAACCATCTTTCAAAAACAAACATGAAATGTTTCGTTCCAATTCAAGCGATCCAGTCTATACTTGTATGCTGTGTGCATCACATAGTAAATCTAGGCTAATAACCGGAATAAGAATGCATAAGGTTTTCAAAACTCGATATCATGGTTAGTAGAGGCCGATCTTTGATCGGGCGAACGGGGGTGCTCACGAAGTGACCTTCCCAATCGTACCCAAGTTCCCGAGCCGAGGCAACTTTGGTGATGACGGACACGTGGCCTTAGGCAACGCGTCAGGGTTTCCTAAATTTCCCCAAAAATAAAATATTTAGGTGGCGACTCTGTATCTGGCAAAGCAGTCCATGTTTGGCACTTCTTTCAAAAAAATCTGTTTTCTTAAAATAATTTGCCGGATTTGGACTCTTTGGTTTAGATTAAGAACCGTGACATTTGAGTCCTGAACTGTAGTGAGCCCAAATGAACAGAACAGGACTCATCCTCCCGGGGCGTTCGGGGACGTCTACAGTTTCTGGCGACTCTGTTGGGGAGTTAGAGAACTTGACTCGAACTCATGATATCTGGTTTTGATTACACTTATGTGTTTCTTTGCATTGCATTTGCATTGGTGCGCCTAGGACACCGTGTTTCCCATCTGCTATTCCTGAGCGGTTTGCCAGAGGCTGCGTGCCATAAGGCTTACCGGTTACGGGCTCTGCCAGTATGGGAACACAAACCCCGGTTTTACCGGGGCACCCTTTTGACCATTCGACCTAGTGCATATTCGGAATCCATAGTGATCATTCCAAACTAGGACAGGTTGCTTACCCAATATAGGTTGTTTGAAACCGCTGCGTGCGTAGTGAAACCCTAGCTCCTGACAAAATAGGACAAGGAAACCCTACCCCAACATAGGGGTGTTTTGGCTCTCACTTATCTGTTATGTGCTGTTAGAGTGCGTCTCTACAGGGAAATGCATGTATCAGTTTATGAGTTTGGGCATCAGGCCTGCGGGCATCAGTCAGTGTTTGAGAATCAGTTATCTGCGGGTATCAGATTCAGTCTTGGGGGACAGTGATTCAGGGATAATGATCAGTGTTCGAGGACAGTGTGTATTCAGCTTATCGACCGTGTGTTGTTATGCCCAGCTGTGTGTTGTGTATTTATTTTAAGCTGTTATGCTGTCCGTTTATCTGGTTATTTATTTCCTTATTCTTTATTTATCTTTTTGCTAGGGCAGTTTTAGCACAATTGCTTCCGACCCGGCAGATATTCCCCAAGCACTTTGGACAAGAGGTCGTCGGCTCAATCGATCTGAGGATCTGGTTGACGGACAGCCAGTGTTCCATTCTCTACCTCCGGTTGTCAGAAGAAGGCCGAGAAAGCACAGTGTGTTTGAGCAGAGGTTACCAGAGCAGTGGTCTACCCTAGCAGTGAACAGTCGGGCTGAGGTCTCGGTTTCTGCCATAGAAATACACATACCAGTCAGTCAACAGGATCAGCAGAATATGGCCGGAATGGAAGAAATGATGCGCCAACTCCAAGAGAGTATGAAACAAATGCAGGAGGACGCCGTCCGCCAAGCGGAGTTCTCTAAACAGCAGGCCACAATTATGGCCCAACAGGCGGAACTGATTACCCGGCTACAGCAGCAAGCCGGAGCATCAGCCTCACATCCAGTTCTCTCCCCCACTAGGGGTCCAATACCCGAGCAGACACCAACTACCCAGAATGTCCTGCCAAATCCCCAGAACATTTTGCCAAATGTCCATGTACGTTCAGGAGGATACAGACATCCTAACAGGGCCGGCTCCGCCCCCGCTTCCACCTCAATCATCCAAGTACATACACCCCAACCACCCGGACTCTCCCTTCGAGTTCGAAGTAGACCCTACAGCACTGAAATTGAGCAAGCTCGAGAAGCTATTCAAAAAATCCCAGGGGTAAAAGCTATCCCGGATATCGAGGACGGATATACCGATGTGGCTGTGACGTGCCGGATAGATTCAAAATGCCGCAGATCGATCGCTTCGACGGATCTAGTGATCCCATGGTCCACCTCCGGCTATTCTCAGATATATTACGGCCAATG